>JAQFVV010000016.1:2872784-3472784 GCA_028023455.1 Epiperipatus broadwayi
ATAAAAGAAGGAATATTATCATATTCTAAACAATAATAATAATAACAACAATCATCATTATCATTAACATTATCATCAACAACATTATCATTATCATCATCTAAGACTGAATAAAATGTAATTACTTCTAAACTAAAAAAAAGAAAAAATATTTACACATTTATTGAACAATGATTACTGTGGAAAAAAGTTTGCACAAAATAAACAACAACAGCAACGTATAAATATATGCAATACATACAGATAAGTTAACTTTCTCTGACTAAAGCAAATAAATAAATAAACAATAATGACAAAATCATGAATATAGTCAACAATTGTGATAATTTATCACTCCTTGTTAATGTAATTTAATATCATCAAAGATATTAAAGTATTTAATGAGGTTTATATCATTATTAGATGTATAATTATTTGAAGGACTAGTAGCTCTTTAAGTGTCATCTAGAGGATTTTGTAAATGTTTACATGTTATCAACTTAGTCATTATCCACCAGCATAGTAATGTCTTTCTTATTTAATTACCAACACATAGCTCAATTTGATGTTAAAGATTGAATGAACAAATCAGAAGTAAACTCTCTAAAGCCTTATTTCTAATAGCTTAATATTAATCCACAAGTCAAAAATTTGTGATTATTTTTTAATAAACAATTTGTGTATAAATAAACATACATATAATTAATTTAATGATCCCATAAATATATAATTTTTGAAACAAGATGATCTCTTCATGATTGCCATGACATGATACATATTTTGGGCTCCATCTCCACTATATATATATTAGAGTAGATTAATGCTAATATCACAACAAGCACTTTCATCATTATATTTAATTTGATGTTAAAGTTTGAATGTTCATGGTTGCATTAAAATTTCTAAAATTATTCCTAATAGTTAATATTAGTTTTAGTAAATTCACCACAAATTTGAATATTTAAAGTTTAATCATAGAATTAAGATTAGAAGTCGTAGATACTTACAAATAATATTGCTATAATGATGAGTTTTAATCAATTTTAGGGCAGCTTATAAGAGCAGAGCCAGAAACACATTATCTGAGTTTAGCCAATATTTTATTGATATTATAAATTTTTTACAAAATTTCAAATTAGTGCAAGAAGAGTGAACACTACATCAAATACTTATATTTTTATGAGATCTATAAATTATTTGTTTGCATATTTAAATATTTATTTGCAAATCCGATTTTTTTATGAAAAAAATTGTACATTAATCTATAAACTGATAATAATTACAGTCTTAATAAATTTACAATTAATATAGATTTTCAAAATTTAATATCAAATTTCGTGTAATGATGATAATTAATTAATCCTTTACGCAAATGCTTCTATTCAAACAACGCTCTTTTAAAATAAAGCATTTTGATTTCCTTTTATAAAAATCTTTAATCCCATTTTTTAAGTTTTTATTTGAAAAAAAAAAAAAAAAAGAGTTATATTATCTGAATTATAGTAGTTAAAATTACAATAAGAAAGTAAGAAATGTATTTTAAACAAATAAAATAATATTTGAATATTTGCCTTATTTTTTTAACATCAGTTATCAATGAATGATTATATTTAAATACTTTAAAATGTAAAATAAAATGTTAATACGTTGTATTTGCGCTAAATTGTAAATTATTAATAAATACTAACTATAATTGAAGTTTTATCTCTTTTTTTTAAAAAACTGCCATGAACGTGAATCAAACATGATTGACAGAAAAAATTTCCCCCTGCCAAAACTGAAATATTATCAGTCATGTATGTCGATTGTTTTTCAAGTGACTTCATCTGTTAAAAAAATGTAACTAAAATTTATAAGATTTCTAAAATCAAAATATAAATTACAAATCAATTTCTTCAGAGAATGATTTTAATAGTTTTTCTTTCTTCATATAAACACAATAAAAAGTTAATAAGAATAACCTTGACAGCTGATTAACATTGATCAATTCTAGGGTACTTAATGAGAGCAGATCCCAAACTACATAATGCATCAAGATTTAGTGACTTCTATGATGATGATGATGGATAAAAATTTTCAAAATCGTCTAGAAAACATATGAAGTTAATATTGCTTCAAATAATTACAAATTACAGAACAATATTTTTTTTTTGTTTATAACATGCACACATATATATCAAATTTTAAATATCAATTGTTTTTAAAACACAGTGAAATCATTTAATATTTCATAAGAATGAATATGAATAGATCTCTACAATTATGATTTAAATTTTTCCATAGCAGTTCCAAGTAACAAAAGCGAGAATTGAACCAGAAACTTTTCGCTTGTGAAATGGCACTTTATCACTACAACAAAACCATGCCAGTAAACACCTTAAAATGCAATCTTTAAAATATTTATGTCTTTGTATTTCTTATGATTTTAATTGCTCAGCATTTAAATATTTATAGCCATACAGTTAGTGCTTATCTATATTTACATACTTATATATAATTATAAAAAATCTTATATACAATATTCTATATTAAACAGGCGAAACTCTCCATACAGTAATGCCACTCAGTGCCAGACAGAGTAATCAATGGATTACTACTGTATGGAGAGTTTTGCCTGTTTTAATAACAGTTATGTGCAAGCATATGAAATGGTGATCATATAATATCCTATATTATGGATTTTAAAAAAATACAAATTTCTCACTGAACCCAGTAACTATATATTCTTAATAATTTTATAAACATTAATATTTTATTTTATTTTTATTTTTGATTGATTTTTTTTTTTTTTTGTATAAACTGTTTTAAATTTTTAATATATTTTATTCTACATTTTGCATCCTTTTAAACTTTTAAATAATTTAAATTATTTCTATCACTTTAATTATTTCATTGTAGTTTTAATCATCCGTTAATTAATTATAATATAATCTATCCATATAATTCAAATTTTTCAAAATTTGCAATTCTTTTTATATAACTTTACCTCTTTTTTTTTTAACTCTTAATAACCTAAACTGAAATATTCTTTAAATTGTTTTATATTTCTATACGAATTCCCTCTATGAACATTTGCTAAACATTTTATTTTAATTTTCAAGAATTACAAATTTTGAAAAAGCGGAAATATATAATTATAATTAATTGATGCTGATTCTAGTTATAATGAAATAATTAAAGTGTAAGTTAAATTATTTAAAAGTTATACAAATGTAAATTAAAATACAAAATAGTTTGTGCAAAAGAAATTAATCAAAAATAAAAATAAGATAAGTGATTAATATTTGTAAAAATATTTAAAATATATAAGGATATATATATTAATTGGATTCATTAAATTTTTTTATAAATAAAAACCCATAATCTCTTATCAGGGAGCTTTATTGTTTCCTTATTGAATTCCAATAGTTTATCCAATACTGACTCTACACTAATTCAGTTAAATCCAGTGCATTTAAGAAATGTAACTCATAATAATTTAATAAACCACTAAACATCACATGATCACCAACACTTATGCTAGCACATAACTGTTATTAAACACACCAAAATGTATTGGTGCTGAAGTGAGTTCAGACCCATATGAATATATAAGCTATTGAGCTTAGATTGAAAATATTATTGTGTTTTCAATTTCATTCTCGTGGCTTTGTAGTTAAGTAGAAATAAAAGGTGGCTGATGGAGGGTTGCATTAGATCCTAAGATTTAGGTGCAGTGCTCTCAGATCCAAGGCTCCTCACTGATGAAGGCCACAAGCCAGAAACTAATCTGGGTATATTGGATGAGTAGGCACTACATGGGTATTTTATGTGCAAGTCTTCTGGCAACCATTGAGTACTCTGGTTGGAACAGGGTGGCACTACTGTATGGAGAGTTTTGCCTGTTTGATAATTTAATACACTGATAATAATTATTACAGTAACTTTACATTTTATATACATATATACACATAAACACATAGGCCTGCAATATAGTAATAAAGATCATTCCAACTTGTTTAGTCCCTAGCCTGCTTTCTCACTTCCAGAGGTGAACTCTCTGCTCTAGAAGTTACTGGGGAAAGGATGGCATCCAGCCCCCAAATTTAAGTCTATCTTCCAGTTGATTTATTATTACTATTTTACTTTTAGAAAAAAATATTAAAATTTATTTCATATATGCATAAATAATATACAAAATAAATAAATAGAGAAATGGTAAACTTCCTTTTTTTCTGTCTTCCAACTTGCATGTCTTCTTTCATCATTTTCTTCCTACTGCTGATTTGCTGGTATTCACACTCATTAGATTAGATAATTATTTTTCCAAGTGCACACATGTTGGATTCCAGAATGTTATACCTTTTGTTGAATTTAATTAATGATTAATTATGAGACTCAAATTCTTGTTATCAAGGATAGAAATCAGACTCTCATTCCTTTAATTATTATAAATACATTTTTATCTCATTATCACTCATTTTACATTTTCACTATAATTAAAATATCTTTTTTTCTATTCTTATAACTTCTAATTAATTTTTAGTTTTGTATTTAAAAGATAAATCTTTTAATTCTGCAATTATCTTTATTTATTTACTGTTATCTTTATATTTATTCACACATACATATCATTACTTCCCCTGAGTTCAGAAATTAGTTTTTAATTTTTGAACTTAATATATAGTTGTTGAGATAATTTTGGGTCTTAATTTGCTTTTAACATGCTGTTGATGGATAATTTCCACTTCACATGTGTTTTCTCTTGATATGCTTGATTGCAGTTCATTGCCATGGGTATTGTTTTTTTCCATTTTACTTTCACTTTGCATCTTCACGTCAGTTCTCCTTTGTGATTAACACAGGAATAAGTTCCATGCTTTCATATTTCTGCAGTTGATTTACATGCTTTGGTACTATAACTCCCTGTGTCTGATGGTTATTTATTTTACACTTTCTTGAAGTTTAAATTTATATAAACAGCTGTGCTGCTTGTTTTGATCTGCTGTTGGTACTATGTTTTCTAGTTTTTTGTGTAATTTTCTTCCAAAGTATAATTCAGCTAGTGATTTTCTGGATTTGGCAGCTGGTGTTGAATGTTGGTGGAGCACAGCTGTAAGAACTGCTTCCTGTATTTTAGCTTTATCCATTTTTCTTATGGTTTTTAATTTTGCACTGTTCATTTGGCCAATCTATTTGACTGGGGATGGTATGGGGGGAAAGTAAATGTTTTATTCCCCATTCTTGCATAACTTTCTTAAACTTCTAAGATGTAAATAATGTTCCATTATCTGAAACTAATGTTACAGGAAATCCATAATGGGCAAATATCTCATATAGTCTGTACAGTATTTTATCTGTACTGGTGCTTTTTACTATTTGTCCCACACTGAATAGGAGTCAACTACAACAAAGATTAGATGATAATTTGAATGGACCACAGTAGTCTATGTGAATTCTTTGCCCTAGTTTGTTGGCTTTAGGCCATGCTTCAAAATTGGATGAAATTGATTTAGCACATGACTGACAATTATTGTATTTCTTTGTGTATGTTCTAATGTCTGCATTAATGTTCAGTCATCATATATAATGTCAGGCTACTGCCTTTGCTCTGACTATTCCCAGATGATCCTCATACATCAACATACTATTTGATGTCTACCAGTGACTGATATTAACACCTGCCCATGACTCAGGATGCATTCTTTAAGACAAACATGTTTACATGCATTCCAGGGTTTCTTGTGGAGCTGGGCATTGATTAGGCAATCCTTCACTGATTTGTTTTATGAACAATTGATAGCTGTCACCTTCTTCAGTCCAATGTGCTATAATTTTGCTGTTAATGAATTTTCAGCAAATCTATATAGTTGATTTCAATTTCTTTTTTGACTTGTTCTTTCTGGGCAAATGGAACTTTTTATTGTTAATGACTGACTTATAAGTAGCACCTCTGTGCTTATCTTTAATGATGCAGGCATCATTTTAATTATCCCTGGAACTTCTTTAAACAAGCTAGGAAATTTAATTTTTCATTTCTTTTTTAACCTTGACCTTTTTCATGAATGTAAGGTTAGTTCCTAATTTTCTGAACCATTCATGGCTATTTAGGGCCTTGATGGAGGTGATGGTAGTTCCATAACTTTATCCTCAATTCTACATACTGGGGCTTTAACTACACCATTAATTTTGATGGAATTACCATTTACATCTAACACTTTCAGGTCCATTTTAGTTATTATAGGAATTTGTTTACAATTCAATATTATGGTATACCAATCACAGAATGATATCAGTGATATGCCAGTCCCACTGTCAACCTCCATGGGTATAGGCTGATTATACATTTTAATATTCAGCATTATTTTATCAACAAATATTGACATATTTTTAATTCATAACTTTATCATCAATTCTACATACTGGAGCTTTAACTGCACTCTTATTTTGATGGAATTACCATTTATATCTAACACTTTCAGGTCCATTTTAGTTAATATAGGCATTTGTTTACAATTCAATATTATGGTATACCAATCACAGAATGAGATCAGTGATATGTCACTCCCACTGTCAATCTCCAGGGATATAGGCTGATTATACATTTTAATATTCAACATTATTTTATCGACAGATATTGACATATTTTTAATATTAGTAAACTGCTTTTACTGACCCTGAAATGTATGATTATATTTAGTTATTTTGTCACAGGTTACATTAGGTTTTTGTTGTACATTATTTCCATGTGTTCTCTTTTATAGCAAATTTTACACTGCTCATGCCTATGAAAGTAGTTACTGAACTTGTGGCCATTTTTATTGCAACAAAAACAAAAAAAAATGGCCTTTGGATGTAATTAGTTTGATCATTACTGTTTATAACTTCATGTTTTACACATTTACATGTTTTGCAGACTTCCATTTGCTTTTTTCACTACTATTGAACTCTGCAAGCTTATGTGATTACTCTGGCATGAATTCATAATCTATGTCACACTTTATGGCTTCACTTAGTCTATGAGAGTGAAAGTATTCATTTATTATTTAACACTTGTAAAAGTGCAAAATGTATTAGTCTAAATTGGTGATGGACAATAATTATTGCCTTAAATTGTCACTATTAATTTCTCTTAACAATTGTTCAAGGAGGGTCTTATTTAGGAATATCCTGTAGACACAATTCTTTGTAAGATTCCACATAGAACAATCATAATCTTTAATACTCTCCTGCCTACCCTGGTAGCAGTCACAGAAATGCAATCTGGTGATATGTATAGAAGGATGGGGGTTATAATAATTTGACAGCTGCTCTTTAAATTGATCACAATAGCTTTTTTTAGGAGTCAGGGAGTCTGTAAGCCTATTTGCAATCTTTATTACTTCTTTTCCAGCAAAGCATAATACTGTCACCATTTTAAGCTTGTCATCTTCAATTTTATTTATGAAGAGATACTTTTCTATATGTTGGATATACAGGTACCAGTTATTTGCTTCACTGATATCAAATTGTCCTATAGTAGATTGCATTTCAGCAAATCAGTCAATGCACATAAATCTGATTAATTTTGATTCTTAGTGTGAACC
The DNA here is from genome assembly GCA_028023455.1 of Epiperipatus broadwayi. Lineage (NCBI taxonomy): Eukaryota > Metazoa > Onychophora > Udeonychophora > Euonychophora > Peripatidae > Epiperipatus > Epiperipatus broadwayi. The sequence goes on from JAQFVV010000016.1 coordinate 2,880,329, forward strand.
AAACTGAATGACTGTCAACTGTTATATCCACTAAGTATTGGAGTTCATTTTGATTGTGACAGTACCAAATGTTATGTCTGCACCTTACTTAATTTTACAGTGCAGACCTTTATTGAGGAACTTTACTGTTCCCTAATTGAATTCCAATACTTTACCCAATATTGACTCAACATTACTTCAGTTAAATTCAGTACAGTTAATAAATTTAATTCACAATAATTTAATACATTATCTGATAATAATTATTAGTTACTTTATATTTTATATACATATAAGCCTATAGGTGCACAAAATAATAATAAAGATCATTCCAACCTGTTTAGTTCCTAGCTTGCTTTCTCACCTCTAGAGGCAAACTCTCCATTCTAGAAGCAATTGGGCAAAGGGGGATGTCTAGCAAGTCCATCTCCCAGTTGAGCTCCTTGTAAACTTCCTTCCTTTTCTCCTCCAACTTGCATGTCTTCTTTCATTGTTTTCTTCCTACAGCTAATTGGCTAGTATTCCCACTCATCAGATTAAAGTAGTTATTTCTCTAAGTGTCTACATGCTGGATTTTAGAATGTTATACCTTTTATTATCTTTAATTAATGAGTTATTACGAGATTCAAATTCTTGTTATCAACAACAGGAATCTGATTCTCATTCCCTTAATTATTATAAGTACATTTTTATCTCATTATTACTAATTTTACTTTTTTGCTATAATTGGAATAATCTTTTAACTTCTAATTATTTTTTAGTTCTGTATTAAAAGATAAATCTTTTTTAATTCTACAATTATTTTTTATTTATTTACTATTACCTTTACATGTATGTATGTGTCCCCACACATATACATATCAGGGTCAAACTCTAAATGTTTAATTCTTTCAGTTAAAAGGTGGAACAAAGTAAAGACAAATGATGTGACTGACATCTTAATAAAACATTAATTATGAAACTGGCTTTCTAACAGATAGCTTTTATAAAATCTACATGTCTTCAAACAAAAATATGATTTAGTATTCACTAACAACAGAAATGCAACTGTGTTTTAATTTTATAAATAGGTTCTTTAAATTTTTTAAGATTGATTTAATAAGGATATTTATTATTTATTTATTTCTATGCAAGCATAAACTTATTAAATAAATGACAATGTCTTTGTTATATAAACTTATACATATATATTGTTAAACAACTTGATGGTGATTATATTAATTTAATAAAATTATTTTTCTTTCGTCAAAACCAAAGCAGAATTATATTTATATATTGTAATAATAATAGTAATAAGTCGATCTCATCATGTGTCAGATTGTTATAAGGAATACTACAATAATAGTATTAAAAAAGATTGCTATTTGGAGATCTAAAGGAAACGAAAAAAAAACTGCTTCATTTATATTTTTAATAATGTACTATTATATTGAAACAAATTAACGTTCTTGTCAGATAATTATTTTTGAAGCTCTCACTTCGTGAATTAAAAAAATAACTTTCCTTTTTTGACTAATTATATACTTTCTTATTATATTTCTCTGATCACTATTGTAATAATAAAAATCTCACAGTTAAATATGTTATTTATAATGTGCGGAAAGGTAAAAGTTAAAGCATTTGCAATTAAATGCCAAAATAAATGTTTACTTTTTCTTAATTCCATATATGAGAAATTACAGTTTTGCTTGATTCTGAAGCAATATATATTTTCAACATTATGATTTATTTTCTGTTACTCTTTTCTCATTAATCAATATTGCAATACAGAAAATTGTCTATTCTATTTGATGTCTCAACTTATAAACTGTGTGTGTTTTTAGCTTTTATCATATTTTTCTTAATATTTTTTTAATGCTTATTTTTTTCCCGATTTTATTTTTCATACATTCAAACTAATATCTCATATTCCTGAAGGTTTGTGATGATGGTGTTTTAGATATATTTATATATTGGACTATTTCTATCGTCTAATATGTGAATGTCTTTAGAAAAATTTAACTTTATCTAAATATTTTAAAAAAATTCAATTGTTAATAATAACACATAGGTTAGTATATGCACAACATTTCGAGAGCTATTATTCTCCCCTCTTCTTAGACCATTAGATTCTTGAGTATTGATTTTTAAAGTAGGAAGCCTCAGTTGCTTAGATCATTACGTTAAAAATCAATACTCAAGAATTTAAGGGTCCATGTTCAATTCCCATGCTAGTACTGTCACTAGTCATGTCAGCAACAGCTGAAAAAGAGGGAAGAATAATACCTCTCAAAATATTATGCATATACTAACCTGTGTGCTATTACTAACAACTGAATGTATTTAGAATATTTAAAAAAAAGTTACATTTTTCTAAAGATATTTAATACTCATATTAGATGATGGAAATAGTCCAATATATAATTACAACTAATACCTTATATATTTGGAAATTAAATTATCCAATTCTTATTTTTAGATCCTTGGTTAAGGTTCTGCCAGTAACTTTTCAAAACTAATTTAAGAATAACCTCTAATGCTCCAATCAGTAGCCCAATTTCATTATCTTTATATTTAAATAATTATCCCCCTTTTTTCTCAATTCCATAAGATGTTTTTACATATTCATTTTGATATACATTCATAACTTGCTAAAAAAATACATTTTGATTTTCATTTTTCACAATTTGCATTACTAATAGCCTTTTCCAAGTCCTCTTTGCTGACCTGCACAATTAATATTTTTAAATGCAGCTATATTCAAGCATACCAGATAAATCCTTCATGGAACAAGTTTCTCTTCACTTAAAACATGAATTAAAATTACTTCAAATTAACATTAATAACAGCACAACATTATTATATTTGAACATCAGGACTCATCATCCTTCTAACAATGCATATCTTTAAAATTTCTGAATTTACATTGATAATTGATAAAATTCATTTAAAATATAGTATAGCTATTAAGCATTATTGAAAATAATTGATGATATTGCAATCACCAGTTGAATAGATAATTTTTACATTTATAATATTAATTTAAACAGAAGGTAATCAACCCTTTGCTGTATGTGCTGTACTGTTATATTAAATCAACATTGTTTTTGATGAATGTGAGGAAACTCTCAACCCTAGGTATAAAATAGAGATTTGAAAAAGATAAGAGTGGCCATCTTATCTTTGTACCTAAATTAAATTATATAAGCCAACCTTAAATATTTTGGGAAATGAGAACTGGAAAATTTTATATTTTTTACTGGTTGATTACCTTCTGTTTAAATTACAAATTAAAACTGCACTAGAAGATCTATTAGTCAATTATATATATGTAATATTAATAAATATGCAATATAAATTCGCTCTATTCCTTCTTCCAGATCTTTATAAACCTGTATTTAAGGAAGATTTCAATTCATTTAATAAGGAATAAACAGGTTTTCAACTTTTATAATAGATGGAACTAAACAACATGCATTTACTTTACAATTGAAGTCACTCCTGATTTATATTTTTTTTATTCAAAAGTGATTCATAATTAATTGTGACACTATTTATATTGGATAATTTTCTGCTATAATCAACATAAATCAAGTCTTATCACTTTTGCAATCCACATTTCTATAGTTAAAAATTATCTTGTTCTGAAATGGAATATAATGAAAGCTAATTGGAGTTAATGTATTGGATGTCTTAAGCAATGTATTAATAGAATTTCTCCAAATCCCTTTTGCTATGAAATGTTTAATAAACTTATAACAACAGCTTCCAAGAAGTTCATCTCTTATGGATATCTAAAGCAATTGATTCCATTTTGGGACAAAACCAGAAGTCCTCTTTCTAATTAAAATTGATCCACCACAGATTCAGAAATGGCCAGCAATGTCAGAAAATAAAAATAAAAGATCATGGAGAAAGAAAACAGTGCAAAATCTAATCATAAGATTTGGTCATTTTTACGTAAGTTTTAGTGGATGTAAAATTATAAAAAAACTACAACTGTCTCAGCTATTTTATATACCAGACTTCTAAACTGAAGATTGATAGAATAAGAAAAAGTATCATTAGGATAGAATTTTACATTTTTTATAATGGTTTTAAATATCAATCTCAGAAATTTAAATGTTGGTGAAATTAAACTGGTGCTGGGTTGTTTTAAACTAGAAAAGGCCTCAAGAGGAAATAGCATACTTTCATAGCTTTTAAAAATTGTAGGATCAAAATCTAAAGCATACTTAGCAAAACTGTTCAGTATCATTATTCATATAGAATCTATTTCAAAAATTTGCTATAAAAGCAAAACTATGGCAGCTTTAAAATCAAATGAATCCAGATATAATCCGAAAAATTACTGCCAAATATCATTATTATATGTTTCCTGTGGGGTTTTTTGGAAACAATCATATTAATAAGAATTCTACTAATAGTTAATAGCTATATACTTATAGAACAGGCTGAGTTTACAGTAGGAAGCTTGCAAAGTAAATTAAAAACCAATGTTTCTTTTATTCATCTAATCCCAGCTTATGATTCTGTTTGGAAAAAAAATGGTCTTTTAAAACTTTCTTTATATTTACAAAAATTGTTAATTTACTTGACAAAATTCTCTCTAATAAAAATATTCAAGTGAAACTAAATAATAATTGTAGAAGATTCACAGTTTTTCAGAATGATTTACCACACTTCTCAGCATTCTCATATTATTTAATATATTATCAATGATCTATGAGAATCAGAATGCAAAACATTAAACAATGATAATGGTATCACTTTGAGATCAAAGGAGATTCTTTCTTGAAATAAATAAGTTGAAAGAATTTGAAAAAACTGAATTTTTTTTACAAAGTCTGAAATATTATTTCTAATACAATGATTACATGATGCTCATTTTTTTTATCTAAACAAAAGGGAAATATCTCATAATCTGAATATAACCTTTTGCAATAATATACTAAAATTCATTTCTATCCCACATTATTTGAAAATACCATTTGGATTATAGATTAATTTATTTTTTCAGTTATCTAAAGTTAGATGAAAAATTCATTTTTAAAATAATCTCTTGCAGAAAATGGTTGGCATTACTTAGAGTTGTGATGCAATTAATTTATTGATAGTTTCATTACCATTAACATATCGTGCCTCTGTTTGGAAAAAAAAGGTTCCATATTAAACATTGAATTACTAAATGAAAACATTACCATAAGAATATTTTTGGCACAGTTGAATCTATTCAATTGCAATGGCTTCCTATTGCTTTACATTTTTTTTCTGCCAGATATCAGATAAAAGTTGTCTTGTAGATCCAATAATAAAATTGGTTTGATTTTTCTAGACACAACTGAAATCTCATCACCAGATTCAAGACAACCAATGGACATTATGTTCATCTGTTTTATAAATGGAACTTAACAGTTTTGACAGACATTAATCTATATTGATGTGTTCAACATAATCTATGAATCATATAGATAATGAGTGTCAAATTTTTGGCTACAGTAACAAAAATGAAAGACAATAAAATCACTTATGAATCTAAAAAAAAATCTTATTCTGACCAAATAAATGGGGATTATTTTTTTAATTTATATTTATATTCTTAGGACAGTGCTAATAATTTTCTTATGCTAACTTGCCCAATGAATGCCCTTGTCTATTGATATCTGTCCTACAAATGTAATATAATTATTACATTTCAGTTTTTATGGTATGCAATTTTGTTATATATACATATGAATAATGCTATTTTTATATAGAAAGTGCTGAACAAAATGAGGCACTTATAAATTCTATAAATCATGAAATTATTTTCGTAATTTAAAATTCAAAACATTTGTAAAATGTTTATTGAAAACAGTTCCATTAGTCTCCACCAGATGGCTTAATATTATAAAGAGCATGAACGCAGTTTTACGTTGGACATAAAGTACAGCGAAATAATAAATGATTTTGCTGGGGAATAAAAAAACTTAAACATAAAATGTAATTTTGTAAACGTTTCATTGTTTAGTTGTTGTAGATAAATATATAATTTGTAATAATATAAATAAATCAAAGTGTGTGAAATATATAAAAAAAAAAAACCTTTATTTCAGACTGGTGTCTACAAATTAAGTTACACTTTCTTCCTAATAAAAAATAGAATCTTTGATATTATTAATTGATATTTATTTGAGATTGAAAAAATAAATAACTAGGTTTAAGCACTTTAATAATTAAAATCTAAATTAAAATTCATCATATTTAAAACCTGTTCGTTGAAACTGTTACATTTAATTAATTAAATTAGAAATGTGAATTCATAAAAGAAACGTTTAAACTTGACACCTACTTTAAAATATATTAACTGAAACATAAACAGGCTTATTATATACCTATGTCTATATATGTAATATATAGGGTATATGAGCACAGACTTTCACACGCCCCACCATTCTCAATACTATCTCATAACACTGATACACTTGAACACATAAATGTTGAAAAGATAAATAATTACCAATATAAGTATTTCATGCTAAACCAGCAATCATCAGTTGGTCCAGATAATCATCTTCACACATATATGCTATAAGTGTTCAGATATATATTAAGATAGCCAATCTTCATACTTTCATGAACAGGCTTCAATCTACTCCACACTCCAACTCTTCAACCGTCTATCCAATTGAAAATCTGATGATGAAATGCTCAAAGGCCATCCTGAGACCGAGATTCTTGTTGCACCCATGTTGACTTAAGGTCAATCTGACCCCTCATATACAAGACATAATCAATTTAAAACATATACAAGGGATGGGCAGACATCTCCACTATATTGGGTCAACATGGGTGTGACAAGAATCTCAGCCTCAGGGTGGCCTTTGAACATTTCATCATCAGATTTTTAATTGGATGGACGATTGAAGAGTTGTAGTGTGGAGTAGATTGAAGTCTGTCCATGAAAGTATGAGAATTGGCTATCTTAATATATATCTGAACACTTATAGCATATAGGTGTGGAGATGATAATCTGGACCAACTGATGATTGCTGGTTTGCATGAAATACTTATATTGGGAATTATTTATCTTTTCAACATATATGTGTTCAAATGTATCAGTGATATGAGATAGTATGGAGAATGGTGGGGCGTGTGAAAGTCTGTGCTCATATACTCTATATAGTACATATATAGACAAAGGTATATAATAAGCCTATTTATGTTTCAGTTATTACATAGTAGAGATGTCTGCCCATTCCTTGTATATGTATTAAATGGATTATGTCCTGTACATGAGGGGTCAGATTGACTTTAGGTCAATATGAGTGTGACAAGAATCTCGGCCTCAGGGTGGCCTTTGAGCATTTCATCAAGTGTTGGAGTGTGGAGTAGATTGAAGCCTGTCCATGAAAGTATGAGAATTGGCTATCTTAATATATATCTGAACACTTATAGCATATATGTATGGAGATAGTAATCTGTACCAACTGATGATTGCTGGTTTAGCATGAAATACGTATTTTGGTGATTATTTATCTTTTCAACATATATGTGATCAAGTGTATCAGTGTTATGAGATAGTATGGAAATTGTGGGGTGTGTGAAAGTCTGTACTCATATACCCTATTTAAAACATATTGAAAAAAAATACAACAAGTTAAAAATAAGAGCGAATTTCATTTGAAAAAATATAATAAAAGGAACATCAACAAAACATTATGTAATTTTTAACCTATAGATTGCTTTTAAATAAAAAAAATCTATTTTCCTACTCCAGTTCTGCAACTTCATATAATTTTACGTTATCAGTAGTTTTATTGACAACTGCCATCTGGCATGTATTGATTAGCCAAATTTGCCAAAGTGGAAGAAATGGAATAGAAAAAATACATTGTGTACTGAAAAACAAATATATTGTAATAAATAAGAATCTAAGATTATATAAATGATAGTCATATTATATGTATGTGTACATATATATGTGAATATACTGTTGAACTATGTAAATGGTTAATTAACAACTAATTTAAATAGTACAGTATAACAATTAAATATTATTTCTCAATTGATAAGTATTAAAAATGAGAACGTTTGAATTATTATTTTTATAAATAATGATTAATTTAATTGAGGATTATTAGTTGAATTAATTTGACATGTCCAATATTCGAGTTTCAATTTATCACATACTTAGATGAATGGATATGTAATTATACAATGCTCAATATCTGAAATGACTATGACCAAAATTAAAACATCTTAATGTAGTCAATAATGAATTTTGAAAGAAAAATTTAGGATTAATAATATTTGAAAAGAATAATATTCTCAAAAGAGCAGATCTTTCCATTTATGTTGTGGTCATTGGAAACTTATTTGCCAATACAGCATTATTTTCACTGTAATAGTGCATCTGCTTTTAGATGATAGATTGGTTTCCAAAAATTACATGTAAAAAAAAAATCATGTAAGAAAATATATTGTATATATGGAAAATTAGATGATTGGTTCCAGAGCTAAGAAATCAATGAAAATAATAAAATAAACCATATGAAAAATTTTACAATGATATCTTTATTGCAAGCTATCAAATTTTATTTCATAAACATTTTCATATAAATAAAAATAAATTATAGAAATATAAATTTTATTTGAAAAACAAATAAATGGATAAAATTAATCAATATAAAAATGGGGCAGAATATATAATCTCAGTTATACATAACAAAAGTTTATTCACTGTCACTTTTTGATAATCATCACATATGTTTGCACATGATTGCAATATCACTGATATCAGTAAATTTTATTCCAGAACATAACTTTCTAATAGCAGCCTTATTGCTTTTAATAGTTTTTATGATAGAGCAAAATGCTTTTCAACCACCATTGCTCTATCTCCAATTGCAAGATGATCTATAATTTGAATTTCAATATCTGCTCTGTCTGTGCATATATTCTTTATTATGTAAATAAAGTTTATTCTTAGATCTGTATAATACATTCAGACAGTACATTTGTATTGCTTCTCACAGGAAAGTAGATCATTCTAGAAAATAAATGAAATTGAATACTAATTATATAAATTAGCATAGCTAATAAAGAGATATAGTGAGAGTGTGACTGGGAAGAATAGTTAAGAAACTAGCTGTATAAAAATTGAAGGTACTTCCATAAGTAGCAAGTTTGTAGAAATCTATAAAGCTGATAATGTTAATGCAATCCTTAAAAAGGAGAAAAACAATAGTGCTGAAATTAAAGCAGTATATGTAATTGCATCAAAGGAAAATAACTAAGAGTTAAGAATACTCATGTATAGACATTTAAAAGATAAAAGTTAAAGCAATTCTAATTTAGTGATCTATATATATTGTAGTGATATCCCTATATCAGATTTTTTATGTGTAAATAAAAAAAAAATGTTAATTTAATTTCATTTTGCACAAGTTTACTTTTTAGATGTTTATTAGATAATCAATAAATACTTGTAGACTGTTTATATTAAATTATTAAAATAGATTATAAATAAAGATCAAGGGGAAATTTAATTATAAACAAAATTTAATTAAATTTATGCAGTTATCTTAGTTATTTAGATATGAATCTAATTAGAATATTAAATAAAGATACATATCTCTGGGAGTTTATTTATTTTAAACATTCATGAATTTTTGTATAACAGTGTTTGCAATATATTAAAAATGTATTTATTAATTCATGAAGTTTTAAATATTGTTTTTCGAAGATGTGTGTTTAAGTCTACAAAATTTTTATAACAGCAATCAAATAGTATGTCATGTGGCAATTGTTCTAGAAGATTATAACAATGCTTATATAGGGACAATGAAAAAAATATATACTAATATATTAAAAGTTGTACTTACTCTTAATATAGCTTCTGAAAATCTCAGATGTCTCACTCAGCCATAATGAAAACAAATATTTCAAACCAATAGAACTTATAAAGTATGAAGTGGTCCTGATTGCTTAACCCTTTCCAAAACTATGCCAATGTATTCACCGAGATTCCATCTATACTCAGAAAAAAACTCACATCTTAGCAGAAATTATACAAAAAAATTTCTTGAAAAATTTAAAATAAAAAGATCATTTCACTTACAAATAAGAGCAAGCCTACCATCACCAAAGAAAGCCCGGGAAGAGTTGTTTACTTGTCTACTGACTAATGAAGCTTAAAGTTCCAAGTAATAATGCATCATCCCATTAAAGCACAAAAACTGTAATCCCCCTTGGCAAGGTCAATTACCATCTTGATAAAGAAAATCAGATTGTCTTAAATATTTTAACTTTTATTACTTAAGAAGAAGAAAAAAATAATTTTTTTATATAATCTTTAAAATTTTGAACTTTCACTGAATTTTAATGAAAAATCAAATTATTTTTTGTTATTATTATGTATATTTTTCTCTTTGAATATTTAGAATTCCTTAAGAAGTTGTTATCAAATCAGGTAAATTAAATTTGAATTCAATATATTATAAATGTGCACATACTAACTTGAGTGAATAGATTAGATAGTTATATGTGTATTCCTTTCAATAAAGCAAACCAAAGAATTATCAACTATTGAATCAAATATTTACAATATCCTTTTGGTTAGCTTTATATTTTCAGCACTTATCTGGATTTATGGAGATGTTTCTTGATATTTGTTTAATCCCTTCTTTAATAATATTATAAACCAAACATTTATGTTGTTAATATTCAAAATTATTAAATTTTAACAAACTCATTAATTTGTATTTTGTGTGTCAAATTAATGTAAATAAAATATAGATGATTTTTTATTAATCTATTTGTATGTTTTATTTATCTGTAGTCTCTTATTTAACAGACTTCAATAACATATCAGGCTTAAATAAATACTAAATTTATCCTGTGATCATAGATTATTTATTTATTAGAATATATTTGAAATTAATAAAATTATCCTTTGATTTCTTAATACAAATTACAGATTAGAACCAACTTCATATTTTAAACATCACCGTGAATCATTATAAATCGGTACTCTAACATGTGACTCAATGAATATTTGATAGCCTGAATCTGTTGACTTCAAAGACATACAATTAATAAATGAGATGTAAATTTTAATAGTAAAATACTTCATGATTGGTATATAGCATTTTGCCATATTCTTTCTTTCTTGTGTGGAGGAAACAACAACAAAAATTTTTGGTCACTAAAAATAATAATAGTAGAAATAGGTATGATTTTATTGTGTATAATTATGTTGATAACTTTATTTATAGGCAGCAATGGAAAGGAATAAAAACCCCAGACTACATTAATCTTTGGTAATTATAATCATTGAAAATATTTAATTTGTTTAATATTTATCATTGTATTAAAACTTAGTGCTATTGATAATACTAACACAAATGTATCAGATGATTTTAACTTTGATTTCCAAGAAATTATTAAAATGATTAAGGAATTAATAGCTGAAATATGGGACAGTTCTGAAGAGTTAAGAACTGAGTTATGACCTAATTTTAAAAGGTTAGAAGATAGATCTCAGCATTAAAAAAGATTTAAAAGCTGAAATGCAAACTATTTTTAAAAGTTTAGAAGCTAAGGTAGAAATTCATTCCAAAGGATTAGAAGATTTAAAAAATAGTATGGAAGGATATATGACTGAAGTAATTAGGACTGGACTTTGAATTTTGACTGACTTGACAGAAGAATCGAGGAAAGAAATTAGAATTGAGACCTTAGATTTAGATAAAAAATATGAGAAAAATAGGGAGAAATGTAGGAACTTTCAAATATGAGTCTTATATTATTAAAAGGTCTCAAAAGAGAATTTTAAAGGTTTCAAAGATGAAAGAGAATCTTACTTTCAATCTTGTTATATAAGGAAAAGAAACAAAATAAGAATCAGTCATAAAATAGAAAAGAAAGATATTCTTCATATTAAAGCTTCTGCCTTTTAGAATTTAGTTAATTTGAGAAAGTTGTTAGTAAAGATGTGTGATGAAGTAGAAGTATGGGATATGAAAGAAAATATGTTATTTTAGCCCCAAATTAGTAAAAAAAGTATACATGTTAATGAGTTTAGTATAAAAGGCTTTTATATGAATAAGCATGATTACAAAGAGTTATTTAAGCAGAAAAACATTATATATTGTAACTAGTTGGGTTACATCACACACACTAATATAGTGTATGTGAATATATATATATGTAAAATAAAGGAAAAGTAGAAATAAACACAGAATAAAATTTTCTAAATATTTTTCTATATTTCCTAAAATAAAATAATAATAAATAAAGGGTTAAATAACTCTGGGCTTAAAAGTAAAATTTCATTATGAAATTAATATTTTAAAAAGGTCTGAATAAATATAAATATTGCATTATTATTAATTATTACTCTGATTTTGAAATTTAAAAACACCCTATGGTATTTTTGAAATTTTAATTAATTAAACAAAGTTTTTATCTAATAAAAATCCCCTAAGTAGAAACATGTATATGTTTTTAAAGGGATTAGAGAGCTAAAAATAAAGGCTTTGTTTTCAATGAAGGTGTTGTTATCACCTTAGATGTTTTTATAAAAGGGGCTGATAAAAAATATCAGCCAGTCTGGATAATAATTTTTGTAAGAACGGTTAGCTGAAAATTGGTTTCAATATTTTACTGCAACTTGATAAAGTGCAGCAGTTGGTTTTAGCTGACCCAAGAGTTTGCAGAAAAGCTACCATGAACTAATGTTGCTGAAGGCAGGAGCTGCTACTATTTTCCTTCACAGGAGTTTTATTTTTGAAGCTGGGTCACTTCTGAATCAATAGCCTGAAAAAAAAGAGGACAAAATAGCTAGCAGAGTTATATAAAGCTCCTATGAAGATCTAAGGACAGTCCAGTAGCAGCTGCCTTATAGTTTACTGCAGTTTTGATTCATGAAGCCAGGATCACTTCAAATACATCAACTAGCTGCTTAAATATGTTCTAGAAGACAGCTTGACAAATGCTTGGACTACAAAACAAATCTCATGGTATGCCAACAAATTACCGGAATTATATACTTTTACCTGATTTATGACAATCACTAAAACCAAACTCATCAAGAAAAATCTTCCAGCTTGCTGAAGAATTAATTACACGTATGCTGTGTCAGATAAAGGCAAACAAACACGGATAAACATATATACAGCTGGTGGCAAGTAGCATTATATATGATAAGGAAGTTTTAAATGATGTCCTTAATAAAATGACATTTTTATAACTGATAGAAATATATAAAACGATATTAGTTTAAAATCGTTTATTAAAAAAAAAAAAAACTACAAAGAAAGTTATAATTAATAATCAAGAAAAAGATTTCCAAAAATCTTTTAGACTAGAAAAAAAGAAAGACATTTTAAATCAATTAACTGTCAAAAATTTGATAGTTCTTATTTTAAAGAAAAAGATTATATTCAGCAAAGAGAATTAAATTGCGTAATCTGTAATAATTTTATTGTGATAAATACTAATATTATGTAGATAAATTAATATATCGCATGTCTGTGCAAATTATATAAATATGCGTTTCAGTAAACCTACTATGTAAAATGTATTTCATTTAACTGAAACTTGAAACTTTAATCATTTACTGTATTTTTATATAATTTAAGATTTTGATAATTATTTTGTAGCAAGTCAAATAAGTTATTTCACGCACACACACTGTATACTGCCAATTGCAACACATATGTAAATTTTAATCATTTTTTTTTATAATTTTTTTATGTTAAATTGAAATGTATTTCTTGTATATTATAAAACACACGTCTGTGTACGTATATATATATGCGTTTGTAGAAACTAATTAAGAAATAATGTAAATTGATGTAATAACGTGAATTTTGTAGTAATATTGTAAATTACAGTGTAATGACTTTTACTATTGAATACTTTTCAAAATCAGAACCCTTATAAGACCTTAAATATCATTTATTTTTTTTGTTATTAACTAACTTGTATTTAATTGTTATCTTTTGTTCACATACAGTAATAGAGCCCATGTTCTCTGAGCTAGATTTCGGACATGGATAAATGGGGATGTGTTTAGTGCTTTGGGAATCTAGTGATGATCAATCATTATTTTGGTTGATGCAAAAGAGGATACTCTTTAAAGTCCATGCACTATTATTTTTTTATTTTACTTTAGTCTTATTAAAAATTTAGGTTTATAGTTGGCCAGTACAAGTGGCCTGAGCATTGATGATGATCAGCATGTTTTAATGTCCCAGCATTATTGTTTAGATTTTCTAGTTGTGTATTTTAATGGATGGGCACTAAGCTGGTGCATCCATGTCATGTTTATATAATTGCCCAAGCTGGCAAAAGGCTCAGTAGTTAGCCTGGTCTATAGAAGACCTATTTCCAATCCAGTCACAAGGTTGACTGTTGATTTACTGTACTGATGTATTATATTGTGGATCATTCATGATGAGTGATTATTTCTCTCGAGTATTTACTTATACTGATATTTACTTTATAATGCTGAGATTGATGATTATGCTTTTAGTAGCTGCTGATCTCTCAGTGATCTCAGAGATTTTTCTAATCTCATACTCTTATAATTTAAATGGATTGGGAGTGATGATGTTTCCATCACCCCAGTTCAATTCTTTTTATTCAATTTCTTCCACTCTTTGTTACCCCATCCTGTTACAATATAGATTTAACTCTCATTATACTATTATCAGTGTTTGATTTATAATAACATAGATTTTAAAGGTAAACCTTATTCTCTAAGCACTGTAAAATTTGTGAAATAGATATAGATACAGCTATGAATTTTTAAGTAATAATATCAGTTTTGTTTGGAATCAAGAAGATATATTTCTGAATAGATTATAAAATGTGTATGAGAATAGAAAATCATACCATTTAGATACTCTTAATGATTTATTTTACAAACATCCTTATAGGATGAAAGTAAAAGAGATAAGAATAACAAATTGTAAGGTAGAAAAATAGACCAACAGTTTCTGATGATAATTTCAAACGGTATTGAGAATCAATATTGTTATATAAGTTAAAGGATAGTTATCTAATGTAAATTTATTTAAATTTTGTTATCTGCAAGATATTTATTATAAATATCTGGTAAAGATGAAATTGTGTTTACATTACTAATGCTCAATGTTGTAGAGGCTCATATTTATATATTTAAGATCATGAATATGAGGGAAGGATTTTATAATTCCACAAGCCCTATGCTTGTAATAAAATAGGACAATTTATTTATTTAGATTATTTAGTTCAAAAATATATGGGCATATTTTAAATTTGATATTATCCAAAATATACTTATTTTATTGTAGATTGATTCAATATTACTTATTTATTTTTGTACATTGCTTGTTCTGAGTTTGCTCAAATAGAATTTTACTTTTAGGTTTAGTTAAATGAAGTATTTGTTCTGAACTTAGATATTAGATTGGTTCATGAATTAGAATTAAACTGAATCACATGTTAGCAATCCACAACACAACAAATATAAAAAATTCTTAAATATTTATGAAGGCCCATATAGAATAAAAAAGCACATAGGTGAGAATGCATTTACAATTGACATGCCTAATGGACCAAAAAGAACATAAAATTCTTGCAGTTTAATACATGCACATCTTAACAAATAATGAGAAAATGATTGACTAGCTTAGTTTCCAAAATAATTTGTTAAAGATTATATTATTACATTAAAGGTTATTTGGTACATATTTTGTTTAAAGTGTTTTCTCATTCCTTCATTTGGTTTTCCCGAATTTGAGTCAATTACTTTTCTGTTTTCTCTTTTTCGGAGCATCCAGTTATTGGTTGGGCCATGGAGAGGATAAATCCAGCATGTCCCAAATCATGGCAAAAATAACCTCAGGAGTTATCAGGCTATCTCTTGTTCTTGTTTTCTTTAGATTACTCTGCATGAAGTTAATAGGATTAAATTTTTGATAATTAAATACTAGCTTACATCTAGTAATCCATAATAGATGATCAAGTTTATGTAAAGATAAATATGTTAGCATATATAATTACAAATTAATTAATATTGTCTATTGTTTTGCATTTGATAGGTTTTCAGTAAGAAAATGTTTCTGCCAATTAATGGTTTAAGAAATAAAGGGAATATATTAGATTAAATAACAGTAAAATCATTAGGGAAACTCATTGAACATATTAAATTAGTGATGTAATTCATCAAAAGTAAAAAAAATTCCCCAAGTGAGAGAGAATATAGTAATATGCCTAAATCAGATTTTATGTATAAACAAAAAAATTGTAGTTAATTTTATTTTGTGCAAGTTTACTTTTTACATCAGGCATGTCAAACTCATTCAAACAATGGGCCACTTTATGCTACTGGTAAGATTCTCGCGGGCCACATCACACAAATTTTCTTAAAATTGTATTTTGAAAGTGAAAATGCAGGAATATAGATAGGGTAATTAAAGCATATTATGTAGTTTAGTGAATTCACTTCAATAATATACAATTGATATAGTATTGCTTTTATTTAAACATTTATTTTATCTGATTACATATTTATAAAACTACAATTTATTGTTTTTACTGGAAACTTGCCAGCGTTTTCCTCTTACTAGTTTTTCAATATCTGGATTCAAAGACTGAGAACAAGCAATTTTCATTATGGCAGATAGATGTTTATCAGTTAATCTTGATCTGTAAGCTGTTTTATTTAATTTCATGCATGAAAATAATTTCTCACATAAGTATGTACTTCCAAAAAAGCTTAAAATTTGTGCAGCAAATTTTTTAATTTCCGGGTATCTTTCACCTAAATAGGAATAAATTTTCGGAGTTCCTACTTCTCGATATTTGGTTTTTAAAATCGAATCATTCTGGAAATCAATTAATTCCAGTTGTATCGAAGTCTGAGCTTTTTCGACTTCAAAGGCAAATGGTCCCGTGAAAAGAGAAAAAATTTCTTCGAACTCCTTGAAATCATCAAAACGTTTATCGAATTCGTCTTTTATTTTTTTCAATTTTTGCAGAGTGATGTGAAAACGAGCAACTTTGATTTTGTGCTTTTAACTGCTCACATGTAGGAAAATACGTCAAAACGTTCTTTTGCAAATGATTTTTAAACAAATTCAGTTTTTGTACAAAGCTTGCAACTGCATCATACATATTCGTTATCAATTGATCTTTGCCTTGCAATGTAATATTAAGATTATTCAGATGGCCTGTAATATCTATTAAAAATGCTAGGTCTTGTACCCACAATGGATCTTTTATAATTGATATATTTTCGTTGTTGTCATCTTTCATTTCAAAAAATAATATTATTTCCTCCAAAATCAGATAGAAGCTCTTTAAGACATTGTGGCAGGACAACCAACAAACTTCTGTGTAATAAGGAAGATCTTCGAATTCGGATTCTAAATCTTTAAGGAACGAAGTAAATTGGTGATGGTTAAGTGCTCTTGATCGAATAAAGTTGACTATCTTTGTAACTGTTTGAAGTACTTGATCCATTTTTAATAATTTTAAACAGAGAACTTGTTGGTGAATGAGGCAATGAAAAGCTTTGATTTTCGGTTTATCTGGATATTCGTCTTGTAATTTCCTTGCTAGTCATGACGCAAAACCTTTAGTTTCACCTGTCATCGATTTAGCACCATCAGTTGTAACAGAAACAAGCTTGTCAACAGGCAAGTTAAGTTTTTCTAAAATGCTCCATACGGCATCAAAAATATCTTCACCAGTTGTTGTTCCGTAAAGAGGGATGAATTCCAACAATTCTTCGGTGATCCTCATGTTATTATCGCAACCACGAAAAAAAACCAGCAACTTGTGCAACATCTCTTATATCCGTACTTTCATCAATAGCAATTGAAAAGAACTGGATTTTGGTAGATATTTTCTGTAATTGCGAAGTGATGTCATCTGCCATTTCAGTAATTCTATCTGCCACCATATTTCTTGATAATGAGATGTCTCGAAACGCTTGTACTTTTTCTGGACAGACAAATTCGGCAGCTTTTATTATACATTCCTTGATTAAAGAACCATCGGTGAATGCTTTTGAATGTTTTGCTAATAAATAGCTTATTTCATAACTAGCTCTTGTTACTGATTCATTACTTTTTATAAATTTTGTAAGCACTCCTTGCTGGCTACTTAATGAATTCTTCATTGTTTTTAATTTTTCTTCTCTTATTTTAGCTTCAAAACACGAAAATTGTTTTTCGTGATTAGTGCTATAATGTCGCTTAATATTGTATTCTTTAGCAACACTAATAGTTTCTTTGCAAATTAAGCACGTAATCTTATTGTTCACTTCCACACAAAAATAATTCAGTTCCCACCTTTCTTGAAATTTTCTTCCCTCGTCATCAATCTTTCGTTTTTTATTTAGCATTGGACGTGGCATTTTCTGTAATAAAAATAGAGCTTTAGATTTAAATTTTTAAAATTTAAAAAATTGCAACTACGTTTATGCAAAAATACGCTTCAGTAAAATTTAACGCTTACTCTAGTATTTAAATGTAAAGAGAGCGCTGCTATCGATTCTCGCTCCTGGAATTATGCTTGATAAATGGAGGTAGCTATAAAAGGTACGGATTACGTTTTTTCTCTCTCTCTCAGTCCTGACTTCCCAGCACGGAGCAATTAAGATAGAGATGTGACAAAGAAGAAAGCTGTGCATAAGGCCGTAGGTTAGAAATGGTCGGAGCCACTAAAGTTTCCCAAGGCCGAACATACACTGGTAAAATTGTAGAACTTTTAGTGTTTTCCAAACTGAAATGTAATCGTTACTAACTTATATGTAAAATATTATTGTTTCTCATGTTTGATTATAATTAAAATATTATATAACAAAATGCATGCTCGTTATTTCTTATGCTGTCTGACTAGTTTCAGAAAGATATAAACTCTTGGATATAGCAGTTTACTTATATTTTTTGAATGAGTTATAAAAGGAAACAACCCGCAAATTTTTAACACACCAATCCGGATAAAGAAACTAGCGCAACTGCCTTTTGTTACAATTCAAAGAAAAAAACAATATCTGCAGATAGGATTGCTACGTTGGTGGCGATCGGAATAGCTGACTAATGTATTTATGTTCTCGGAAGCACAGCAGCACATTATTAACGTTGCCAGCTTTGGTATTCACATATCTCAAATGCTTCATCATCATAAAGGCATAAGCTATGCGTGTAACTGAGAATTATAAATTAGCTATGTATGTAGACAACAATTACTGTATATATTTTAGTTCATGTAATTAAATATAAGAGCTTTTTTAAAAAAATTAATTTATTGTTTGCAACATATCGTTCTGTTTTCATTTTATTACATAGCATCTTAGACGAGGGCCATGAAAAATTCTTTCGAGGGCCGCATGCGGCCCTGGGGCCGCCAGTTTGACATGCCTGTTTTACATGATTATTAGATAATCAATAAATATTTTCAGACCGTTTATATTAAATTATTAAATGTATTATAAATAAATATCAAGAGAACATTTAATCATAAATCAAAATTTAATTCAGTTAATGCAATTATGCTAATTATTTATAGTTAAGGCTTTACTTCATTAGCATTTGAAATCAATTAATATATATATGTGCTCTGCGCACTGATAATGAAGCTATTAAACGTAAGTAAAATTAACAAAAGTTACCGCCAAGCGCTTTCAGGAAAGTTTATAGTCCCATATTCATGGCTACTTGGGTTTAGTTAAGAACTGTAATATTAATGCAAATTTATGCAAATTCATATGAAGATGCTACATAGACAATTTTCGAGATAAAGAAAAGCAGGCCTCTCTTCTATTGATTGCTAATGGGTCACTTACTATGTAGTAAACTTCCCTGATTTTGCGTTTAATATCGTTTATTTCAGACAGTGTCATTTGCTCTGAAATAAACGATATTAAACGCAAAATCAGGGAAGTTTACTACATAGTAAGAGACCCAGCAGCAATCAATAGAAGAGAGGCCTGCTTTTCTCTGACTCGAAAATGGTCTATGTAGCATCTTGATATGAATTTGCATAAATTTGCATTAATATTACAATTCTTAACTAAACAAAAGTAGCCACGAATATAGGACTATAAACTGTCCCAAAAGCACTTGGTGGTAACTTTTGATAATTTTGCTTACATTTAGTAGCTTCATTATCTGTGCACAGAGCATATATATATATATGTTAATTATTTATGTATGGATTTAGTTAAAATATTTAATAAAGATACATATTTTTGAGAGTTTATTTATTTTAAATATTCAATTTTTGTGTAAAATTATTTGAAATATTTTAAAAACATTTATTAATCCCCAAAGTTCTAAATAGTAAACCATTGAACATCACATGATCACCATTCTTTATTCTTACCCAAAATGTTTACACAGAGGTTAAACTCTCCAAATGGTAGCACCACTCAATGCAATCCAGAGTAATCAATGGATGTGAGAAGATTTGTGCATAAAATCCCTATTCAGTACCTACTCAGGAGCCTTGGATCTGAGAGTATTGCACCTAGATATTAGTATCTAATGCAACTCTCTAGCAGCCACCTTTTACCTTAGTAACTACAAAACTTTGTGTTCAAAATAATAATATTTTCAATTCAAGTTCATTAGCTTGTATAATCATATAGATTTGAACTCACTTCAGTATCCATATTTTTTGATGTTCTTTAATAATCACAACCACCATAATAATATTGGGCTGGATTAGTATTAAACCAGTAAACATCACATGATCACCATTCTTTATGCTTACACAAGCTGTTTACACAGAGACTAAACTCCCCATACAGTAGTACCATTTAGTGCAAGCCAGAGTAATTGATGGATGCAAAAAGATTTGTGCATACAAATTTCTATCTAGGGTATGAATGGCAAACTGAGTTCAGATTTATATCATTGTACAAACTAATGAGCTTGAATTGAAAACATTATTGTATTTTAATTTTGGACACAAAGCTTTATGGTTAGTTAATAAGGTAAAAGATGGTTTCTGGAGGATTGTATTAGATTCTAAGATCTAGGTGCATTGCTCTCATATCCAAGGCTTCTCACTGATGAAAGTAATAAGCTAGAACCTAGTATGGACATATTGGATGGATAGGCACTAGATAGAAATTTTATGCACAAACCTTCTTGCATCTGTTGAATACTCTAGCTAGCACTGAATGGCACTATTGAATGGAGAGTTTAGTCACTGAGCAGTTCTAAATATTGTTATTTGAAGACTTGTGCTTAATCTACAAAATTTTTATAATGGTAAATCAAATACCGTCATGTGGCAATTGTTTTAGAAGCATAACAACAATGCTTACATATGTACAATAATAGAAAATTATGCCAATATATTAAAGAAATGTTTTATTACTCTTAATCTAGCCGTGGTAAATCTTGATGTTTCACTCAGCCATAAAGAAACCAAATATCCCTAACCATAGAACTTAGAAAAATGTCTTGCTGAAAAGCTAATAAAGTAGGAAGGGGTCCTGATTGCATGATCTTTTCCAAAACTATTTCAATATATTAGTTGAGATTCCATCTATGTTCATTTATTTTAGTAGTAACTATACAATAAAATTTCTTTGAAAAATTTAAGGTAAAAAGATGATATCACTTACAAATGAGAACAATCCTACCACCACCAAAGAAATCTCCAGGGAACAGTTGTATAGTTTTTTTACAGATTAATTAAGCTTGCTGTTCCAAGAAATATTGCATAATCACATTAAAATACAAGAACTGTATCCCCAGCAAGGTCAAATTACTAATTTGATAAAGTAAATCATATTGCCTTAAATATTTAAATTTTCCTATTTAAGAAGGCCAAGATAAAGAACTTTTTATATAGTTTTTAAAATTTCAGACTTTCGGTGAATTTTAATAAAAAAATCATTTGTTATTATTATATATGTTTTTTTTAATATTGAGAACTCCTAAAGAAATTGGTATCATGTCAGGTAAATTAATTTTGAATCCAATATTTTATATATGTGTACTACATAATTTGTAATGTATGTTTCCTTTCAGCAAAGCAAACTAAAAGATTATCAACTATTGGAATAATAATAAGGGAAAAATTTCAATATCCTTTTGTTTAGATTTTTATTTTAGCACTTATCTGGATTTATGGTGAAGATTTTCCTTGACATTTGTTTAATACCTTCTTGTAAATAATATTTTAAACCAACTTTTATATTGTTAATATTCAACATTATTAAATTTTAACAAACTTATTATTAATTTTTCTTCTATGTGTCAATTTAATTTAAATAAAATATGGATGATTTTTTTATTAATCTATTTCATATATGTTTTATTTATCTGTGCTCATTTTTAAAACAGACTTCAATCACATGTTAGGCTTAAACAAATACTAAATTTATTCCCAGAACATAGATTATTTGTTAGAATATATTTGAAATTAATAAAATTGCCCTTTGAATTCTTAATATATTGTTCAAGCCTCCCTTTCATCTTTATTCACTCACATAGATGTAGAAATAAATTTAAATGTTTATAGAAGTCTCATGATTTATGCGACACATTTTTATTACACATTAGAACAAATTCATATTTTAAACACCTCCACATATTGTTGTTATATATATATGGGGGTGTGTGTGTGTGCATACTTGCAGCATATGGGTATAAAATATTTTTCACAAACAACATTATTCTTCTTGTTATACTATTATTTACTTACTGTTATTAATTTATTCATTTTATTAATAGTCTTTAGCATAGAGAAATAAACTTGTTGATACAAATAAAAGTTTGTATGTGAATTAATTTATTATTGATGTTCCCTCATGTCCTAGCAGTATCCAAATAAATCCTTTTTCTCTTCTTTTTTTGTAGGTGGACTAGTTGATATTGTATGGCAGCTACTGAAAAATATTTCAGATTCAATTAGCAAAATATTGATTCAATATAATTTACCATCTGTTAAATTTTGACAAATTAATAAATTGAATCTTGTTTTAATTTGTATTAATTTTTTTTAATATCATCACTAACAAGGCACATCATTTAAAAAAATTTAACGTCAAAAATATTAAAATGCAGTCAAAATACCAACAAAATATTTCCCCTTTCAAAACAAAACATTAAAATGCAGACAAGAAAATTTCCCCAATTTGCAGAAATATTGCTAAGAAAGGGAATTTTTTGAAAAATAATAGGAAATAACAAGACAAAAACATTTTTTTTTTATCAAATGAGATGATGATAACAGACATAAATTGTTTTATTTAGTTTTTTGATTGATCTTACCATTGCAAAACAACTTGTGTAAAAAGATAATTCTTTTTTTTTTTTGATTGGTTAAATCAAATCGTTTAAAAAAAGGTTATGTCAAAACATAATTACTTATATGTGCATAATAATAATACACATTAAACTTTATTAAGGAAAACAGTCTTCTCTGTTTAAATGTCTATGCATTTATTTATTATTGCAATTATACAAGGGAATATAAATAAAGAATTAAAATTGAGACAGTATGCCAGATGATGTGAAAGTGATGGGTTAATAGAAGATTCAATTTTTCTAGATTATTACTTTGAATCATTATTAATCTTAAAGTTCTTATTTATTTTTAATTATGTCAAAGTGTTCATATTATGATAGTTATTAATTTAAACTTTTGAAATTATGTTCTTGCCATTCTATCTAATACTCAATGCTGAATGATATCTAAGCATCACAGAAACAATAATATAAATGTTTAATGAGTTATCATACCTACCTCATGTAGGCCTAACAATTGATGAATTGTTTAATTGATAGAAGCATATTGAAGCAGTCAATCATAGGTTCTATCCAATTAACAAGTATTAATTTATGTTCAAACCTTATGTCCCATCCTGCTCCTTTAGTTGTGTATATATTTCACATATATTTCTGTGAAGCGCACCTACAAATTATAAATTTTAGCTTTTCAATATTTTTTATTAATAATATTTTTTTCTTCGCCACATTAAAATACATAGGTGTGGCTCAGATATATATATATATTACAGGAGCAAACATACTAACAAAATATTAATTTTTAAATATTTTATTATGTCTTGTATTTTTTTTAATTGGACTATATTTTTGTAAAATCCAAGATGGAAGATGCAACCATTAATTGTCCAAAAATAATAAAAGGGTTGGAAATATAATATTTTTTTAGTCTTGGAAAGGAATTTTTTAATTAAGTTTTACTAGAAATAAAATGTGGAATCAGATTAATAGATTTTACTTTTGTTATAAACATTTTTGTCAAATTTATTTCCAATCTGGAAATAGATTTGAATATATTTTTGGAACATTATCTAATGATTGCATTTCCAAAACAATGGACAAAGAAATGTAAGATTTTGTTTGATCAGAGATTAGATTTTGAGCTAGAAATAAGAAATTAAAAGCATTCCACAAATACCTGAGCAGAATATAAAATGGGATGATTTTAAACACCAAGGGGTTAGCTGTTATTGAGAGAACTGTGTTGTCAAGATATCCCATGCTGATTTTAAATTTTAAAAAATGATGATTAAGTAGAAAGCCCATCATGTGGAGGTCATCTTCCACTGCCATACCATCCTACTGCAAAAAATGAAGTATAAGCCTGACCTGAAAACTTTGGAATGCTGATCAGACACTTGCTGTTACCTAAGAACTTGGCCAGACTTTTTAACATAGACTCTTGAAATGGTGCAAGGTAAATTTTCAAGCCACCACCTGAAAGCAAATCTAGCCTAACTACTCTCATCAAAATTTCTTTCATGACTGATTTAAATTTGTATCTTTATACTATGTGAAAATGTAATTTGCTCTCAAATAACTTCTATAAATCTAATTCTCTCTTATATGCTCTAGCTTTCTATAATTTTGGTATGGTCAATTATTTATATCTAGTTATTATTTGATTTTATGTGTATGCTTTTATTATTAATATGCCAATCTCAAGCAATCTGACGATCTGAATTTCTCAAAATCTTTCCTTTCCTCTTTTAATTAAACCTCCATGAATTAAGGTTATTAACATCCCCTTAAAATATAATGTGTGATTAATTAATATGCTTACCAGATTGTTTTTACGAATCAACATTTTATGTTGGTTTTTAGTATAAAAATTGTTATTTGTTTAACTCCAAATAGAATGAAGTACTTCTACATGGGGTAAATCCACCACTCAAGCTAATTAATGCTTTAAAATCTATTAAAATGTTATTTATTTAATTTCTGAAAAGGTGACCTATTAGTTGTTTTCTAAACAACTCCTAATTTTCTTGTATTTTTCATACTCTTAAAAAATCAAATATTTAAACATTGTAGTTATTATAAAATCCAGGAAGGTGGGATTAAATTAATTTTAAACAGCAGAAAAGGAAGGGCATAAATTTTAATGTTTATTTTACTAAATAAAATCTTGTATATGTATATATTATTAACAGCATAGCATATTATTTGTCTACATTATGGCATTCAAACAAGGGTCATTTATTTTAAAGCAGTAAATCGTATTTCATGTCATTAGTGACTTTTATCAGTACTGCATTACTGACATTCAGCTTCTCTTCATGAATATATATTGCTTCCAATCTGGGGG
Organism: Epiperipatus broadwayi; assembly: GCA_028023455.1. Classification (NCBI taxonomy): domain Eukaryota; kingdom Metazoa; phylum Onychophora; class Udeonychophora; order Euonychophora; family Peripatidae; genus Epiperipatus; species Epiperipatus broadwayi. The sequence goes on from JAQFVV010000016.1 coordinate 2,905,880, forward strand.
TTGCGACAAGATCGAACCCATAGATTTCTTCTTATGTCCTGTCCCATGGATTCCTGAGACCTTCTTTGTATAAAGGGATTCTGCATGTCAGTGATGTCCACATCATGCCTAACCACTTTTCTCTAAGCACTGCCCTAAGAAGGAAGTCTTAGACTTTGTTTTTTGTCCAAAAGCACAATCTTTTTTCTGCTATTTCTATGCCATTATCAGTACCGCCACTTCTTTGTTTATTATTTCTTTTGCTTCATGATCCAGTTTTGATGTTATAATATTAAAATTGTGCTCTGCTCAAAATATATGTAAATGCCAAGTATTACTAATTTTATTAATTAATAATATTATTTCAATCTTATTATACAACCCCACTGTCATAATTTATTATTTCTGTATTTAAGAGTATCTGCCTTGAGGAAAATCAAGCATTCTGTATTTTAAATGTTTTTCAATAAATATTTTGTCATAAAATCAAATATAAATTTTCATATGTATTTTAGTTATTTTCATGACTGCAATGGCATGAAAATAGTTTTTATTCTATCTGTAATAAATCCCAGAACACTCCCTGAAATTATATGTTAGTCACCACATTTCAGAACTGTCAACCAAAGTGTTAATAGCAATATTATGTAATCTTATCAATAAATGATTGGTATCTCAATACTGTACCCACCAAAGATGTATGTTAATTATATATATTATTTAGTTGATAAAAAAACAGATGATAATCATCAGCATGAATCCAATATGTAATTATCTACTGTTTGGTAGACCACTCATTCATGGACACATAAATGTAAACAATTTGTCATGTTATTAAACTATTTTTATTATCTAATTTATTTGAGTCGTTCAAATTATTTTTTCTCCACTTCCAAACATACAACGATCGGTATGCCTACTTAATTAAGTCATAATGTAGTTAATATTAAGTCTCATTGTCTTCTCTGCTTAGCTAGTGGGTCAGATTTCAGAATAAATTTTTGTGTGTCATCATTATATGTTATTCATTTGGGATTTGATCTGGGGCTAAGGGAATGGATTTGAATTCAGGTTAGTCCCTGACCTAAATCTCAGGCTTGACTGGGTTTGAAGTACATTTCATTGAGTTCCAGCTCATGTTAAATGGATCAACATGTTTTGACCAATACAAATGAAGTAGATAAAAAAATCAATTTAATATACTGCACATTTACATTGTCTTTAAACTTAGTACAAATGGTTTGTGAATGTAAACATGTCTGATATGCCATCTAATAGAAAATTCAATTCTGGTCAAAATGATGGGAATTCTATGACTATAAGTCTTATAAGTTAATTTTTATCATTTCTTTTTGTAAAATATTTTTCTTATAAAAATCATTTTTTGTTTTGAAAAAAGAAAGAAACCAGTCATTTAAAAAGAAAATGATAATAACTTTCAAATTAAAATGATCTTGGGATTATGTGATAGTAATATTTCTACTTAGGATGGAAATATAGCTGGATTAACATATATGTATTCTTTTAATAGGTTTTCACTAATTTTTATTTTTACAAAAAAATATAAGGATGGTATTTGCTCTTAGAATGAACAATACTCATACCAAACTAATGTACATTGTTATGTTACAGATAAAAATTGTTTCAGATTGATAAGTAGCATATATCAGTGACAAAAAATTTCAAATGTTGTTAAAGACTTCTTCAACTTCTTGTAATAAATATCATTTAACAAAATTATCCAATGTTATAAAAGTTGTTTAATCATATTCCACTTTATAATGAGTGAGATTTTAGGTCTCAGATTTTTTTAAAAATCATTAGGTATTTAGGGATTATAATAATTGAAAGATGTATGTTAACAGATTTTGGAATTATGCCAGCAAGAATAAAATATAAAGATACCCAGAACCAACAAAAAGAAATGCTTATTTATAGGGATGATAAAGTTTTCTAGAAATTTATATCATTTTAAGTCTTTTACTTAGTCTTCTTTATGAATTAAAATGTGAGGAGAAAAATCAGTAATTTATAATATAGAAAAGTAATTAACCCCAAATCAAAAGAAGTAATTATTATTGCTTGCTGATTCCCTCAGAATGTAGTCTGGATATTTGTTGAAAAATGGCATTTTCTGAATAATGGAGGAATATTTTATGAACAGAACTAGATAAAAGTATTACATATATTGTTAATTGAAAAGGCTATGTCACTGTTAATATAGTATGAGAAATAACTCAGTTTATGTTAGATAACAATTAACAATAATATTAAAATGAAGAATTAAAATTAACTTCCATTGATTTAATTATTAATAAGGCATATTTTAAATTATTGACAAATTTTGTAAGCATTAAAATAAAATTTTGATTTTCTTTGCCTTGCAAAAAAACGTTTGATAATACACTATAAGTTTTGAACATAACTAAAAATGTTTAATCATGTAAATAGTATCTCCATATTGTAAAATTGCAATGTATTATATGAATTTATTTACAAAAAGGTTATGGTTATTAGTTCATGCTATTGAAAAGAAGTTTATATCTTTTGCATACTTGAAAAGTAAGAGATTGTCAATGAAACATATACTACAAAAAATGATTTTTTTAAATCTGCTCTCAAATCTGCTCTTCTATTAAACCTATAAGAGAAAAATGTGGGTTAATTGATGATAGTAAGTTCATCCAAAAACATATCTTTAAGATTTTTTTTACGTATGTCTTAATTGATGTGTTGGATTAAATTTAAAAACTGATATATATATTTCATCATATTCACCCTTTATCAATCCATGGCAAGTTTATTTCAGATTTCTTTGATCCATAGCTTCTCTTTTCCACATCACATCAAAAAAATTTCTTATTTCATCAGAAATATATGTACTGTCTTTCTCTAATTCATTTAGTATCTCTAGGAATCCAGTTTATGATTGCATTTATCCATCTATTATTATTCTTTTTAACAATTTGTCCAACCCAAGTTTATTTAAATTTTTAAATTTTTTTAGTTATGTCAATCTTTTGTTCTCTGATTCAAGTATATCATTTTTGAATTTTTTTGTTAATTTCAACATTCATCTCTCCATACTTTGTTAAAAGCTTTGTTCTGTTTTTCTGTTAAGTGCTGAAATTTTAGATACATAAATAAGAATCAGTAAAACAAAATTATCAACAACCTTTCTTTTCAAACATATAAGCATATTTCTTTAGTATTAAGTTATTTTTTAAAGAATCATACTATGTTCAATTCAATGATTAATTTTATCCAAAACATTTCTATGTGAATTAATAATCTGACTAAGCTATTTCTTAACTTTTTTAATTCATAAGCTCTGAAACATTACATCTTTAAAAACAATTTAGATTACTTAAATAGTTTCCATGCATTTTTATACCTTTAATTTCCCATTTAATCCACAAAATAGTTCTTATAAAATTGATATAAAGTTTAGAGATATGAAACCCCTCTACCATATACCCATAACTATATTAATCTTTCTAGTATCATCATATAAATTAGTCACTTCTGTAGCATTTTGATAGATAGATGTTCTTCACGATCCCAGGTCTATATTTTGATAATCTAAAGATTTAATAATTATGAAAATGTTTATAGAATCAAATGCTGTTACATAATCTACAAATCCACAGCATAATGATCACTCATATTTATTGGTCATTTCTATACTTCTTTCAATAATTGAATAAGATCCACTGAACTAAAACAATTTTTAAATCTAGATTATTTTTTAACTGATTAGAAGCAAAGGTTTGCCATAAAAAATTGTACTTATCTTGATAAAGAGTTTGTATAGATCAGTACTGGTTAATCAGCCATTGTACATCACTTGGTGGCTCTTCTTCTGTGCAAAAACACAGAAGTATGCCATTTATGTGGCTGAATCTATGTCTACTACAACACTACCTTCATAATAGCTGTTTAATGTGCCACACAGTTGCATAGTTTTCTATGCAAATGCACAGATTTATGTGTATGTTTAGTAATGGCAATTTGCTACCTATTTATATGAGAATGTTTGTTGCTCAATTTCACAGAACTCATGAAATCTGTTTTCAAAATCATTGTCTTGCACACCAACTGAGTAGTATTCCATAGTATTAATTATTACCCTGTCAACATGCTTCTCTGTGCATTTTGGAAGCTGGTAGAAATTTAGAAAACCTTTTGCAGAGCATGATGTGGCAGATTCATATGAAATTTCATGTTCTCAATGAGATAAATAAATTGGCTGAAGGTAACAGTGAATATTTAAGTTTGAGGCTGCCCTTCCTCAAAGTCTTGCATCTCATGTATTAATGATAAGTGACTCACTTTCAGAAGAAAATTTAGTAATTATTGAAAGTTGTGTTATATATTGCTTATATCACACTATTCATATACACATTAATGCAACAAATTTTCTTAAAAACTTCTTTATTTTCTTACAGTTTCGACTGTCCAGCAATCTTCATCAGAGCTACAAGATTTGAATAATATAAATATACAATCATCATTTCACACACACACATATATATATATATACATGTATATAACCATCACTTTACACATATATAAAATACCCATAAATATACACAAATATCTTCTTCATACACATACATATGAATTTACAAGACATATATATAATACATACCTACATCTATATATACACATATGTACATCCAATATATATACATAGCCCTTTTAACTATACATATATACAAACACAGATATACATACACCCTCAGACATACATACAATCTTCATATATCTTTATAAATACACATGCATATCTATACTCTACCTACATATACATATATAATACAAAAACACAACCAATACACCTTTTTTTAAATCTTTTACCTTTTGAAACTATTTTATTTTTACTTTGTACCTTTTAAAAAACCCTTTAAATATGATATCTTTATAACATTACCTATATTATTTTATTATTTTATAATTATCTAATATATAAAACATCTTTTATTTTACTATCTTTAATCTACCCTTATATTTATTCTTTTATAATATTTCCAATATTATTTTATAATTATCTAATATATTACATCTTTTATTTTACTATCTTTAATTTTATTTTTTATAATTTTTATCTCTACATTACTAAAAAATATTTTTCTTTAACACTTACTTCCAGCTTCTTCACTGCCTTAATTAAACTGACCGTTATTTTAAATTTTCTATCTTATTATTCATTTAAAACAGTTCCCTTTGTTATCAAGTTTATAAAACTTATTCTATTTTAAACTTCTAACTTCCAAATTATATTCATTAACCATATTCAAATATTACAAATACAACTACCTAACCTTCATTTTACATATAAATATTGTGAGTGTTCAAATTGATGATCCACATACATATATATATAAAAAATAACATAGTAAGCAATTCAGCATAATAAATTTAACGAAATATGATTAATATTATTTTATACATTTCATATATAAATGCAATCACCATAGTAACAATATTACATACAGTTTAATGTTTTTTATGTTGTGTATATTTTATTTGTAAAATATTTTAAAAAAAAAATATTGTTATTAAAAAAAGGTTATTATATCAATTTTATATTTTGGTTTGTAAAATATTATTTTAAGAAAAAAATTGTAATCGAATTTAAATGTGATCTTCGTGTGTCTTCTTATCTATGACCGTCTTATTATCTATGACCGTGTGTGGTCGCAAAGATAAAAAAAAACGTCAGAAAGAGAATCTATAAAAATGACGTGACAGAAGATAAAAGAGGTCAGATCGGTCAGTCATTCTCAGTCACTCACTCAAGCACGCACACACTTATTATCACTTTGTATGGTAAAGGACAAATCTATTTGTTGTATCTTAAGAAAATGAACCTTTTCAATATTAAAATTGTTGGTTTGTAAAACTATAAAACATGGAGTAGTAGCAGAATTATCTGCCCGTTCAATCATTCGGGCGGGCAAATTGAAGTGTTCCGAAGAGCGGCAACAATGTAAAAAAAAGAAACCTATGAAAAAAAAAAAATGCTTTATAAATAAAGAAAAGAAAAATGGATTTGCATAGACATCGTCTCCCGATTAACCCAATGGATCAATTCACCTCATAACCTGGATCGTCAAAATACACTCACCTCTACAGAATGGAAAGAGAAAAAGGAAACTTTTTAATGAGTATTGCAAAGTTTACAATTACTATTTCGGACGGAGAAAATCCTCTTTACACTATAAATGAAGGCAATCGATAGACTAATAAACAGTGAATGGACAGATTTATATATATGGTATGATTTTTTTTTTTTATGAAAAATATGTGTGTTAATTTTTTTTTTATATGTAATACTATATGATGTTTTTTTTTTATTATCTAAAGAAATATAATTATTAAATGAAAATGATCGGAAAGACTCAAATATAGTTATTATTTCATATTCATTTATCCGTAATTATTTTTGATAAACGAATAGACCTTGATACCCTCTTATTGCACATTTTGGTATAGGATATATGTAAATTTTTATTCTTTTTTAGTAAAATATCTAAGAACCTTTCCCATCATTTATTCATTCATTTTTTTTGTATGTGTCGTTAACGTTCTTGCAACACGTATATAGAGATACATATAGCAACATGATTATTTTATTTAGTCAACCAATCTAAAATATAAAGACATTTCGGATGTATACTATCATTAATATTGTCAATCTTCTTTTTTTTTTATATAATTAAATAAATTGAGTTAATTTAAATATCAAGACTAGTTTACTTATTTTGTTTTATTTGGGTTGCGTAAAACGGCGGAGCAACTTAGGTAACAGAATTCAAACTCAGCTTGGTAAGCGAATTGAAATAGAAGATAAGGTATATTTTGCTTATTAATATTTTATTTTGTTTCTATATAAATTTCATAGTTATATTTGCATTCGAATATTATATATCCATATTATTATGTCTCTTAATTAATATTACAAAGTCAATCATTTCATGTTTGTCTGATTCCGTAATAAAAATCTAAATAGATTATACTTTATCGTTCGGTTTGGAGTAGTTCGTTTGAATATTTCTTAAACTCCTATAAAATGAAGAGAATAAACTTCATTGACCGATTTAATTGAATATTATTTTCATTTATAGAAATATCAAATATAATCATGTGTTTTAATTGTTGCCAATCAAAATTTTTTATTCAGTTATTTAAAGTTTTCAAACAAGTTGTATTAATATTCACAAGTGAATAAACATCCAAGAGAAGCTCGATATATTTTTAGTTAATATAATTGGACATTGTAAAATTAGAAATGAGCTAATAGAGTATTGATATTAAACTCCAGTGAAATGTTTTAGTTTAAAACCTAAACGAAGCATTAATTAAGCATCATTTTATTGAGAGATATTTATAAATTATTTTGTAACTTATTGATAATCTATCGACGTCTATTAATTTGTTTAAACATTTAAATGAGTGTATAAATTTTCAAAGTGTTTATAAAATTATAATAAAACCAGTTGAGGTCCACATAAAATTATTAATTATAGGTTGAGGTAGAAAGAATTGTATATCGTTTATTGACGCGAGTATTTATCTTTATATTTAGCGTTTGCTAACATGGATATATGCATATTTGGGGTTCAGGTATTATTTTGTTTTGTCATTTAAATAATGTCTGTATGCAAACCAATGTTTTGTAAAGTGCTATTACAGGTACTTAGAAAATTATCCATTAAGTTATAAAGACAGTACCTTTAAATAATAAAGTAGAGTTAAAGTACTATAACAGTAACAGGCTAATAAAATATATATATTGGAATCTAGGTTAGTTATTAATTGGATTTGGTTTTGATTAGATTGCCAATCAAGTGTTAGCCTAATCCTATATTATTGTATAGGGCAATAGTAGTTGATTTCACCGCTCTATGCAATTTATATTGTAGTTGACGGTTTTGTTGATGGCTGGAGCAGATAGTCTCATTATTTCTTCATTTTTCATATAACTTAAGTAAATTAAACTTTAAGAGAGATTATTTGTGCTTTATGATGGTTTATTATATAATGGCGACCCGATTGAGCTAGACCAGATTAATTTATATTGGATTTTAGAATTTTATCAGATCAGATTGATCATCCTAACCATCACCTTCATCCATCGATTTAATCAGTTGCAAATTGGCACCAATATTTTGGGCCTTCTTTTTGTTAGATTTGAATGGATCACAGCAATCGACAATACCGTCGGTTACAAAAATGGCGCGCCAACTCGGGCCGAAATAACCAATTAAAGACCCAAGTTTGAGTCTCATATAGATGTTAAAACATAGTATTATTTTTATATGCATTGGTGGAGTTATGTAGTTGATTATATTAGATCATAGGTTTAAGTAAGATATTAAAATACTTGTGCTTGTCGTTCTTTGGGGATTTTGGATTTTGTTCGCAGATGCAGGATTGAACGGATGGATATGTTTTATGTAAGGATAAATAAAAGTAAAATATTTCGCAGGTTATTTAAAATAGAAATATTATATTTAACATAAATAGAAAATAAAAATGGAAAGCCATAAGAAAGAAAAAGGATCAAAACCTGAAGGAGATTTGTATCCAATTCTAAAAGAATTGATGGAAAATATGAATGATATGAAAAGTGATATGAATAATAAATTTGAAGGTATAAATGATAAATTTAGTGATATGAGCAAAGATAATAATAAGTTAAGAGAAGATATAAGTGGTGAAATAAATGATAAATTTAGTGACATGAATAATAAACTGGGTGATATGATTAAAGAAAATAAAGAATTTAGAGAGGAGGTAAATATTACAATTGGCTTATGCAAAATAGAGCTAAATGCTACTAATGCAAAGTTTGAAGAATTTAAATATGACTTAGATGCTCAATTAAAAAAATCTGATAGTAAATGTGATAGCAGATTTAATGAGTTAAGGGACCAGTTAAATAAATCACAAGAAAGATTAGAAAACAGATTTGAAAACTTGAATGAAGAAGTTAAAAATTGTAAAGTTGGGTACAAAGAATTAGAGAAAAAGTACACAAAATTTGAGAAAGCTTACAAGGATGGTCAAGAGGCTTCAAAAGTAGAAGTAAACAATCTTAAGCTAGAAGTTAAGGATCTTCAAAGCCAGATGAAAGTTGAATATAAAGAGGTGTGCAAGAAACATAATAAGGCTGATAATGAAATAAAGAAATTACAGAAAGTATGTAAAGAATCGCAGAGTAGTCTACTAGGTGTCCAAGAAGAGTTAAGCAACATTGAGCAAGGGAAGGCAAGAGAGTTAGATGATTTAAAGGATAGACTAGATAGTCACCAATCATCATTGCAACAGTTAGAAGAGCATGCTAAAAATCAAGATGAGGTTTATAAGCAAATGAAAGATAATAGCAGAATACTGAAACAAGAGATAGACAGGCATTTGGAGGAACAGGAAATAAATTTCAATCATAGGATATCTATAATGTTGGAAGATAAAATAGTGGGAATAAAGGATACTATGGTAAAGGGTAATGATAGTCTAATGGATAAGCCATATCAATATTTGGCCACAGAAAATAAGTTAAATAGAAATGATCAGGATATACTATCAATGTATGGGGATGAAAATAATAAATTAATGCATAGTCCAGAAGAAGTTAAGAGAGAAAAGATAGATGGAAACATAGCAAGGTTTATTCAGCTCAAAGTCTTCAAGGGTGATTATAGTGAAAACCCTATAGAGTATCTAAGCGCACTAGAAGAGCTGTTCTCATTAAGTAGACTAAGTGAAATGGAAAAATTGTCAGTGGCTAGTAATCATTTGAGTGCATCTGCCAAACATTGGTGGAAGTCCTTGTTTAATAAGCCCGAAACATACGGGGATTTTAAATATCTGTTGTTGAATGGTTTTTGGGGCGAAGATAAACAGGACAATATTAGGCACCAGATTAGCCAAGATAAATATAGTGTTAGCAAGGGTAGCTTGACTCAATTTTTCCGGATGCAGACAGCAAAATTGAAAATGCTGACCGCATATCCATTGACGGAAAATCAAATAATTCGTATCATTAGGAGAAACCTGCCACGCCATATTGAGCAAACTCTGATTGCTGCCGATAGGCATACTGTTGAAGAGGTGTCCGATATACTGGGATCACTTGAGGCAAGTGAAGCACCTACAGGAAGTGGTCATAAATACCACAGAAATGATCCTACTTACAATGTTTCTCCCATTAAATATTATAGAAATAGAAGGGCCTTAGATAATAGAAAGGATAGGTATTATAGAGGCACTAAATATGCCAAATCTTTAGCACCAGTAAATACAAACAGGACCAATCCCAAAGGTTATGAAAGAGTAGAAAAGGGTGCATGTGCAGCAGGAAGTTATCCTGTCAGCATATCACAGAACACACCTGTGAAAATGCTAGGGGCTAGGCCTAAGACTAGTCCTTTAAATTAAAAAGGGCCTCGTTGGAATGTTCCTCACTGCGGGAGCCTCATAGTAAACCCAAATCAGTGACCCGCAGAATTATAAATTCAAAAAGTTTTTGAATGTATATGAGGGACCATTCCGAATAAAAAGAAAAGTGGGGGAGAATGCATTTCTCATAGAAACCCCAGAAGGTGAAAAAGGTACCTTCAATGCCCGAAGCTTAAAACCAGCAGCACCACCCGATTAAATAAAAAGACATTCACTAAAAGTAACTTTATTAGTATGTCTTATGATACTTATTATGATGACCAAAAGTCATTAGCAATAGTGTAGATACACATATGAAAATATATATATATATATATATAGAGTGAGAAATATTTATAGTTAAAGCACTTTTGAAAATTTTCTTTGTATAGTATGCAAGTACTGTTTAAAAGTAAACCTTGTGGAATTGACTGATGATGGTGAATGTGTTATTTAATGCATTGGAGATATAGAGTGTAAGATTTTGATATCTGTGCTATTTGTGAATTGTAAATATTTGTATGGTTAAGTCTTTTCTTTGAGGAAGTTGACAGAACTATAGATGTATGTTGTGGCTCATAACTCTATATAAAATGATATTGAGGTCTGAAGTCGACAAATGTCCCAGACTTATTATTATTCGTTGGCAGGTAGGAAGAAATCATTGATGGCAGGATTTAGCTCTTAATATGAGTTATAATTTCAAAGAGAAATGTTTAGTAGTTTCCCTAACCTGTATAAAATAAAGCTATTCAAACATAAATGTCCCTGATTAGCATCAAGATAGAGCACAACTTAGTTTGTAAAGTAATTATCAGATCCTCCAGAAATTAAAATTAGATTTAATTGACATTTAATCGGTTTACTTTAGTATTAGAAGTGGTTTAAAAATGGCATATCTCTGTTGTTTTGAATCTCAGGCTCACTGTATGAGTTAAGTTTCATTTGCTTAGATTATTTTATAGGAAAAGTGACTTTAAAAGTTGATATTTTCAATGTCCAAAGCAGGAATTGAATAAATATAAGATATTAAGTAACTAAAGTTACATTCTCACTTTATGACAATATTGAATGTTTAAAATTTAGACCCATAGTAGTGTCACTGAAGTGAACTACGAATATGTCTAAAGAAAATAATAATCAAAGCTATTGTTGAGTTTTAAGAAAATAAAACCGTGAATATGTATATATTTTAACAATGCAATGAAAACATATGATTATTAGAAAGTAACTAATAATATTTGGCTTATAAATATTTGGCTTGTATGAAGCAAATACTAAATGATTTTCTTATTTGACTCTAATTTTAGAGCATTGTTATCCAGAAAGTTGCAGAGAGGAATATACAGATGTAATGATTTGATTGTGAAAAAGGAAGGAAAATATATATACATGTATAGGTGAACTAATTAGTCAAACATAAATGGAATGAACGAATTCCACATTGCTTCTATAAGAATAAGATATTTTAAATTTTTTTTTAACATTTCAAATGATATTAAAATCAAGACAGATAAATGGTAGACGTTTCTCTAGACGGAAATTAAAACGCTTAATGATTTTAGAGAGGGAAGGAAAAAGGTGTCGTTATTTTTTTTTTTTCTTCGTGGAGGGGAGATGTTGTGAGTGTTCAAATTGATGATCCACATACATATATATATATAAAAAAAAATAACATAGTAAGCAATTCAGCATAATAAATTTAACGAAATAGGATTAATATTATTTTATACATTTCATATATAAATGCAATCACCATAGTAACAATATTACATACAGTTTAATGTTTTTTATGTTGTGTATATTTTATTTGTAAAATATTTTAAAAAAAAATATTGTTATTAAAAAAAGGTTATTATATCAATTTTATATTTTGGTTTGTAAAATATTATTTTAAGAAAAAAATTGTAATCGAATTTAAATGTGATCTTCGTGTGTCTTCTTATCTATGACCGTGTGTGGTCGCAAAGATAAAAAACGTCAGAAAGAGAATCTATAAAAATGACGTGACAGAAGATAAAAGAGGTCAGATCGGTCAGTCATTCTCAGTCACTCACTCAAGCACGCACACACTTATTATCACTTTGTATGGTAAAGGACAAATCTATTTGTTGTATCTTAAGAAAATGAACCTTTTCAATATTAAAATTGTTGGTTTGTAAAACTATAAAACATGGAGTAGTAGCAGAATTATCTGCCCGTTCAATCATTCGGGCGGGCAAATTGAAGTGTTCCGAAGAGCGGCAACAATGTAAAAAAAAGAAACCTATGAAAAAAAAAAAATGCTTTATAAATAAAGAAAAGAAAAATGGATTTGCATAGACATCGTCTCCCGATTAACCCAATGGATCAATTCACCTCATAACCTGGATCATCAAAATACACTCACCTCTACAGAATGGAAAGAGAAAAAGGAAACTTTTTAATGAGTATTGCAAAGTTTACAATTACTATTTCGGACGGAGAAAATCCTCTTTACACTATAAATGAAGGCAATCGATAGACTAATAAACAGTGAATGGACAGATTTATATATATGGTATGATTATTTTTTTTTATGAAAAATATGTGTGTTAATTTTTTTTTTATATGTAATACTATATGATGTTTCTTTTTATTATCTAAAGAAATATAATTATTAAATGAAAATGATCGGAAAGACTCAAATATAGTTATTATTTCATATTCATTTATCCGTAATTATTTTTGATAAACGAATAGACTTTGATACCCTCTTATTGCACATTTTGGTATAGGGTATATGTAAATTTTTATTTTTTTTTAGTAAAATATCTAAGAACCTTTCCCATCATTTATTCATTCATTTTTTTTGTATGTGTCGTTAACGTTCTTGCAACACATATATAGAGATACATATAGCAACATGATTATTTTATTTAGTCAACCAATCTAAAATATAAAGACATTTCGGATGTATACTATCATTAATATTGTCAATCTTCTTTTTTTTTTATATAATTAAATAAATTGAGTTAATTTAAATATCAAGACTAGTTTACTTATTTTGTTTTATTTGGGTTGCGTAAAACGGCGGAGCAACTTAGGTAACAGAATTCAAACTCAGCTTGGTAAGCGAATTGAAATAGAAGATAAGGTATATTTTGCTTATTAATATTTTATTTTGTTTCTATATAAATTTCATAGTTATATTTGCATTCGAATATTATATATCCATATTATTATGTCTCTTAATTAATATTACAAAGTCAATCATTTCATGTTTGTCTGATTCCGTAATAAAAATCTAAATAGATTATACTTTATCGTTCGGTTTGGAGTAGTTCGTTTGAATATTTCTTAAACTCCTATAAAATGAAGAGAATAAACTTCATTGACCGATTTAATTGAATATTATTTTCATTTATAGAAATATCAAATATAATCATGTGTTTTAATTGTTGCCAATCAAAATTTTTTATTCAGTTATTTAAAGTTTTCAAACAAGTTGTATTAATATTCACAAGTGAATAAACATCCAAGAGAAGCTCGATATATTTTTAGTTAATATAATTGGACATTGTAAAATTAGAAATGAGCTAATAGAGTATTGATATTAAACTCCAGTGAAATATTTTAGTTTAAAACCTAAACGAAGCATTAATTAAGCATCATTTTATTGAGAGATATTTATAAATTATTTTGTAACTTATTGATAATCTATCGACGTCTATTAATTTGTTTAAACATTTAAATGAGTGTATAAATTTTCAAAGTGTTTATAAAATTATAATAAAACCAGTTGAGGTCCACATAAAATTATTAATTATAGGTTGAGGTAGAAAGAATTGTATATCGTTTATTGACGCGAGTATTTATCTTTATATTTAGTGTTTGCTAACATGGATATATGCATATTTGGGTTCAGATATTATTTTGTTTTGTCGTTTAAATAATGTCTGTATGCAAACCAATGTTTTGTAAAGTGCTATTACAGGTACTTAGAAAATTATCCATTAAGTTATAAAGACAGTACCTTTAAATAATAAAGTAGAGTTAAAGTACTATAACAGTAACAGGCTAATAAAATATATATATTGGAATCTAGGTTAGTTATTAATTGGATTTGGTTTTGACTAGATTGCCAATCAAGTGTTAGCCTAATCCTACATTATTGTATAGGGCAATAGTAATTGATTTCACCGCTCTATGCAATTTATATTGTAGTTGACGGTTTTGTTGATGGCTGGAGCAGATAATCTCATTATTTCTTCATTTTTCATATAACTTAAGTAAATTAAACTTTAAGAGAGATTATTTGTGCTTTATGATGGTTTATTATATAATGGCGACCCGATTGAGCTAGACCAGATTAATTTATATTGGATTTTAGAATTTTATCAGATCAAATTGATCATCCTAACCATCACCTTCATCCATCGATTTAATCAGTTGCAAATTGGCACCAATATTTTGGGCCTTCTTTTTGTTAGATTTGAATGGATCACAGCAATCGACAATACCGTCGGTTACAATATACATATCAAATTCCATACATCCCCTACACATAGATACATATCTCTTCACATCACCTCTATACATATAAATAAAAATAATATATAAACATTATAAAAATATAAAAATATAATAAAAAATTAAAAACAAAAATTAAAAATTTTCTATGTATATCTATATACACATATATATGTACACCCATATTTATAACACATATACATACATATACCAATCCTCATATACATTTATCTATGCCTCCCATATATACTCAACTTACTTATAAATTGCATTTATAAATATACTAAACACATCCAATACCCCATTTTTTATCTATTACCTTTAAAAACTATTTTATTTTTACCTTAGTTTTTCATTTCACTATCTATCTTGTTTCCTTATTATCTAATCCATATTCCTTTTTACCTCCATACCTATAATACAAAACCTATCCAATACACCATTTTTTATATTACCTTTAAAACTATTTTATTATTACCTTTAGTTTTAAAAAATTTAAACAAATTTCTTTTAAACAAATTTTTACTATTTTTAAATGCCTTACCTTTTTATTATTTATTATTACCATTATTTATATCATCACTATTCTTTAATCTTCCTTTCATCTTTTTTTTATCTTGTCCAATTATTATCTAATATATATATTTTTTACTTTAATATCTCTACTTTTTTTCTTTTAATAATATTATCTTTATTCTCTGCTGTATTAAAGTCACTATCTTTAATTCCTTTAAACCAACTTCCTCTTTTATCAATTTTATAAAACTTATAAGTCTATTTTTGAATATATATTAATTAACAATCTTTACATGTATTTTATCTATATTCACATATAATTTTAAATCTACTTTCTTTTATTACTATTATTATAACCTTTTTTATTAACAATCAATAACAACAATAATCATGCCATAACACCAATATAATTATATATTTAATGTTTCCTTGCCCATATACCTACTTGCATACACCTAATATATACATTTATCTTTAATTACCAATAACCTTATAAATCCAATACTACAACCTACCAACACAAGGTTCTTAGTCCACCATCTCTATTTAAACTAGGCCTTATTCTCTTAATTAACATTGCTCCCTTTATTTTTCTATCTCTTCTTTTATTAGTATATCCTATCATTTTTATACTTTCTTTGTCAAACACATGCCCTGTTTCCATAGTAGGCAAATAAATTGGTGAATTTTTGTCATACCTATGTTGATTTAGCCTCGTAAAAATAGAATTCTTTGTCTCACCTACATATTTAGTCCTTATCATATTCTGCTTACAATATCTACAATCTATTTGATATATGCCATTTATACATTTTCCTATATCTTTAATATATTTATTATCTAATATACTCATTAATTTTTTTATTTTTTTATTTACTACCTTATACTTCATTACATTATTATATCCGTTATTAATTTTTTAATAATTTTATTAACACTCTTAACTACATTATTACTAATATGTCTTAACCCCAATATACTTTTCCTTTATATTATTTTTACTATATTCATCATTCTCTCCTTCCTTATTATTTTTCTTATATTTTTCTTCTATTAATTTTATATTCTTCACTATTACATTCTCTGGATATTCATTTTCCTTAAATTCCTTAACTATTAATTCTACTTCTTTTTTATATTCCTTTTCACTTGAACAATAATTAATAGCCCTACATATTTGTGAACTTATACTACTTATTTTATATTTATTATCTGCATTAGAATTCCAATTCATTATATTACTATTCCCATTCACTTTTTTATATACTGATGTTTCTATTCTACATCTATTTTTAACATATGTTTTTGTTAACAATATGTCCAAATATGCTAACTTATTATATTTCTCTCTTTCCACTGTAAATTTAATATTCTTATCTAATTTATTAATTTTATCTAAATAATTATCTATTTGTCTTTCACTTCTATTAAAAATCAATAGATAATCATCTACATATATTTTTACCATTATTGGTCCAATTTCCTCATCTGTCATCTTTTTTTCTATTTCCTCCATATACATACAACTTAATATCCCACTCAGTGCCCCTCCTATGGGATATTAAGTTGTATGTATATGGAGGAAATAGAAAAAAAGATGACAGATGAGGAAATTGGACCAATAATGTTAAAAAGATATGTAAATGATTATCTATTGATTTTTAATAGAAGTGAAAGACAAATAGATAAATATTTAGATAAAATTAATAAATTAGATAAGAATATTAAATTTACAGTGGAAAGAGAGAAAGATAATAAGTTAGCATATTTGGACATATTGTTAACAAAAACATATGTTAAAAATAGATGTAGAATAGAAACATCAGTATATAAAAAAGTGAATGGGAATAGTAATATAATGAATTGGAATTCTAATACAGATAATAAATATAAAATAAGTAGTATAAGTTCACGAATATGTAGGGCTATTAATTATTGTTCAAGTGAAAAGGAATATAAAAAAGAAGTAGAATTAATAGTTAAGGAATTTAAGGAAAATGAATATCCAGAGAATGTAATAGTGAAGAATATAAAATTAATAGAAGAAAAATATAAGAAAAATAATAAGGAAGGAGAGAATGATGAATATAGTAAGAACAATATAAAGGAAAAGTATATAGGGGTTAAGACATATAGTAATAATGTAGTTAAGAGTGTTAATAAAATTATTAAAAAAATTAATAACAGATATAATAATGTAATTAAGTATAAGGTAGTAAATAAAAAAATAAAAAATTTAATGAGTATATTAGATAATAAATATATTAAAGATATAGGAAAATGTATAAATGGCATATATCAAATAGATTGTAGATATTGTAAGCAGAATATGATAAGGACTAAATATGTAGGTGAGACAAAGAATTCTATTTTTACGAGGCTAAATCAACATAGGTATGACAAAAATTCACCAATATATTTGCCTACTATGGAAACAGGGCATGTGTTTGACAAAGAAAGTATAAAAATGATAGGATATACTAATAAAAGAAGAGATAGAAAAATAAAGGAAGCAATGTTAATTAAGAGAATAAGGCCTAGTTTAAATAGAGATGGTGGACTAAGAACCTTGTGTTGGTAGGTTGTAGTATTGGATTTATAAGGTTATTGGTAATTAAAGATAAATGTATATATTAGGTGTATGTAAGTAGGTATATGGGTAAGGAAACATTAAATATGAAATTATATTGGTGTTATGGCATGATTATTGTTGTTATTGATTGTTAATAATAAAGGTTGTAATAATAGTAATAAAAGAAAGTAGATTTAAAGTTATATGTGAATATAGATAAAAGACATGTAAAGATTGTTAATTAATATAGATTAAAAAATAGACTTATAAGTTTTATAAAATTGATAAAAGAGGAAGTTGGTTTAAAGGAATAAAAGATAGTGACTTTAAAACAGCAGAGAATAAAGATAATATTATTAAAAGAAAAAAGTAGAGATATTAAAGTAAAAAAGATATATATTAGATAATAATTGGACAAGATAAAAAAATGATGAAAGGAAGATTAAAGAATAGTGATGATATAAATAATGGTAATAATAAATAATAAAAGGGTAAGGCATTTAAAAATAGTAAAAATTTGTTTAAAAGAAATTTGTTTAAATTTTTTAAAACTAAAGGTAATAATGAAATAGTTTTAAAGGTAATATAAAAAATGGTGTATTGGATAGGTTTTGTATTATAGGTATGGAGGTAAAAAGGAATATGGATTAGATAATAAGGAAACAAGATAGATAGTGAAATGAAAAACTAAGGTAAAAATAAAATAGTTTTTAAAGGTAATAGATAAAAAATGGGGTATTGGATGTGTTTAGTATATTTATAAATGCAATTTATAAGTAAGTTGAGTATATATGGGAGGCATAGATAAATGTATATGAGGATTGGTATATGTATGTATATGTGTTATAAATATTGGTGTACATAAATATGTGTATATAGATATACATAGAGAATTTTTAATTTTTGTTTTTAATTTTTTAATATATTTTTATATTTTTATATTGTTTATATATTATTTTTATTTATATGTATAGAGGTGATGTGAAGAGATATGTATCTATGTGTAGGGGATGTATGGAATTTGATATGTATATTTATATGTAAAATGAAGGTTAGGTAGTTGTATTTGTAATATTTGAATATGGTTAATGAATATAATTTGGAAGTTAGAAGTTTAAAATAGAATAAGTTTTATAAAATTGATAACAGAGGGAGCTGTTTTAAATGAATAATAAGATAGAAAATTTAAAATAACAGTCAGTTTAATTAAGGCAGTGAAGAAGATAGAGGTAAGTGTTAAAGAAAAATATTATTTAGTAATGTAGAGATAAAAATTATAAAAAGTAAAATTAAAGATAGTAAAATAAAAGATGTAATATATTAGATAATTATAAAATAATATTGGAAATATTATAAAAGAATAAATATAAGGGTAGATTAAAGATAGTAAAATAAAAGATGTTTTATATATTAGATAATTATAAAATAATAAAATAATATAGGTAATGTTATAAAGAAATAATATTTAAAGTGTTTTTTAAAAGGTAAAAAGTTAAAATAAAATAGTTTCAAAAGGTAAAAGATTTAAAAAAAGGTGTATTGGTTGTATTTTTGTATTATATATGTATATGTAGGTAGAGTATAGATATGCATGTGTATTTATAAAGATATATGAAGATTGTATGTATGTCTGATGGTGTATGTATATCTGTGTGTGTATTAATGTATAGTTAAAAGGGCTATGTATATATATTGGATGTACATATATGTATATATAGATGTAGGTATGTATTATATATATGTCTTGTAAATTCATATGTATGTGTATGAAGAAGATATATGTGTATATTTATGGGTATTTTATATATGTGTAAAGTGATGGTTATATACATGTATTTATTTATATATATATGTGAAATGATGATTGTATATTTATATTATTCAAATCTTGTAGCTCTGATGAAGACTGCTGGACAGTCGAAACTGTAAGAAAATAAAGAAGTTTTTAAGAAAATTTGTTGCATTAACGTGTATATGAATAGAGTGATATAAGCAATATATAAGATTATATGAAGATATGCAAAGAAAGTGAAGGAGAAGAATAAGTGAAAGTTGTGTTATTGAGAAGTTGTTGTTTTTGGAAATAAAGTTGTTGTTGAAATCAATGCTTTTTGTGATTTCTTTGAAAACACAATCAATCCGAATCCTTTTTTGTCCCACTTGTATTACACATTTAAAAACAGAGATAGCTGGTGTGAATTTCTTTGGTTTGTTATTTAATTTTATTTAGAATAATGTAAATTTGGAAATAAAAAGAAGAGTGTTTTGTTTTGTTTTTGACTTATGATCAGCATCCAAAAAACAAAATTGGGCTGATTACTTTTTTAATGTGTTTCTGTTTGTTTTTTAATTTTGTTTAAACATTTAATTTATTATTAAAAGAATAACGTATTTTTAGTGTTATAGAAATTTTGAAATAAAGTTGTTGTTGTTGGAATCAATGCTAGTTATTGTGATTTCTTCGAAACACAATCCAAATCATTTTTTGTCCCACTTGTATTACATATTTAAAAACAAAGCCAGCTGATAAAATACAAATTCGATTGGCTGATAACTTTTTCAATTATTTTTTTGGGGTTTGTTATTTAATTTTGTTTAGAATAACATAAATTTGGAAATAAAAAGAAAGACCTTTTTTTTTTGTATTTTGACTTTTCATCAGCATAAAAAACAAAATCAGGCTTATTTCTTTTTTAATTATGTGTTTTTGTTTGTTTTTTATTTTTGTTTTGTAAACATTTAATTTATTATTAGAACAATAATGTAAATTTGGAAATTAAAAAAAAGTATTGATTTTTTTTTGCTTTTTTGATTTTCGATTAAACATTTAATTTAAAATGATAAGAATAATGTAAATTTGGAAAAAAAAAACCTGGAAATGTTATATTATAGACACAGCACCACCAAGCGATGTACAGTAGCTAATTAACCAGTACCTATAGATCTAACAAAAGACTGAAAACTCCATAATTTCTAACGTTATTTATAATCTTTTTTAAATATATATATTACTAATGCAAATTTCCAATTATCTAAGACATTTGATGTATAGTTTTGTCAATATTTTTTATTTCTTCACCTGCTTCTTTACAAATTTTAGCAATTCTTTCCATACAGTATGTGATCTCCCTTTTTATCTATTGGTTTTTTTTATTACTGAAACAATTTTTCTTATAATACCAAAAGATTATTTTCCTCTTTAAAAACGTTTTCTCTTTTGTTGTTTCCCTGTTCATTTATATATATTCTTAGACTATTATTTACTATTTTTTGTATCTTTTATAGAACTTCAGATATTCAATTCTTCTTAGTAGATCACTATTAAATATTTTTATATTCCTTTTTTTTTAATCCTTACTTTCTCTTATGTAAATATTTACTTTTGTATTCTGCTTTTTCCTATCAGTTATTTTTGTTGTTCTTTAAGTAGAGTAGCAATTATCTTTTTGTTTGACTCAATTAAGTTTATGAACCATATTCTAAATGTATGAATATTTTAAAATTATTTCTAATTTACATTAGTTGTCAAATTTTTGTAGAATAAGATTATCACCTATTAATATTCTTTTTTTCAATAGTTTTTTCTCTATATTTGCCTTATTTATATTCCACATCCGAGTAAATTAATCAGTTCTAATGTTGTATATGTTCATTACAATCTTGAAGCATATTTTGATCAAAATACCTGCTTCTGTTATACTTTCGTTATATTTGGAAAAAGTATATAAAAGAAGGGTAATATTTTTTTTCAATTGAGTAAAATATTTAGGAATAAAATTTCATTACAAATAAAATCAGAATACATATGTATACTTATTTTTTTCCTCAAAGACAAAGAAAGAATAGCTTTCGTTTCAATGCAGAATTAAAAAGTTCAAGTTAAAAGAATTTCAAGAGATTTTAAAATTTTGTATAAATGCAGAAATGAAAATACGACATCAGTTCCACATTTAAATAATTATAGTTAAAACCAACTGAATACTGAGGGGCCAAAACAAATGAAATATTTTCTGGTAACTTGTCATATCAATTTTATAAATGATCTACTCAAATAATGCCCATTATTCAACTTGAGTTTCATCTACACATATCTTCACAAACTTTTATTTATAAAAAGTGTCTTCAACATTATAATAAATACTTTCTACTACTTTCTAAGGAGCTATCTATTATAAGCAATAACCATTTTTATAAAATAAAAAAAAATAAGAAAGAGACTTTAAAATTATGGTTAGCGTTTGCAAGTATTATTCATATGAAATCACCGAAGCTCTCACATTTGTCAACAAATTTGCATTTGCGCCTTCCATTTTCCATAGATGTACTCCAATGTACAACAAGTCTGTTATATCTATTCTTTTAAATTTTAAATAACTCTGTGATTAAATTCTTGCCAACAACTAAATTTTACTGCTAGGATAAATTATATTGTGTATATTTTCTTATTTAAAATTATTCACTAATATGCTTGTTTCTAAAAATGTAATATTTGAATAGATTTATTGCATATTTTGAGAGTCAAGTAAAAAACATATTTCATTAAAATTTACAACAAAATTTATAAATAAATATTAACATTTACATATCTTTAAATATTTTATTTAGCAAAACGGTCTTAAGTTCCGCGTCCAAAAAGATTTTATTATTTTCCTCTTTGGAAATAATCACGTCATCAAAGGAAAATAATAAATCCTTTTCGCGGACGTTGAGAATGTTTTGCTAAATAAAATTAAAACAAACGAGGGCGGGGAAGGTGGATATATTTTTAAATAATTGGCCTAGTTTTAAATTTGACCATCTATTGAATGAAGTATGTTTATTTCTCCAGTATATAAAATATATATATTTTTTTTGAAAGTGCAGAGAAAAGACAAACAATGAATTCCTTAAAATTAAAAGATAACCATTTAAATCAAATTAAAACGAAAAAATATTCTATTTATTTTAAGTAAACAATGTTAAATTTTAAATGCTGTTTTAATCTAATGAAATTGAAGTAGTAGTAACAGCAGTTTTAGAAAATCAACTACATTTTAATAAACAAAATTAAGTAAATAATGTTAGTTTATCTCAACTCTTCTTTAGATTTAAAGCATAAATTTATAAGAAATAATTTAAAGTAAGTTGAGACAATGCTATATTTAATGGGTGTGTGTTATGATATACATGCAACTGAAAATGAACTTAATAACAGACTGAACATTTTAGGTTAGCAGTTTTGCAAACTGTTATGTTAATACAAATATTTTTCAGAATTTGACAAAATTCTATAAAGTAGTATATTTTCAAAGTTTATATAAAATAATTAGCATTTTACTAATTCTCCTGCACTGTGATAGATACATTATTCTTTCTGGTGATATCCCTTTTGTAATCTTTCATTTTTGATTTTAGTACTAAATCATTATTCTATATCAGAATTTAATAAATTGGACTTGATTTGGCAGAAATATACTTTTACAAATGAAAAATATTACTTAAACAAATCATATGTGGACTTTAAAAAAATTGAAAAAATAAGTTTGTAATGAGGACAAAGGATGCAAAATATAATTCAGTGATTTTTAGGAAAGCAATTCTCAAAAAATCAATGAAATCTTTTTTATTTAATATTCATTTTTAAAATGCAAACAAATAAATGTTAACCTCTGATAAATCTATCAAATTCTATTTTAAATTTTAATAAGGGCTTTATCATTTTTAGAATGGTTCAAAATATCATAATACAGTGTCACTAATGATGTTTAGTGATTAGTTTTATTAAGTAGTGTGATCAAACACTGTAATATTTTATTTGTGTTATATAAGAATTTATTAATTTCTATTTTTAAAAATAAAACATATAACTACAAAATAAAAGTGTAGTCATGTGTACCTTGGGCTTTTAATAATTATTACACAATTATTATGTAAAAATAATCACAACTCTTAATAAACTTTGCACAAATGTCAAGTTTTTAGTTATTCCAAAAATTTTCTTAAAGTAATCTCACAAAAGGTCTGAAACAGATTACAATGAACTAAATGCAGTAAAGACATTAGACAGGACTAAAATACTTTAGTCTTGCCACTATTTGGTTATATAGATCCCATTAGATTTTTTTCATCTAAAAAAATGAATTTTCAAAAGTATACAGTTTTGCATTTTAAAAAAAAATAGTGAAATATCTTAGTAGATTGTTGTAATCTAAGGTAACATGATAATAATGAAGTCTACCTAAAAACTTTCATGCTGTGGCATAAAAAATTAAAAAGTAATTATCTAAACAGAGAAAATACAATTTAAACATGCAGTTTATTAAATATATCAATTTTGGTTCTGCATAAAATGGCAATTCCAGAACAAATTTTAAACCAAATTAAACATTTAAATAGATATAAATTATTCTGTTTCTTTACAAGCAAATGAATTTTTTAAAGAGATTTTCAACATTCTCTTTTAGAAGGCTGTTATTTTACAGAAAGCTCTCATTTGTAGAATACTCTTACAATATGTTCTCACTGACAGCATACTTTCATTCACAAGAAACCCTCTATTTCAGAGGTCTCATTCTCTGAAAGTCCAGGTGTAAAAAAACTAATACACTAGAGGTTGTAAATCACATGAAAATGTTACTTATGCATTGATTTTTATTCGCTAGAGAATCAATCACAAGAGGCAAAAAGATTTTACTCATAAGAGATGCTTATTTTCTAGATTCATATTTATAAAAAAATTTCACTCACAGGGTTTTTTACTTAGAATAAGTTTTGACTCACAGAATTCATTTACAAAAAGATTTCATTGAAATTTGATCCTCCCATATACAGATTATCATTAAATTGATTCAAAAGTAATTTTTATAAAGAAGGCTGTTTGACTTATAGGAAGGTCTTACAGAAGGGTATTCTTTACTAGAGAACTTTATTTATAGAAGGATCTGAATTACATAACCTTTTACTCTCAAATGTGTCTTATTCACAAAATATTCTCATTTACTTGAGGCTCTCACTTGCAATGGACATTTATTCTTAGAAAGCTATCATTTACAAATGAATGTCACTTACAAGAGATTCATCATAGAAGACTGATTTATAGAAGAGTAGAACTTTTTCATTACAGATTTTCATTCATTGCAATTCATGACTTATATGAGATTCTCTCCATGAACAAACTCCTTACAAGAGGCACTTATAGAGGATTCTCATTACTGGAGGCTCTCAGTAACAAAAGGTTTTCATTTATAGAATAATTTCTTTCTCAGAAAATATTTATTCATAGGAGGTTTGGTACTGGTTTCCTATGGCTTATTCTAATTTTTACTCATTAATTTGAAAATTGACATGTAAAGGTTTCTTTTTTCATTTTTTTTCAAACTTTGAAGTAGATTTTCTGACTTATTTAATAAAAAAGTGAAATGTCAAATTATGAATATATCAATAAAGGTATCAGAGAATTGGATACCATTATCAATAAATTTTATAAACCAGATTTTATTCCATTGATTTCAAAGGATATCACAACAAAATGAGGTAACTACTTAATAATCACATTATTAATATAATAATCCATATAATTTTTTTTAAAAAAAGAAGTTATAAAAATAGTATAATGTTAAAAAATAATTTGAAACACTTAAAAGAGCCTATATTGTCTGAAAGACTGATAGTATTTCTCTTCTTAGCAATACTCTTCTTGGAGTAACAAATGTAAATAATTTTAATGAAAAAAGGGCAGTTATACCTCATTAACATTAAAATAATATTTCAATTTTGAATTTACATACTAATATTACTTCAAACATTTATAAAACTAACATATCTCTTTAAATAAAAGTAAAATAAATAAGTAGTGCATGAAACATAAAT
Source organism: Epiperipatus broadwayi (assembly GCA_028023455.1). Classification (NCBI taxonomy): domain Eukaryota; kingdom Metazoa; phylum Onychophora; class Udeonychophora; order Euonychophora; family Peripatidae; genus Epiperipatus; species Epiperipatus broadwayi. Next base: position 2,931,732 of record JAQFVV010000016.1, read on the forward strand.
ATGATCACAAAAATGATAACAAAATTGATGTTTATCTAAACATCAAGCAATAAAATAATACATCTATTAAAATAACATTTATATTTCATGGTAAACTTCATAACTACTGATGCAAAATGTTTGTGAATATCTTACTGCATCAATTAGCATAATAGAAATTTCAGTCAACATGATTGACAACCAATACTATCATGCCTACTCAATCAAAGCATTACTTACCTTTACATTCACATAATTTATTTGTTTATACTATTTAACATAGCAACTATGAGAGATAGTTTAAATATAAGAAAATATAGCATGACTCCAAAGAAAGAAATCTCATTGTATATTGTTTACATAAAGCATGAAATAAACAACAATTTCAGTATTGCATATTGATAATATTTCCCAACACATTAGGATTTCAAGAGAGCTTACTGCAGATATATCTTTGAAATTCTAATAAATATATCAAGAATTATTTTTAAGATGAAATAGTGACTCTCAGTAAAAAAAACTTCTCATTAAAAATTTTGAAATAAATTACAATAATGATAAACATTTACAGTTGTTAACTTATCTGCTTTTAAATGTATGAAATTGAATTACATTTCATCTAAATGCATTGTTAATGAATGTGATAAGTGTGCAAAGCAGATAAAATTATTCAATTTTGTGCAACAATCAAACATCTAAGTGATAGAAAAATACTCTCTTCAAACAATATTTATTCCCAACTCCTGCAAATTATAGCAGTATTTCTCTTTTAAATAAAGTACAATCTACTAATGAATAACACTTGGAATTAAATGAACAAGTGTCCAATTATTGTGTCCAGAGTTATCCATTTTTACCTAATTTATATGATACATAAAGCATATGAAAGATCTAGAAGTGATACACATATGTAAGCAAATATCCATAGCCTGAAAAATATGATCTTAAGGACAACATGCAATAATATTCATCTAATTAATATTAGATAATAATAATAAAAATAATCAAAATTTGTTACTCCTGAATAAAGCTGGTAAAAAGATGTACTGATTTATTATGCAATATTGCTACAATAATTGTGTATAGTTTAAATATGTTAAAAAAGAGATCACACTTAATGCAATTTTTGAAAGCAATCAAAATGACATTTTGTATTCACAAAAACAAAAATATCAACTTTATCACAATTTTACAGCCTTAATGCCTCAAATAGAAAACAGATTCTCATGCATAAAGTTGCAGTATTAATAAATATTCATAACTATTTTAAAAAATTTAATGTGATACATATATCTATTCATGCCATTTTAATTTCATTTACTAACTCTTCAGTGTAATTTTATTTCCCAGTAATTTATACCATCAGTAAAGAAAAAGATATAGCCAGTAGCTTTGTATATTGTTCAGTGAAAAAAGGTATGCATACCAGAAATACAATTTAATGTGGTAATTTAAGTGCCATATAGTAAATTTCCTTTCACACTAACTATTAATCTTAGTCATTTAATTCTGTGGTTATCCACGTGGGAATGTTATCATTATTGGATGACAAAGTTATTTCCTAAACACAGACTTTTTTAAACCATCATTTAGTTTCAAAACCAACACAGTTATATCTGGTATTACTTTCTCTAATCAATTAAGTGTCACTCCACATCTAACCAGGAATGATTATGATCTATGATTATACAATCATGTGAATGATACTATAGGAATAAAACTTACCACGATGATTTCTGAAACATAATATCAGGACATCATTATAACCAGATATATACTTTTCTTGTTGAATCTCATCTGTCCTTCAAAACATTTTGATCATCATATATTTATTGAATAGCAGATTATCACTACAGAAATTACATAGGACAACAAATGGACGACATTTAACAGCACTTCAAGTGATATCACCATTAAATCAGACAAGAGCATACAAATTGTAAAATGAAGCTGGTCAGCTGACATCCATTTGAAGATAAACTGTCATAATGCTTAAGCAAAGTGAAATAACATCAAAACTATCAAAATTGATAATACCCTCAGTGAAGTATGCAAGTTCTGCTCCATTTTTCAAAAATAATATCTTATTCTCAGGCCTAATGTGGAATTATTATAGTATCTAAAACATAATCCAAAAGCAATTGGATAAACAAACAATTTTCTATTTTACAACATATCAAAAAAATTATATTACAACATGTTAGATAATTCATACATTTTGTTAACCTATATAATTTTTGTAGAAATGTACAAAAAAATCTAAAATTGATATCCCCAATATGTCCATCAATATAATATTTTACAACAAAAATAATTCAAACATTTCAAATCCTTTTATTAATGATATGTGATTCATCAAACTGAAATATATAGAGCAAAATATTCTTTACCATAATTATTCTTTGGAATCTGAATAAATTTATTATTCCAAACTTTCTATTACCCACTATGCTTCAAAATGGCACTATGCATTTCAAGCTATTTATTGGAATGGGAATTGTTTGCATATTGTATATTGAATTAGTTTTAAAACTGTAATTGATCTAGTGTTTGACAATACATATTAAGGACCCTATACCTATTGCTTTTGACTATTTTTTATATACTAACTTTGATACATAAATACAACACCAACAAAATAATCACGTTGAAAAAAATTAAATGGATGTTCCATCATTCAGACCAAAACCAAGGCAAGTCTTTCAGATTTTTTTAAAGTTTCTTTTCTTAAACAATTAATTTATTATCATATGCTAAGATGGAGATTGATGTGCTTTACATCTACCATAAGCAAATAATGTACACCTTTTAATTACATTTTTTTAATAATCGTTTTCTTCATAATTTTAAATCATTTATTTCATGTTCTCAATAAAAGTGTCAATTTATAAGTTCTCTATTCAAACCCCAAAGTGCATCTTTTATTTATTTTCCTGACATAATTTACCATTAATATTGTTTATTTTTGTTAAACATAATATCATTCTTTCTCTCCAGCTTGCATTTTTTTCTAAACAAGCTTTCATAAGCTTTCTATTCCCAGTAACAATAACAAAAACAATATATATCAGTAAAAAATAATGCTTCTAAAAATAACCTTTTCCACATTTTCCAAATGGGATCATATATTTCACATAAACCAATTGTAATTTATCCTCATAATTTTTATAAATAATAGTAAAGATAAAAGGCACTTTTGCATCAATTATAATAATAATCAAAGCCCTATCCATATTATTTTTTTTCAGATTTATTTAATAACTTATTTTTTATTATTTTTTCGTCATCATCATTATCAACCATTATCAATCAATTGCAAAGTTCTCTCCATGTTAATCCAGTTATTCCAATGCCTAACTTATCTTTTCTTCAACACATCATCCATCCATCATAAATGATCTCCTTTCAGGCCTATCATTATATCATACACTTTTTTATATTTGAAAAAAAGTTATCAACAAGCTTCTCTTCAATTTATAAGATATTTCTTTGCCACTTCAATATACTGATCTTTTGTTTAAAAATCCAAACATCACATCTGTAATATATAAGTGCTAATGAAACATATCAAGTAAAAATCTTCATTTTCACATACATAGGCAAAATATTTTATCAAAAGCAAATATACTCCTAAAGAAATGATTACTAATATATATATATATTACTATAGATGTATTTCTGCTTAAAAGTTTTATTTTACCACACTTAATTCTATAATCATATATTTTACAATCTTATAAAAGAGTTGCCAAACATTTTCATAATTTTATGTATGACGAGAAAATCAAGTTCTATTTTTCCTGAGTTAAGTAAGTCTATAACTATTTGGTAAAATGTAACATTTTTAAAAAAAAAATATTTTTAATGGCTTTATTGTTAAGTAAATAATGATTAATACTTTTTCAGAATACAGTAGCTTTACTGCAGATGTTTTTGTCTGCCAAATTTTTAACAATAATTTTTTTTAATTTTATTTATAAAAGTGGCCATTTTAATTTCTTTTTTATAATTTACACTTAGGATTTTTAGGAGACTATGTCATCTGATATTACTTCTGTCTCACATATTATTTTATAGATATAGCCACATGCTGTTTATCCATTTTATATTTTTATTTTATCTTATTGTTGTTTTCCTGATTTTTGTTTCACTTTGATCAGGTTTTATTACGATACATATATATGTAAAAACATTTTAGTTATTGTTTTATTTTACACAAAAATTTAACATAAAAGAGAAGCATAATTTTACATCCGCAGCACATTCCTATTAATCTCTTAATGAAAATAATTTTGGAATAAATCTTCTATTCTGTCTGTATGTAAACATTTTCTGTGTTTTCTCTGGATGTCTACATTTTTGAATTTTGCTTCAGCTGATATGTTTTTTAGTTTTCATAATTTTTTTGTTTTTAATGAATAAAGTTTGATAAGATAAATGATTTAATAAATAAAAGTTCTTTTTGTTCAGAAGTTTCCACATCATGTCTACATTGTTGCCTTGGTCAGTCTTTTTTACGTCTTATTATTGAATCATAATTTTTGTCAGATTTTTTAAAGTTTATAACTAAAAAGTAAACAAAAAAGTATATGTAAATTTTTTAAAACAATGCTTTTATGTAAATAGTACCAGGCAACTAAAAAGTAGAAAAATAACAAAGTAATCCGATGAAAAAAGTAGGAAGAAAACTGAATCTTGGTTAATTTGCCATTCTTGGAAAATATCAGAGATCTTTAAAATGTAGACTTATTATAAAAGAATTGAAAAATACAGGAATATTATCATTTCATAAAATCAATGTCTTTTTAAAATGACAACATTCCTGCAATTTTCAATTGTTTTGTATAACAAGTCTACATTTTAAAGATATCTGATATTTTCCAAGAATGGCGAATTAATCAAGATTCAGTTTTTTTCTACTTTTTAGTCTGATTACCTTGTTATTTTTTATTTTTTTAGTCAGTTAGTGCTGTTTCCATAAAAGCATTATATTAAAAAACTATATTTTACATATTATTTTATCATACTCTTTAATAATTTTCTCTAAACTTTTCTTCCTATTATTCATGCTAAGCCATATTATTTAATGATCATAGTTAATTGTTATTTCCATACAATTTCTCACATCATTAACACATTTCAAAGAAATAGCTCTTATTTCTCATCAGCTCTTACTTAAGGATCATTCATAATGAACAAATATTTGGCACCTAATCCAGTAGGATGCAGCACATGAATCATGTCATCTTAAGGAGTTATTAAAATTTGTTTTAGAATTGTGGAATGTTCAAGAAAGTTATTATGGATAATTTATATTATATTTCACATTTAGATATATTTATGCCCCATTATAAAACAAAATTAATACAGTTTGAATGTTTAATCTCTATTAATTGCAATGTGTACCATTTGTTTTCTTAACTATTTAACTTCTGTCATTTCCAAATCAAATAAATAAATCTGAATGCATAAGGTCATGATGTACCACATGATTCAAAACTTGATAAAACCACTTATGATTCTAAATTCTTTATTATATTCATTTAGATGCCATTTTTCCATACTGGTTAAAAATTACATATTATGATTATCTCGGCACGCTAATAAATATATAATTGATATTTTTAATTCTAAAATGTTTTGAAAATGAAAAAGATCAATTAATTTAATCTTTTATACATATTGGTTATCAATTGAAAATAATTAATCTGAACTTAAGAAAAGTGAAATAAAAATTTTATATTCAATCTGCATCAACATGCTTATGTGAAAGAGGTTTCTGAAAAGTTACTTTACTATCAAAAAATATTGATCAAGATTGAATCCAAAAAAGATTTACCACTCCTGGATTCCAATATAGCTCCAATATAGAAGTATTTATGATCTCTATGGAAGTGTGTGTTTCATATTAAATACTATATTAAATTTGCCATATAATACTAAATTGTCCATGCATTTTACTACTGTTACATAATTCTTTATTTACCACTTTTTTTTTACAGTTGCGATTGCCCTAGAAATCTTCAGAACTGCTAAATTTTTTATTTAATTTATTTTTGTCTATATGTTATATGTAAAATTATGTTAATTTTATGTGAAAGAATAAAAAATTATTTCCTAAAATATTTAATTATATTTTTTAATTAGTCAAAAAATTTTAGGGGTCATTTAGAAATTCTGTTTAAGAAAGGGGGTCATAAATAAACTTCCTATTATTCTTGTAATCAATTTACTTTTATGTGCAAAAGTATCAATATAGCCATCAGATGGAAATATAATAGATTGGGATTTACCAAACACATTAATATTGTTATTTAACGTGGGAGGGGGAAACATCTTCAAATGATGTATGGAGATTTTCAATTTGCATAATTGTAAACTAAGCAAATTATAGAGATTTTATATCCAAATATTTGCTGCAAATAGAATTTGTGTATCATAATAGTAAATTCCAAAAACTTACATTACCTGGACCAACAAAAAACATTAGAATGTTAGTAGCATTTAAAAGGTGAATTGTATTATGTATCTAGCACATGCTTAAAAAGATCATTTAATACTTTTTACAACTACAAGTAAAACTTTAATATTACAATTACAATGAGTTTTAATATGAGTTTTCAAAATATTAATAATAATAATGAATAATAAACAACCATTCAAAAATGAATATGGTCAATCCAAACACCCAAAAACAATAAATAAATAGAAGGAAAAGAGAGAAAGCTACCTAAAAATGACTTTGCTTTGAATATACAAAAGCAATCTGTAAACCAAAAATACATCTTTATATAGACCATACTGATCTAATTTTCCTTATTTGTTAATTTATGATCCTGACTTTTAATTTCATTGGCAAAAAACTTTACTTTCTAAAATACTTCCAAACCATGTCTAATTGTAGCTCTACAATGTATCTCATCCTCTGTCATATTTTCCCAATCATTGGACTTTTTTAGAATGTCTTTGAGATAATTCTTGTAATGTAGACAGCATCTACCTTTTTTGTGAAATTCAGGACAAGTTCACCTTAAAATGCCAGTTTAGTCTATCTTCTAATATTATTTTTCATATATGTGCAATCCAATAAAGGTGTGAATAATGGAACCAATAGCAACATATTCTGCAAGCAACAAATCATTATGAACATGCCATTGTATTTGTAAAATTTAAATGTCCAAATAAAACTTTTCTAATGCCTTTGTAATGTGCTGATAAAGTGTCCAAGTTTCACAACCATACAATAAATTAAGTAAAATAAGTTTATATATAGCTAATTTAGTTGCAGTAGTTATTTCCCTATGATAAAATATTCTATCTTTCAAATTGTTAAAAGCAGCATCAGCATATTGGAATCTTTGTTGAAACTCAACATCTAAATCTACGTATAAACTACAAGGTATTTAAATTAATTTACTTCCTCAAGTTGATAACCATCTAAGCTGAAAGTTGGTGAGGATTTTTCTTCCATCACTGACTGATAAATAACTTTAGTTTTTTAAATATTTATTGATAAATTGAGATTTTTATAAGTTGCATTTAAGACATTATGCAAATTGTTTGTTAAACTGGTCAAAATTGCACAATTAATCATCAGCATACTGTAAATCCAGATTCCAAGAAAATGAAGTTCTTGTTTTTGCATTCATTTAATTCAAATTAAAAATTATACCATCTGTATTGTATTTTAATCTCTAAGCCATGTACAAACAATTTCAAAGATAACTATCATAAAAATTGAAAACAAAGGTGGAGCAAATATATGATCTTGTTTACCACCTGTTTTCATTTCAAATGTCTCAGTTTTTCCACTTGCAGTAATAATATTTTCCCTCATTTCGTCATATAGAAGCTTTATAATATAAATAAATAAACTTTGATGACAATCAACTAAACCTGTCTTATTGAATTAAATGCCTTGACCTAATCAATAAAAAATAATATATAAATGATTCATTTTTTACCAACACTTTTCTTGCATTTGCCTGGCAACAAAAATCATGTCTATGGTGCTTCTTGCTTTCCTAATATTTATAATGAATCTCTGGTAACCAGTCATTTATAACTGGAAGCAATCTATTTAACTATATTCTTGAAAATACTTTGCTGTAGTGGATAGTAATGGTATTCCATCATAATTACAACAATCTTGACTACTCTTTATTTTTAAAAATTGGAACAATTAAAACATCCTTAAAGTCAGATAGCACAATTTCATGAGTCCAGATATTCCTAAAAACCTCAAATATTTTTGAAGCTATCATATCATCACCATATTCTAAAAGTTTTCTAGGTAACTCATTAGGAACTGCAGCATTTTTATTTTTAAGATTATAAAGCAATGGACATTTTTTTCCAAATCTAAATGAGTAGATAAAATTGATATGACATTAAAAGTGATCATATCAATTTTTGTATCATTATTCAAAATATGATTAAAAAATCATTCCACCTGATCAGAATATCATTATCATCATATAAGAGAAATCTGATGCTGAATTTAATAGGAATATGATATCACTTTGCAGATCTATATCAAGCTTTCAATGCATCAAAAAGATCTAGAATGACAATGATGAGTAAATATCTGTATTTTTTTTTTCCTGTTTTAATCCACCAATCATTTACAACCTTCTTGTTAATCATTACACTTTTTTCTTCAGATCTTTATATGAAGTTTTACATTTAATCCATTATTTTGCTAAACAGAAAATGCCATGTTTCTTTTTAATTAAATCATTATTAATATGATCATTGTCAGTAAACCAGTCATGATTTTTCTTTTTAATGGACCTAAGAATAGATTTATTTATATTATAACGATTGAAATGAAAGTGAAGATCGAATCTAACCGCAAAAACAATATCTGCAACTACCAGGGCGCCATCTAGGCATTTGAGCCTAAAAAAATTTATAAAGTAGGCAGATACGCGCTATTAAGATTCCACTTTATTTAAGTATTCCGATCGTTAGCCCAAGTCACTAGCTCAGCGGAGACGCAGAGATAAAAATCTATAAATTTTATATCTTAAATATAAAAGAATAAAAGCCACTGCCAGAAATTAACACATAAAAATATTTATTTATGCACATATAAAATAACATTTAAATTTTGAGGAATAAGTTTAACATTTTAGATTTTTATATTAACTTTTAATTTTACATTTAACTAAGTTTCAATGAGTTTAATATTTTATTTAGATAGTCAAGTATGAATAGACTACATAGATCTGCATTTGAAAAACAAATATTCTTCCCTGATTTAACCTTAGGCAACAAATTTCGCAATCAACTGGCGCCAATCCATCTGATACATTCATGTATTCAATGTAGCATGATACGACAACACAAAATACTATACTGTCAGGAATGTACATCTGAACAATAAGTAGAAATAGAGAAGACATTGACTCTCCACCAACAGGAATGTGACATCTGTTGGCAAGTAGAACAATAAACAAAAAACTCCATAGGAATGGATTGCGGTCTTCTGCCGACTTACAAACCCATCCATAGGCAAACAGAGGGTGTGTGGTGTATATCTATAATCCTGCCCGTAGCGGACCTCATACTACATCTACAATTACACAAATATATCCAATCCATTGAACCAATTCAACTACGAAATGAATAACCTAAGATTACCCTCCCTTAATATAACTTTACAAACTATATAGCCATTCACGCCCGACTTAAATTTAATATTTTAAATACGTTTCCACAAATGCATTTTATAAAATTTGTTTTAAAATGTTGAGTACAGATGAGCTGCACAGATTCCACGGTCAAAAACATTCCAAATTAAACACAACCGATCAAAATACAAAGTCATCGATAAACGTCACTTGCATAGGGAATATACAAATCCCATTAGCATTCATCGTAAGATGCTTGCAGTGATATCGTTGACCCATATATTCTAATCGAATGTGACAACCACAACATTATCAATCGCTAACGAATCTATGCAACGTCTATACCCAACCTAAATTTCATCATTTAAAATTTAAACAATAAACAATTTATACAATAAGAAAGAAAAAAAATGGAAATGATTTTTATCAATCAGAAAACATATAAAATTAAACATTATTAATTTGATTTAAAAACTTACAAAAGTCAGATAAGAGTCCGTTTTAACATTTAAGTTGGCTTGTTTATTAATTTGTAAAACTTGACGAAAGTTCATAATTGATTTTAATAATTGTTCATTTCATATAGCTTATGGTTGAAGAGTCCAGGTTTCTGCTTTTAATTCCCACGACGCCTCCATTGGAAGATAATGTCCTGGAGATGGCAATAGCTGGTTCAAGGTATCACAGTCTTTTCATATTTTTTTTTTTTTAATACAAAAAAAAATGAGAGAGAATGGCAAGTGCGTCTTACCGATCTTATCAAATCAAGTCCGAAAAAAAAAAAACTATCTGGAACTCAATATTTCTCTTTACAGATTACGGGAATTAATTAATACCTGTTTTTATTTTAACTTACGTTATTTTTTTATTAAAATATTTTTATATTTCAATCTTGTATTTTTTTATTAAAAAAAAATACGTTCAAATACTTTTTTTTTTGTTTATGAAAAAAAATATTTTTAAAGTTTAGCATCTGTGCGAATGTATATACGTTTAACAAACATTTTAATTTTAGCGTTTAGTTTTTTACTTTTATTTGCGAACTTTTAAGTTTTTATTTTAAATTAATGTAATGACATATTTATATATCGTTACATATCAGTAAACTTCCTCAAAAAACAAAAACATTAAAAAAAAAAAAAAAAGAATTTACTTAGTGTTAGTAATTACGTTACACAAATTTGTTATATATGAAATTTCAAAAGGACAAAACTTTTTTTTTAAAAGACAAAACAGTAATTACAAATATAATGATAAAAAAAAAGTTGACTGATGATTCCTTACTACCAGCTAAATTTCTGCCCCCTCCCTTCCAAGTTTCATTTCTGCTACCTTTAACTATTACTTAGGCAAGTTTGAACGATTAGATTTTAATTTAACAAGACTTTTTTTTTAAAAAAAATATGATTTAGCTTTATTATTACATTTTATTTATTAGTTTTTATTCCTCGAATTTATCTCTACATATGCACATTTTTTCTTACTGGCAGCCCTTTTTAAACAAAACTTCAAACTGCAACTCCACATCAATACAACAAATATATTTATACTAATTTCAGAAAAAATATTACGGGCATGATTTATTTTCAAAAGTACTAGTGGTTTATTAAACATCTGGCTATAACTTTACGTTAGTACAAAAATGTACTTATTTCAGAAAAAACAACAAATGTTATTTGCATGATTCACTTTTAAAATTCTCAGGGCACTCGTGATTTATTAAAGATAGAAAATTTCATCATCAATTCCCCTTCTCAGGGTCAATCTCTGAGGTAAGGCCACACTTGGGATGCCAATTATACAACAAATATATTTATACAATTTCAGAAAAAAATTTACGGGCATGATTCACTTTTAAAATTCTCAGGGCACTCATGATTTATTAAAGATAGAAAATTTCATCATCATCAATTCCCTTCTCAGGGTCAATCTCTGAGGTAAGGCCACACTTGGGACGCCAATTATAATGATCGAAATGAAAGTGAAGATTGAATCTAACTGCAAAAACAATATCTGCAACTACCAGGGCACCATCTAAGCATTTGAGCCTAGAAAAATTTATAAAGTAGGCAGATACGCGCTGTTAAGATTCCACTTTATTTAAGTATTCCGATCGTTAGCCCAAGTCACTAGCTCAGCGGAGACGCAGAGATAAAAATCTATAAATTTTATATCTTAAATATAAAAGAATAAAAGCCACTGCCAGAAATTAACACATAAAAATATTTATTTATGCACATATAAAATAACATTTAAATTTTGAGGAATAAGTTTAACATTTTAGATTTTTATATTAACTTTTAATTTTACATTTAACTAAGTTTCAATGAGTTTAATATTTTATTTAGATAGTCAAGTATGAATAGACTACATAGATCTGCATTTGAAAAGAAAATATTCTTCCCTGATTTAACTTTAGGCAACAAATTTCGCAATCAACTGGCACCAATCCATCTGATACATTCATGTATTCAATGTAGCATGATACAACAACACAAAATACTATACTGTCAGGAATGTACATCTGAACAATAAGTAGAAATAGAGAAGACATTGACTCTCCACCCACAGGAATGTGACATCTGTTGGCAAGTAGAACAATAAACAAAAAACTCCATAGGAATGGACTGCGGTCTTCTGCCAACTTACAAACCCATCCATAGGCAAACAGAGGGTGTGTGGTGTATATCTATAATCCTGCCCGTAGCAGACCTCATACTACATCTACAATTACACAAATATATCCAATCCATTGAACCAATTCAACTACGAAATGAATAACCTAAGATTACCCTCCCTTAATATAACTTTACAAACTATATAGCCATTCACGCCCGACTTAAATTTAACATTTAAATACGTTCGCACAAATGCATTTTATAAAATTTGTTTTAAAATGTTGAGTACAGATCAGCTGCATAGATTCCATGGTCAAAAACATTCCAAATTAAACACAACCGATCAAAATACAAAGTCATCGATAAACGTCACTTGCATAGGGAATATACAAATCCCATTAGCATTCATCGTAAGATGCTTGCAGTGATATCGTTGACCCATATATTCTAATCGAATGTGACATCCACAACATTATCAACCGCTAACGAATCTATGCAACGTCTATACCCAACCTAAATTTCATCATTTAAAATTTAAACAATAAACAATTTATACAATGAGAAAGAAAAAAAATGGAAATGATTTTTATCAATCGAAAAACATATAAAATTAAACATTATTAATTTGATTTAAAAACTTACAAAAGTCAGATAAGAGTCCGTTTTAACATTTAAGTTGGCTTGTTTATTAATTTGTAAAACTTGACGAAAGTTCGTAATTGATTTTAATAATTGTTCATTTCATATAGCTTATGGTAGAAGAGTCCAGGTTTCTGCTTTTAATTCCTGCGATGCCTCCATTGGAAGATTATGTCCTGGAGATGGCAATAGCTGGTTCAAGGTATCACAGTCTTTTCATATTTTTTTTTTTTAATACAAAAAAAAATGAGAGAGAACGGCAAGTGCGTTCTTATCAAATCAAGTCCGAAAAAAAAAACTATCTGGAACTCAATATTTTTCTTTACAGATTACAGGAATTAATTAATATCTGTTTTTATTTTAACTTACATTATTTTTTTATTAAAATATTTTTATATTTCAATCTTGTATTTTTTTATTAAAAAAAATACGTTCAAATACTTTTTTTTTGTTTATGAAAAAAAATATTTTTAAAGTTTAGCATCTGTGCAAATGTATATATGTTTAACAAACATTTTAATTTTAGCGTTTAGTTTTTTACTTTTATTTGCTAACTTTTAAGTTTTTATTTTAAATTAATGTAATGACATATTTATATATCGTTCCAATATTCATAAACATATTCTGTAAAAGAATTTCATGCTTCAGTAATATGCTAGTCCATGAAGCTGCAAATTAGTAGTTGTAATTAATAGATGTTGAAATTTAGTACTCATTGTAGATTCTTCTAAATAACAATATTTGTATATATAGGGTATATGAGCACAGACTTTCACACCACCCACCACTCACCACTCTATCTTATATCATTGATGCACTTAAACACATATATGTCGAAAAGATAAATAATCACCAATATCTGTATTTCATGCTAAACCAGCAAACATCAGTTGGTCCATATTATCATCTCCACACATATATACAATAAGTTCTCAGATATATATTAAGATAGCCAATCTTCAAACTTTAATGGACAGGCTTCAATCCACTCCACACTCCAACTCTTCAACTGTCTATCCAATTGAAAATCTGATGATGAAATGCTCAAAGGCCACCCTGAGGCTGAGATTCTTGTCACACCCATGTTGACCTAAAGTCAACCTGACCCCTCACATAGAGGACATAATCATTCCATCATCAGATTTTCAATTGGATGGACAGTTGAAGAGTTGGAAGTTGGAGTGGATTGAAGGCTGTCCATTAAAGTATGAAGGTTGGCTATCTTAATATATATCTGAGCACTTATTGCATATATGCATGGAGATGATAATCTGGACCAACTGATGATTGCTGGTTTAGCATGAAATATGTATATTGGTGATTATTTATCTTTTTTGATATATATGTGTTCAAGTGTATCAGTGATTTGAGATAGAGTGGTGAGTGGTGTGCAAGTCTGTGCTTATATACACTTTATATTACATATATTGATACAGGTATATAATAAGCCTGTATTTCAGTTATAACAATATTCTTGTGAATATGATTGAAATAATGTCTATTTTTTAATGCAACTATCATTTTAATCTTAGATTGCACTAACCTATGAGTTGTCGAGCAATCAGAGCTTGTGTTGCTCAGATAGTGTGAACTTCTCCAGCATTATGACTCCTAACAATAACAGTCATGCCTAAACAAAATGTCAAGACAGTCAATCCATATACTGTGCATAAATTTCATAAAAACAAATTAATTTGAATTTACAACCTCAATACTTTTACTTCCAATAACTTTTGGCCAAAGTCAACTATTTGTATCAACTCGTGCATTAAAATCACCAAAAAACAACAACAACAATATTTTAATGATGTTGTTGTAATAATGCTATTTAACAAGGAATAAAATCTTTACTTCTTGAAATTTTTTTAATCTAAGATTGGAGCAAGGCATTGATAAAATGAGTCCGAGTACTATTATACAAGGCAAGTTTTAAGATTATTAAACTTCTCTGATACAATAAGGAATCCCAATAATAAAAGGTATTAATTTAGATTTTATAGAAAATCCAACACTATAAATTCTTCTTTCACTGATTGATCTGCCTCTCCAAAAAAATTGTATCCGTTTATTTGTTCTAATAAAATTCCTTTCTCTGGGAGATGTGTTTCATTAAAAGTGGCCATATCAATCTCAAATCTTGACATTTCTTTAGCTACAAGTACAGTCTTTCATTTTTATCTTGGAAGAGTTAGTATCAAGTAAAGTTCACAATTCCATATACCTATTTTTAGAAAGAAAAAAAAAGATTTTGTGATACTTATCTTTGGCCCTATCACTGCCACTTACTATATCATTACTATTGATATTATTCTTATTATTTCTATCATTGAAATGAGTAATCCACCCGGCAGATAAAATGAACGGTAACATATATTAATTTATATATATAAGTTTAGTGATAAGAAATGTATATTTTAAAGATTTATTTAAAAAATACAATTTAACTATTATTATTTTTAAAAAATTTCTTTTAATGATCTTTATTCCAAGAAATTTATCAAACCTTAAAACCAGATTTTCAATTTGACCTATATTTAATAGTATGCTTCTTTTTCATAAAATTATTTCATACAAATTTTTTAAAGATATTTAATAGTATTCTATCCAAATTTGTTATCAAAACCTATTAACTTTCGTACCACTCACATACAAACTATGAATTAAACGCCTACATTTTTATTGGTATAATCTATCAATTAAAGTAACGCTCACATTAAAAACTTTTTCTTGAATAGTGTCGACTTCTGACGGTAAACATTTCAAATAATAACGCACTTAATAAATTCTTTCTCAATCTTTTTTTTTTTTTATACACACGCCTAAAAAAATAACTTTTAAAGAACTGATAAATACAAATTATATTTTACATTTAATTTTGTTATATTTAAAAACTGTAGGCAAAGGGATGAAATGGTTTTCAGTTAAAAATAAGTGCAGTAACGTGACGTCAAAGTAAAGTTTCATTTACAAAGCGACGATCAGAGAATGTTAATATTTGACAGTTCTTCTATGTCAGAAAACCCCATCGGTTTAAGCCAATGGAAAAATTCCTCCGCAACTTACGGATAATTAGCTATTATATATGTGTTTTTATTTTTATTTTACTCAAAATATTTGACTCACGGTTATATGTCCACCTGAATTTCCGTTACATTTATTTTTAAAAGCGGACAGCAATGTTTAAAAGCTTACGTGTAGCACTCCAGGGGAGAATATTTATTATTACTATATAAACATAGAAGATTGTTGATATAGCGCATAACATTGGTTTTTAGAATTCAAAACGAGCTGGAAAAAATAAATATGACTGACCACTAACGTAAATCAGTTTTTTTTTTTTCAATTGAAAAAATCCGATTGAATGGCAAATGAAAAACTACTAGAATTATTTATACCGAATAATAAACAGTTAAATCAAAAATTTCTTTCGTTTGTTGTTACTATCAAAAATGAAGTGAGCGGAGATTTAAACCGAAATAATTCTTTCATAATGAACAACAATGTATCGAATAATCCGGTAGCATTGCCGTTTGATAGAAGCGTTTCGATTATATCTCCATCATTTTTATTTCTAGCCGGTGTAATTGGAAACCTTTTAGCACTGATGGTACTTATAGGTAAACGTGAACAGAAAATGAGAGTTTTTTATTTTTTTGTAACGGCATTAGTCATCACTGATATGATAGGTATCGTAACTACTAGTCCCCTTGTATTTGCTTCATATCTTAATAGGTATCGATGGATTGGAGGCACAGCATCTTGCTATTATTTTTCGTTTATGATGGTTTTTGCCGGTCAAACAACCGTATTCTTAATTGGAGCTATGGCAGTTGAAAGATTTATTTCAGTGAAATATCCATTCTTCCATGCTACAACTATGACTACATCTAGGACTAAAAGCATTATCATCATAATCTGGTTGATCTCATTTATGTTTGGAATATTACCAGTGTTTGGTTGCGGACAGTATGTTATTCAATATCCTGGGACGTGGTGTTTCTTTGAATTTGTCAGTAAGAACTTAGAAGATAAAATTTATGCTATTATTTATTCTTGCTCTGGTCTTTTAACTATCATATTAACAATTGCATTTAATTGTGGGGTAATAATTAATTTAACTCTTTTTGTCGCTAAAAATGAGGCAAATAATGATAGTAGGATAATTAATAGAAACAAAAGACGTGCAGAAAATCAAATGGTTTTTTTATTAATTGGAATAACAATTGTATTCACAACCTGCTGGACTCCATTAATGGTAATTATTTATAAATTTTAATTTTCAATATTATTGTTTGTGTGATTGATATGTGATACATGTGTGGGTTTATATATTATTGATTTGGTTATTAAAAGTTTAAACAAGTACCTCTGAACAGTAATAACCTAGAATAGGACTGTTTGTAAGGTAATTTTAACAATGTACTTTTTAAATTAAAACTTCTGTTAAAGTAATTATATTGATTTAAAAAATCTTTAGTATTAAAATTAGTTTATTTAAATTATTATAAATTAATATTTGTATTTAATCATATAGTTTTTACTATTACAAAAAAGTTGAAATGATATATGTAATTTAAATATAGGTATTGTAAAAAAAATATGCTAGTAAATGTTAAAATGCCTTTTAAACCAATCTATATCAGCAATTTTATGAGTGAAATATAAGAATTATAAATAAGGTCACGGAAGTGAAACATTAAAAAATGAAGACTTACACAAGCATTATTAATCTGTTAGGTATTTTTTTTGTACAACATACTCCTATACAAGATATGTTTTTTTATTGTCCAGATTTTTCTTTACTTGTATTTTTTAATATGTATATATATATATCTTTATCTTTCTACTTTATTGTTACATTTTCATTTACCATTGTCACACTCCCCCACTCATAACTTCGGCCATCCATTTACAAATTTATTTAAGTTGTAAAAAATGTTACTGCTTTCTTGATATAAAAAATTTGTGTGTAAAAACTTAAAAATGTACAGCAAAATAGCTACATGAATAATATTTACATAATAAAATCAGAGTTATAATATCAAAAATTAACCTAACAATGTATTATCAGCTTCTATTATAATTACTTTCTTTGAGCATTTTTTGGTAACAGTGATGTGGTCAATCCTAAATAATATGCTGTTACAATGTATAAATAATGACCACAATATATTCTCTGTCTGGGATTATGATATTTATGCAAATTTTAATGAATGAGTGAAAACTGCAAATACACTGAGCCCAAATTCATTATACACAATTAATATAATTTTTAGTAAATGATTTATTTGTAGGCAATTGATAGCTTATTAAAACTTCTAGAATTGATCAGAAAGTGAAGAGTGCGATGATCAGAGTTTCTATTAGAAACAAACAGTACTTATTGGAAACCATGATACATTAGATTTTTTTTTTAAAAAAAAAGTTAATAATTTCCAAGTTATAATCTTGTCTCAATATAATAAAGTCACATGACTACTAATAATGAGAAGTAAAAAAAGGTATTAGTTAAAAACTTATTTCACTCTTCAATAAAGCAAAAAATTGATTTATGATATACATAAACAATGTAAAATCATATTAGTCTCATAAATTTTTATTCCTAATGAATATATTCAATCTAATATTGTTATTATGACCTATATATTAAATCTTCTTTACGATGAAATGTAGATTTTGATTTAATTTTAAATTATTCTAACTATTACCAGCCTTACATGCAGTCTGCACCAATCTAAAATAATACAAAATACAGAAACTACATATAAACCAAGATACACAATCAGACATATACTGGTACAAAATCCTGTATTATTATAAAAACGATCAAACTAATAATTATTAGCTATATTTCCAGATCTCCTATGTATTTATCACCATAATGATCTGCAAAATCTATCCCAAACAGTGCATTTTTGTAATCCCCCATTCAAATTTGTCTTATGTGCCATTTTCTATGAAAGTATGCTCTGATAAACAACTTATAGAAATATCAACCTAAAATTCCCTATATTACAATTCTGATGATATATATATATATATTTTAATTTCTCAGGGCAAGTAGCAGATAATAAAAATAAAATCAATAATATAATTCTAGTTTGTGTGGAATGAGATATAGACATAACTAAATACTAACTTTATAGATTATAGCAATATAATTTATTCATACCCAATTAATAAAATAAAATCCCATCACCAAAGTTTACAACAAAAGAAAAATTAATAATATATAAAGAAAAATAACCCTTCCTTTCTTCAAACTACAAAAAAATATATGACTATATACACTTATACACACAACTATTTCACGCACATTTGAAAATCAAAAGATTAAATGTTTCAGCAAAACATTATTTTGCAGCACACATATACATTATCTATGTATGTATGTATGTATGTAATTGAATTCAATAAATTTATTGATAAAACAAAAATGTAATAAATCAGTTAATGTCAGGAGAATGAATATATTCTGAACAAAAATTAAAAATATTCTATATGCATGTATACCTATATATATCTACATTAAGTCAAATTTTATATTTATAAAACAAAACAAAAAATAACATTATTTTCCAGGGTATATGATTTTTTTAATGCACATTGAAATGATAAAGTAAATGAACATCTGGAATTAATTTGTCTTAAATAAATGAATAAATAAGTTTTAATCTAATCTGGTTTTTCTACTCTTTTGTTTCTATTGATGACAGGCTCAGGGCTTCAAACATCTTCATGTGCAAAATTACAAATTATGGGACTTCTGATGGTACAATGATTTCTATTATCATATCTTCAGAGCATATTTTTAAACAGATAGATACAGGCAATTAGGAACAAGACTACATAATGATGAAAGGGCCAGTATAGTATGGAATGTTCGCACTTCCATATGTTTTTTTTTTAATCAATTTACTCATCAACATTTTGGCAGTATAATACTTTACAGTCTATGTAACAATAAAATTTATTCCTTGAGATTGATTGCAATACTCAATGATTAATTATATTTATACACTTCCTTTGCCATTGATCTCTAATTTTTAGGATGGAGTTTATCTGAAACTCTTTCTCACCTAAATTTTTTTTTAGCAGCACAGAAAGCTTCTTGCACAAAATCATCCTTTTTTCTCTCTGGAAAAATAACTGTCTTGACTAAACACTTTTCAAAAGCCAATCAACTATTCCTTTTTTTTTTTTTTTGAAATCTTAATCTAATGATCTGAATAAGAATGTTCAAGATCCTGAACCTGTTCTTCTTTTTCTATAACTTTTTCCTCTTAATTTAATTACTAGATATGTTTTCTAAATAATAGAATGTACTTTCAAAATTACACTTTGTTAAGAAAAAATCTCTCAAAGAAAAAAAAAAAAAAATAGATATGTAAAATTCTTTCTCAGTCTTTACTTTTCCAATTTCTAATTAAATTCATCTTTATCTGATAAATAAGAAAAATAATTAATTTTTATCTTAGAATTAGTAAAATAAAAATAAAAAATACCTTTTTTTGTGTGTACATCACAGAAAAAAAAAAGGTTCTTAGTAATAAGCTTTTATTATATTAAGAAATAACTTATAACTACTATGTCTGTATATACATATATAATTCTATAAACATATTTCTATATTATATTCACTTTCTATTTTGATTGTTTATATCAACCAAAACAATTATATATATATATCTTATGAGTATGTAATTTTATAGAAAGGGGAAGTTAGCACAAACTTGTGATGGAGTTTGGTCACCATAATCACTTTTTAACAATTTTTTTCTTAAGTATATATTATTCTCACGACCCTCTCTATTTCATTTATGAAAAAATTATGGATATTTGCTATCATATTAATTGTAAATGAATGAAAATATTACGAAAATTTAATTATTTTCTTTTGGAGAATTTGCTTACTTGGCTATATCATGATCAGTCATCAGATCTATTTCAGAAAGAACAAAGACTTTGTCAATCAAAATAAAGCATTACATGCTTCCACATTCTTACAATATATGAAACTCTAGCTCACAGATAATCTAAGACCTACAGGAGATTTAGTATCAACAAAGTCCCTGACTTTAATCATCAAAAATTCTATACCATGTTAACATTATGGATTATTACATTAGTGTTAAATGAGGATTTAAGACAGAAAGTATTGCTCACTGCAGACTATGTGAATAATGAATATAAATTGAAAAAATGTTGAAAAATATGCAACAGCACCTTATAATATCTTGATTACAAAAATATCTCAAAACTATTACAAGACCTCTTCATTCATTTATAACTACAGAAAATACAGAAGACCCAAGTCTAATCACCCAGAAAATTCAAACTGTTTTGATTGATTCTTATTATATATAGGGATTAACATCTATTTAATTATCTTACCTCATAGTTTGTTTCAATATCTGTTCTTTTGTTAATACAAGATATAGCTACATAAACATGTTTTATAGTAACAATTACTATTGTTAATATCTTGTTTCTATAGGTTTATTAATTAATAATGTTTGAGATATAAAAATACAGATTTTTTTTTAAAAATATTTTAATATGTCACAAAATCATTTTATTTATTGTTTTTGCTTTTATTATATAGTTTATTTTCCAGACACTACCTTTTATTTTTTACAAAAGTGTTAGTTTACATAACAGATCCTGGGTAAGTGATGAGAGTTGGCATTCTTTATTCACACAGGGATCAAACCTTTTCTTTCTCCAGATGTTATTTTAATCTAAATATCTTATTCAAAATGACAAAAGTATTTTTCTACTTCTCAAATGGTCACCATTTTCTACTAAAGTGGATTTTTTTTTGTTTAGCTCTGTTTGTTTTTTTGTTTTTTTTGCTATTGCAATAGTAGCATTTTTAATTTATATTCCCAATTCCTCCATCACTTCTAAATTTTCTATTGTTTTGTGTATTTTAGTCTCACTTCCATCATTTTTTTCATATTTCAAAATTTAGATTTCTAGTTTTTCCATCTTATTAATTGGCTCTTATTGTATAAAATTTACAATGTGTGTCTTTATTAAATAGTTCCTTTATGCTATGGACTTTATGATCAAAATTTTTCTGCTTTCCATCAAATTTGTTTTCATTCTTCAGCAGTGTCTCATCAACCTTTTTTAACTTTACATATAAGCTTTGTTGTTTTTCTTCTACATCTTTACCTTTTATATCTAAACTTTCTTACTTTTCAATGTTCTGGGATTCTACATTTAGGCTTTGTAGCTTTTCTTCAACCTTTTCAGATTTTCTATCCATATTTTAAAATGCATCTATATTTTGAAAGTGTATATTCATATTATTTATACTTTGTTGTATAACTTTCATATTTTGTTGGATATCTTTTTGTATATCATTTATATGTTGTTACATATTTTGGAGTTTTGAATCCATGTTTTTGATCAGTGTATACAACATTTTCATATCAAATGTGCCTGATATTTTTTCTGACAGCTTTTGAATTACATGATCTGATTTTTTATTTTTCAGTTCTGACACCATTGACTTTATAGGCTCGTGTACTTCTGCTTGCTCCATGTACATATATATATATATATATATATAGCATCTCTTATATTTAATATCAGTTTATAACTTAATTTCTTTTTATTTATACTGAGATGTATGAATCTCTTTATATCTACTACTGATTGAATATATATATATATATATATATTCAATCAGTAGTAGATATAAAGATATATATATTGATTACTAGATTTTACTGTGAATGTTTAGGTGGTTACTGGTTGGAATCTAATTATATATATATAAAAAACAATGCAGTAGATCCTTCTTCCTATCCAACTTTCCTAACTACCACACACCATGCCTGATCTATTTTCTGTCTCTTTTTTGAAAAATATAAATCCTTTTTTAAGTGTTCTGTCTAATATTATTACTTTACTTATTACTGTATATTAGTGTCAGTCTTCTCTCACTCTAACCTTTTTCTACTAATCTTATTAACTTATTGTCTATCTATACATATTTCATATATAGCATAAGCATATGTATTTCTAAAAAATATAAAACTAACTGATATTGAAACTAGTTTGTTCTATTTTCATGTGTGTGTTTTTTAAAGATCTAGCATCTCATTTACATATTTATTGGAATCTCAGTATTGTTTTGGGCCCTACCATATTGGGTTCCAAAATTTCACAGTATTGGAAACTCATTCAATAACACTTTTATTGGACCACACCTGTGTCATCATTATTTATAAACAGGACAGCTATTCACTATACTAAATTTATTGTAGCATGAAATCTAAATTTTGATTTCATTTTAAATTATTCTAACTATTACTAGCCTCACACATTATGTGTGCCAGTGTAAAGTAACACCAAATATGCAAATTATATGTAGAATTATTTCAACTCATGATAAATACTGACATTTACTGATATTAAAACCCTGCATTATTAAGAAAGAGATCAAACTAATAAGATATTTTTTTATGTATTTATTGCTAATCTATTCCAAATAGCATTTTTGTGTGACCTGATTCAAATTTGCCTTATGCACCATCAACTTAAAACTTTTGATATTATAATTCTGATAATATATATATATAATTGCACAGTACTCTTTAATTTCTCAATGTGACAAATAGTGTAAAGTAAGATATGGATATAACTGAACACCAACTACATAGATTATAACAATATAATTGGTCCCTAATGTATTATGTTAATAAGATATAATTCCATGACCAAAATTTGAAACAATAAAAAAATAATATATAAATAGACCCCCTGCCTCTTTTCTTCAAACTCCAAAAGATATATGGCTATATACATATTCACACACTTATTTGATAAACAATTTGAAAATCAAAAGATTAAATGATTCAACAAAATATTAATCCACAATGCACATATACATACAAATAAAATGTCCATTAATTAAAAAGCTATTGTAATAACAATAAAATAATAAATATAATGGTAATAAACTATTATATACAATCTTTCAATCTGCAGAAGTTCTTTTGTTTAATTCCTTAACCTCCCTTAATGGCAATTAATTTCTTAACCTCCTTAACTTACTGTTAAGGCAGATTAAGGAATTAACTGAAAGTACTTTTGCCATTGACGTATAAGGAATTGACTGAAAGTACTTCTGCAGATTGAAAGAATGTATATAATAGTTTATTACCATTATATTTCTTATTTTTATTGTTTATCTATGTATATATGTATAGTGAGTTTAACAAATGCATTCATACAACAAAAATATCAAAAATTAACTAAAATTAATAGAATAAATATATTTTGATCAGAATGAAAAATATTCTGTGTGTGTACCTATATGTATATGTAATAATATTATTATTCAATCTCTATTTTTTCAAAGCAATATACAGTAATTATATAATTAAATATTTATAAATACAGTAATTAGATAATTAACAATTTTATCCACTTAAGAGCACTTTCGATTATCTTAGTAATCTTTGTCAACTAACACTTCAAAAGGCTAACCTGATAAAGTTGTTAATTAGATAATTACTGTATTTATAAATATTTAATTATCTATATGTATATCTAAATATTTGAAATACAGGTATTCTTCATATACCTGGAGCTTAATTGTAAAATAGGGGATTTGAACTCAGACTTTCAAGCACCCTTCAACTCTCTACACTATTTCATACCACTGATACACATGATCACATGCATCTAGAAAAGATAAATAATCACCAATACATGTATTTTGTGCTGATCCAGCACTCATCAGTTGGTCTGATTTCAAATCCTCCATATGTATATATATCTATATTAAATCAATTTTTATATTTATAAAACTTTAAAAAAATCATAAACAATGTTTTCTTTTAACACATATTGAAATTATAAAGTAAATAAACATCTGGACTTAATTTGTCTTTAAAAAAAAGTTCCAAATCAATCTGTTTTTGTACTGTTTTCTTTCTTTTGATGGCAGCAGGCTCAGGGCTTCAAACTTTTTCTTTATGTGCATACTTGCAAAAGAAGTGTAAATAATATTATTTTGACATTTTCATAGCATTTTTTCCAAACACATTTCTTTTTAAATAGCAATAATTTTTTTTTCTTTTAACAAGCAGTTAGGAATAAGATCTTGATGATAATTGGCAAAATCAGTGTATTGTGAAACATTCATCCCTCGATATGTTTTTTTGATCAACTTAATCATCAACAATCTGGCAGTATAATACTTTGCACTTTACACAAAAATAAAATTTATTCATTGCAGTTGATTGCCGTACTCAATTATTAATTATATATATATACAATTCCAGTAAACAGAGATAGCTTTTAAAATATAATTTTCCTTTTTCTGTCTGGAAAAATAACTCTGTCTTGATCAAACACTCTTCAAAAGACAATTAACTATTTTTTATTTTTAAAAATTCCTACACTGTTTATCTATACTTTTAAAAAAAAATTAATTTCAGATAAGTTTTCTAAATAATAAAATGACAAAAATGTTACAGAAAATTAACTATCTCATCAATACTTTCAAAATTACAATAACTATTTTATGAGAAAGACAATTTTTTTTTGTCTCAAACAAAAGAAAAAGCAAAAAAAAAAATTAGATATAAAAAATTCTTTACCAATCTTTACTTTTCCAATTTCTAATTAATTTCATCTTTATCTGATAAATAATAATAATCTTCACTGATTGAAAAAATATATATATTGTACCGGTCGAAACCCACCACCACCGCAAGTCAAATCGGATTCAAACTCAGGCGGTTCAAAACTGAATTCAAACCCAACTCAACAGCTCAGATAGCAGAAATCGGTGGCACAGTGCTATGCGCCAAGAACTAGCTCAATGGTTGGTGATGACTAGAGACTCCTGAGTAACACTAATATCTAAGAATTTATATACTTTGAATAATTTTATAAATCGAATCATATGTATGTTCGGGTTGCCAACACAGACAGCGAGTATTAACATTTAAATAATTATAAAAAGAATGATGAACTAAGAAACCAAGTATGTTAGAAAATATTTAATAATAATAATAATTTGTTTTGTTCAATAAAATATAGATTGCATTAGTTACCTCTAGTCTTTAAAAGAATTTATAAATATAATAAGAGTGGCGGTCCTTATCATATGCCAACAAGTATTACACAACATGGGATTCTATGTTTATGCCCCCAACGAGAAATATAAAGGCAGATAAAGGTATTCATTAAGAACGGAAATGATTGTTCTAATTTTATTACGGTGGAATGTGAGATTTATTTTCACATTCGGAAATCTATTCATGAAGAGCAAAACGTATTTTAAGGCATAACTTTAATCTTGATTTGAAAACAGATTTAAACTAAATAATATATTTGAGAATTTGTTCGACTTTAATTTAAATCACTGCACAACGAATTATGAGCATGGAGCGGGTTTTACCGGAACAAAAATGCAACGGTACTGGCGGCTTACGAGGCAGAGAGTAAAATTGAAATACGATCACTAGTCGATGATCGAAGTCCTATGGCAGCTTGCATCTAACAAGTCTTACGCCCTTTGACTAATGAATAGGAAAGGAAGTACTTTCTTCCTTGAGAAATTTAAATAAGAGAATATGATCACCGACCAGCCTAACGGAGCGGAAGATTGCCCTGCGTCAGCAACGTTTGATGATGATGACTTGATAGTCATCGTTGAAAAATAAAACCCATGTAGAATGCTCTACGTGATGACTTGACCAATTAATTAAAGTCAAACAAGCTTTTATCGAACTATTTTAAAACATTTATAAACTATATTAATTATGCCCTAATATCGTGCCCTTCCTGAATATTAATATAAAATAACAAAAGTGGAATTAAAATACATTTAACCCTTTATCGACCCTTTTTGCAATAAAACATTTAACATTATATTTGAATTAATAAATCAACATTAGTGAAGCAAGAAAATACCATTTTAACATTATATGAATATATATAAACACTTGTAACTTAGGAGCTGGGGACATAGGTGACAAACGGAGCTAATAGTTTATTATTAGCCAATTATCAAAATAATAAACATGTAATATTTTCTTTCGACTCGATGATTAATAGAACTTTCAAATTTAGTTCTAATGGGCGAGAATTACTATTTGAAATTAATATTATAATATTTGCATGAGGCAAATAGAACAGAGGAGCTCATCGAGTTGAAAGATTATTGGCATATAATTTTTAAATAGCATTAATAAATCACACGATAAATATATATATATATATATATATATATAATATGTTAAACAAACCGCCAGGTAAGAAAAGAAAAAGTTTAAAGACTAGAGATTGAAAGAATTACAATATAAATTTATAGTAGCATTTTATAAAGATTTTTACATTAAATAATAAAGAGCTCTTAAATAGGAGGAGTGTAAAATAAAGTTCGAACTGGCCAGAAAGTTTAACGTTCATTATAGAAATATATTACCCCTTCCGCTGGTCCTTAAGTTACATCTCCAAGTTGTTGAAAACGTAGGCATCATTGGTTGACTACTGGAACAGTATTTTAGTAGCTTTCATAATTTTAGCAGAATGATCGGTCCGGAAAAAGGTTCAGCAGCTCCATTGAAGATTTCTCGGGACTTTAGGAACCATAGCCAGATTCCTGATGTTCTAGCCCTCTATCATGATGAAATACAATTTTTATACGCACAGAGTTCACTGCACTACTCTACAACAAAGCTAGCCCTTTTTCTCCTGACTTTTCAGGGCTATATATACTGTTCACTGATGCTTAAGGCTAGCGCTCATTTTATTATCAATGTGTTTTTTTATAATTAGTTGTTTTCAAATACATTCCTTCGATAAGGCTTTCAAACTAATTAGCTTGAATTTCTTCTCTAATTGAAAATGAATTCTTAAGATTTGAAAATGATTTAATTAGAAAAATGAATCCTTATCTTTTTCCAATTCATAAAACTTTACTATTGTTTTTAAGAATTTTAAAGCTTATCGAAGGAATGTAGCTTTTAATCTACGAAACTTTACAAATTATTTAAAGGTGAAAAAACAAGTATTCCCGACGCAATGAAACTTTCGAACAATTATATATATTTAATATTTACAAATATATATATGCACAATCCACGCAATTTAATATATATAAATTCATGAATATTTTATCATGAATTTATTTAGAGAATTGATCAAATTTAAACTAAACTAATTAATTTTACTACGCATTTGGAATAAGTTATTCATTATGGAAATTAGCATGGATTGAACGTATAAAGCCCCATTGCATCGGAAATTTAAGGTTAGTATTAGGGTAAATAACATGAAGCTAGGATCGAACTCAGATCCGACATCTTCAATATATATATTTCTTTTCTGTAAATCACAGACAAAAAATAAAATAAAATTCTGAGTAATATATTTTTATTGCATTAACAAATAACTTATAATCACTATATATATATATATATATAAATCTACAGACATATATTTTTATATTATTTTCACTTTCAAAACTATTTTGTTTCTTTATTTAAACCTAAAAAAATTTATATGTACATCTTATGAATATGAGAATTTATGAAAAGGACAAGATAGTACAAACTTTTGATTGTGTTTCATCATCATCATCACTATCACAACACAATATTGAGATACATTTTTTCCAACAATACATTATTTCACCCGTAGATTAAATAAAGTTATCTGAGCCTTTGAGTTTTTCTAAGATTTCCATAATGCTTTTTAGTTATATGTAATACAGCTTTCCATAATGTATATTCAAAATTTACCCCTGAATTAATTATATTTTCTGCAAATAATTTAGTTGATCAGTTTTCAAGTAAAGATTTTAGTGTATTCTCTGACTTAAATCCTATAACTATAGTTTCAGGGTAATTGCCATGTGATCTCATCCAATATCTGATATAGCTATTATGTTGCAAACCACCATGCACATTTAATTTTTTCAGTAAAATAATTATCAAATTAGGTAAAGATTTATTTGCTCAGTATAGGATATCTGATATTTCAACATATTTATTTAACATACATATTTCTAAGTATTTGCCAATGAAATACCCATTTTCTTATAGCATTCAACAATTTCAGTCAGTCAAGAAATTTCTTGTTTATTATCTTCTTAAATAGCTTTAGCATCTTCTGTTTTTTTATATATATATAGCAGTAAGTTTTTGTTTAATATCCATTGTAATGAAACAGTTGGCTAATAATGTTTATCTCATAAGTTTAAATTAAAGTCACAATAACTGCATCTGAGACATGATCATTATCTGATAGCATGACAATTGACCCCTTTTTCAGTCATGACATTATACGTTTGAACAAATGTAGAGGAACAATTAAAGTGAAATTGGTTTCAACAACTGTTACTAACAATATATTGGCTGTCAATAAGTAAAGATTCACATCAGGAATTGCATAAAAATGTTCATCTTAATTATATTATCCATGTTAAATATAGAGAGCACCAACAAGATATTTGTGACCAAATGGCCTTTTTTTTTTTTTGCTAAAAGAAAATTCAAAAAATAAAATTAGTCATAAAATAAAATATCAACTTTTTTTTTTTTTAAGTGTCATAGCATCGACCGGGATGCGAACCTGCAACTGCCTGCAAGTGCAAGGCAGTCGCGCTGACCTCTCGATCACCAATGCAAGACAAAATATCAACTTTTTAAGTTAAAAAACAAACAAACAAACTAAAAAATAGATATAAACAATCAAAACAAAAGTCTTTAATTTAGCCTTCAGTCTAAAAATATATATTTTAACAAAAAAAGAATATCTGAAAAATTTGCATATGTAACATAAATTTTATTTATGCATAAATTAAAGTACCAAAAATATTTTTTGAAATATTAAAATTCAACTTTTAATTGCAAAAACAACAACAAAAGTTAATAAAGTTATTGACTGGAAGAATTTTCTTTTTAATGTCAGTAAATTTTCAATTGGCTATTTTATTTTATTTTTACTAAAACTAATATATTCACATAAAATCTAAATTTAAACGTCATGTATTTATTAAGATAAAAAGTAAACAGATTAAGTGTAATTTTCTTTTTTTTACAATATAAATAAAATTAAGTGTTGTGCAACCTGCTTTCACTTATGTTGTTATTTTGATCAGTGGTAGCTGGTGGCATCCAACTATATTAGTGGTAAGTGAAATCTTATCATTTAACTTATGCAAAGTCTTTTTTTAATTAAAATTTATACTATCAGGTGATTGAATGGATTTCTGCCGTTAAGATTAATTATGCTCTCTCACAGTGCCAATGAAAAACTTACATGAAAATTTCTTAAAAGATTAACAAAGATTTATTTATACAGACTTGAAGTTTATTAAATTTAATGTTAAATGAATTATTAAATACCAAATAGAAAATAATTATTATATATATTAGTAATGCATTTGGCTATAACTGAATCAATAAACATTATAAGGTTGCTTTAAGAAAATAGCAGTCTTTAAAAAAATATTTTTTATTATATAGTTTTTCAAGTATTACACATCTTTGTATTATTTATCTTTTAATATTTTTTTCCTGTTAAGGAAAATATTATTTTAGTTTTTTTTTAAAATTAAATCTTCATTAGCATAATTTTAAACTCACAGGAAAAAAAATAAAATTCTAACAGTGAATTAAAATATTTTTATATTATAATAAAGAGATTTTAAAAAATGTAAATTATAAAAAAAATATCATTTAAGAACACAAAGTTGCTCATATTTGTAAAATATTAACTTCATTTGCAAATTTTTTTCTTATGTTTGTTTACAACTGAAAAGTTGTTTATTTTAACCTGTCAAACTGAAAATTTTCTAAGATATATCTATCATGTACATGTTAATCAAGACACAGATTAAAAATGGCATACTAGTATTTTATGATCGTATATACATATCCACAATATATATGTGTAATAAATTAACCTACATGAAATAATAAGATATTTAAATAGACAGCCTGCTAAACTTTTTAATGTAATTTTTTGTTAAACAGTCAAAATTCACCAGACCCTTTATATTCCTATGCAATAGAATTAGTTTTTTGTATCTGGGATCTTCTCTATCATGATCTCCCCCTCCCCCATGTAAAATATAAGTAATAAGTTTCATATTAAGA
The DNA here is from genome assembly GCA_028023455.1 of Epiperipatus broadwayi. NCBI lineage: Eukaryota > Metazoa > Onychophora > Udeonychophora > Euonychophora > Peripatidae > Epiperipatus > Epiperipatus broadwayi. Next base: position 2,962,740 of record JAQFVV010000016.1, read on the forward strand.
TAAGTGTTCTTTCTTTATAGAAATATTCTTAATATTATAAAGTAGTTCATCCAGTATTGTTATAATAGGTATTCTTTTTGAATGAGTTAACTACTGGATATAAACATGTCAAAGAAATTAATGAAAAAAAAAATGAAATTTGCATATTTTTTTAATAAATTTATTAAACATCATTTTAGCTAACAAATTAATACATAAAGTATTCCATAAGAAATTGAGTTTATTTTAATTTATGATTAGAAATCTCTTAAAATATTTAAAAAAGAAATCATTCCAAAAAATTATCCATTGCACAAAAACATATATAAAAGTATAATGTAAGTTTTGCCATAAATGGATTACTTTTACAATTAACATATTTATTGCTGCCATTTGCTATCTTATGGGTGGCTTTCATTTGCTTAGCTTGTTAAAACAGTTTATTTTCATGCTTTTATTTAATAAAGTTCTTGTTATTTTTTGTAATATGTTTCTTTTTTTTTTTTTTTGAAATTACAAATGCTTCAATTTAATGCACTTTTGATCATAAGTTAGTTTCAATACAAAATATGAAACAAGACCAATTCGTTTTGTATTTGTTATTGATTGCTTTTTAAATTCAAGTTCTTAATAAATTAAATAACAAATATGTACATTTTATTTATATAAACTGGATTGTTTGTTTACCATTTTGATATGCAGTCTGGCACCACTTACATTTCAGCATTTCTGACATTTTTCTTTGTCTCACACATGAACATAAAATATGTGATAAAATGATTATTATTTATCAGAAAATAACAAATTTGACTTCATTTGATAGATATTTTGATTTACTACTGAAATAAATTTTAAATGTTCATATTTTTTCTGTAAATATTAAAAAAATGAGACCGTAAACAAAACAAAGAGTTGACACATCATTGTTTCTAGAAAGATTATTTTCAGTTTACAAAATCAATGAAATCTTCTTTATTTCTGATTATTTTTAAAAACTTGAATGAGTAATTATTTTATTGCTCTTATATCTAAGGAATTATGTTTTAAAAGTTTTAATATTTTGAATATTTATTGTAAAATTGCGATTATTTTCTTCCTCATAAACATAAAGTAGATTATTTACAGTATAGCAAGTCTCCAAATTTGCTTCAGGCCATAATCACATTAGTTGCTAATATAATGTTATATTTTTGAAAATAAAGTATTTCAAGTCAAAATAAGTTATTAACAATTTATATTTCTTGATATCTAATAAATATAGTGTAAATTATTTTAAAAAAATATCTAAAACCGTAATAAATTCACAAATAAACATGTTTTTGCATCATTGGAAGCTTCAATGTCATAAAATGCCGAATGTTTTATAGCCTTGTCAACAGACCATGGCTGAACATGTCAGGGAGGGGCTTATGTCTATTGCAAGAGTGGGAATTTTGAATGTTGTGCTTTTTTCACAGAAATTTTGAGCAAATTTTTTATTATAATAAAATATACCATTTAAAATGCATTTTAAGTATAATACAAAAAAATTTACCAGGAGGTGAATTGGCCAAAAGACAAAATAATTTGTCCCAATCGATCATTGAGTTTAACAATAATAAAAATTAAAATAATAGAAGTAAAAAAAAAAGTAATATAATTTATAAATATAAAAATCCTGAAATTTGCGAAATAAATTCATTTACAACTGTATGGAAAAAAATAAAAATGAAGGGGGATAAAATAGTACACCTGGGTCTCATTTTATGCTGTAAATATGTTCCTCAGAAAATGTGCACAAAAGAAATCGCACAAAAATAAACATAACTTACTTTGAAAAATGGAAGATATGTTCCAGTAATTTTCAGAAGGCGCATAAAAGCAAAGCAACAAGGAAAAATTACTTTAAAATTCGCATTAAAAAAATAAGGAAATAAAGTATGACTAATAAAAAATTTCAAATATTTAAAAAAATTAATACAAGACAAACTTTTTTTACTTTTTTTATTAACTACAGTATTTAATTTTATATATATTTTTATACATATTTTAATCATTTCTGCTGTTTGACAATATGTGTTGATTTGTGAACTAGAAAAAAATCAGATTTGTGACATGATGTACAACTAGTGCCATTTTCAGTCTTGAGCTGTGTTAATGGTTTTGTTTCTATATTAAAAAAAAATGAGATCACAATAAAAAAAAAAATTATACATTATCATTAGAAAGATTATTTTCAGTTTATAAAATCAATAAAATCTTAGTTATTATTTATTTTAAAAATCTAAAAAAATATTTATTTCTGTTAATATCTAACAAAATACATTTTAAAAGTTTAAAATTTTTGAATTTATTTACGTAGAAGCTAAGATTCTAAATGCATCTTCAGACCATATTCATGTTAGTTGCTAATATACCATTATATTTTTAAAAAAAGTCTTTCAAGTCAAAATAAGTTATTAATAATTTAAATTTCTTGATATCTAATAAATATAGTGAAATATGAAAGATATTAAGAAGAAACATGAATCGCATAACTTCAAAATCACATTAAAATAATCTGCATAAAATGAGACCCAGGTATATCTGTATTTTTTGACTGAAAACAAATGGGAGAAAACATTATAATTTAGAGATGTGAATGTTTTTATTTATATTAGAAAAAATGGATCAAAAAGAAAAATATTGAGATGTCCTTAAAACTTTATAGTAATAACATAAAAGTTTATGACAAAAATTGTATTTTTTGCTTAAAGTTTAATTTTAGAATTTTGTATTCAATTATATATGCTGAATATATATTAAAATTATGCATAATTATTAAATCAATTGCATTTTTTATATTTGTAATAATTCTAAAACAACATTTTCATGTATTCTTTCACAGTTACCATATTTCAATAATTAATTAAAAATAATTACAAAATAAAATTTATATATTATCAGGTTCATTATAATTTTAAACTATTATCAATCTACTGCTGAAAGCTCTCTCCAGGTTTAATCCAGTTACTCCAATATATATCCTTTCCTCTCCACATCACACCAACAAACTTCCTTATATCATGTATCCCATATGTGGTCTCATTCTAGACTTTTAAAATCTCTTGAGATCTATTTATAACTTCATTTTTATCTCATTATGTATTCTACCAATAGGTCCAGTCCAGCTCCATCTCAATTTCTAAAATCTTTCAATAGTGTCAATGATACATGTTTTCTTCGATCACTATGGACTTTGTTTTTGATCTCTTTTTATTACTCCTGCATCTCTTCATACTTCATTAAGCAGTCTAAAATCTATATTGCTTTTATATCAATCTTCCAATCTCAGATCCATAAGTAAGGACTGGCAAAGCACAAGGATTAAAAATCTTCCTTTTTAAATACATAGACATATTTGGGTTTTAAAACCAAATTATATTTATTAAAAGCAGTCATAATTGTATAATTAATTTCATCCATAGTCCAATCGAAGTATTTGTAGTTGTTGACTTTTTCTAGTTCATATTTTCCAATTTTACTTCAGAGAAAATCCATTAAAACATTACTTCAATCTTTTTATCATTTAATTTTAGTCTTAATTTTTATTTTCAATTGATAAACATTTGTAACATTTCTTCATACTAAGAAGCTTTATTTGTGAAAACAAACACATCAGTACTTGAAATTTGAATGACTTAATAATTTTTAAATATGTTTAATCTGTTAACTTTTCATTTTAATCTGCAAAATAATTTTTGGGAGATATGTAATCATTTTTCCAAGCACTCCTTTTCAATGTTAACTGTAATTTAATCATTGGTGTTGCATTATGATAAATATTTTGTAGAATCTGACTATATCCTGAGTTTATATGTTGATGCAAAGCATTAATCACTATAGAAATGCTTTTAGAATTAAATGCCTTTTCATAATATACAAATCGTAAAGCAAAACAGCAACCCACCCTCATTGGATCTTCTAATTTTTCTCAATACATCATCTTCTATAAATATAAATATTGCTACTGCATTTTCCCAATCATCTGATACATTTTCAACATTTGTACATTAGTGTATAGCTTTTCCCAACTTTTTTAAAATACTAATAATAGTTCCATCATTTCCTGGCATTATTTTCATCTTCGTAGATTTTATTGCACATTTCAATTCATTTAAAAGTCTGGGCAATTTAAATGATGGAATAACTACAGGGCAAACTTTGTTTTCTTGTTCTGTATTTCTTTATATATTTTTTATACCTTAATAATTGTGATGATGGAATTAGTCTATAGTCTTCTATTTTTTACCATTAACTTTTCAAATCATTAAATGATTTTTAATAAATTACCTTATTCAATGTAATCACAAAAATAAGACAATTTAAACCTGTTTATTTGTGATTCAAACAAGAACTTATAATCTTATTTGATGACGTATATGCTTGTTTATTTTCCTTTTAGTTCACAGAATTCTAAAAAAAAAAATTCACTATCAGCACAGTTCAAAAGTAACTAATTTTTCAATATATTTTTGGTTCCAATTTTTACACCTACAGAAAGTATCAGGACCCCCCCCCCCCAATTTGAACAATTCTACTCATTTTTTAAGATATGTTTTTGCTTCTAAAAGTCCTTTCTAGGTTTTTCATTGAAACTCTGTCCATTCTTAGTTTGCAATAAATCTATTGCCTTTGTGATTGATAAATTTTCCAAAGAGGCTCCTATCAATCACTTCCATGTATTCACAAAATTAATTGCTGAAACCTTCATCAAAATGTTTGTTATTTTTATACTTAGTGTAATTTCTGTTTACTAATGATAATCTTAAGGTCTTTTTTATATTTAGTTATAAATGTGAAATCACCAGCATTTATGAAATTGTTAATGTTTTTTTAACAATCATAAATATACTTTTATTTCTTGTTTAATATAGTTTTTCTCATTACATACTTACTATGCCATTTGAATACATAAAATTATAAATATCTCCTATCTATTTTGTTTTATCAATATAATTCTAAGTTATGTTCTTTTACTTTTTTTAAAACAATTGCAATTCTTTTTTTTTTTTTCATGTGTCAAAGCATCAGCTGGGAAGCGAATCCAGAACAACTGCTGCTTTACAAGCAGTTGTCCCAGGTTTGCTTCCTGACTGATGCTTTGACACATGAAAAAAAAAACCCAATTGCAATAGATATATTAATCATTTCTCTACACCAAATAAAAAAAAATTAACAGTGAAATTAAAAGGTTTAATTGTTAATCTTTCTTACTTTGCATCACCAAGTGCTTAATATATCTATTTTATCTACATAGAAGTGATATATTTATTACAGTCTATCATAATTATAAATTCCATTTTTTTAAAAATATTTTTTATTAAAAAAATGAAATGTGCCGCCATTTCCATTTTCTCTATAAACTGAATCCAAGGTTTTATTGAAATTAATAAAACTTATATAGGCATTTTTGATATTTCTTGTTTCTTCCTATTATCTAAAATACATCAGAAATTATGTTTCTAGGTTTTTAAATATTTCTGAAATTAGCTTATAAATCTAGTAATTGGTTTTCAAAATAAAGTTAAATCTGTGATATGAATAAAAAATGATATCTTTCATTTTATAAGCCACCAAATTAGTTTTTGTATTAATTAGTGTAATTAGGTCAATACTTTTATTAATTTTTTTCAGTGTCCTGCAAAATGTGAGGTGTAATGCCATTAACTTCATTTAATTTATCTTTAGTAAAGATGTCAAGTCTTATCTAACCTAATCTTAATTATTGAGTAGTTTTTAATCAAAAATATTCTGGTTGGCATTACTGTGCTATAATTTTTCTGAATTATTTTGTCAATAGACATTTTATAGCATCACTATTTATAAATGAAACTTTATTTACATCAAAAATTCTCTGAAAGTTATTATTCTTGTTTTTTTTCCAATATTGTTATAATATTGTTTTTTGCCTGTTTTGGATGTTGATGAAATGTTCTATTAAGTTATTTTAAAGGCTTGTCTTTTTTTTTCTCGTTGTATCTTCTGACTTTTAGTTTGACTTGCCTGAGTTTTTCATTTCATTTTTTTTTTTTTTTTCAGATATTTTTTCATTTATTTATTTTATCTATAATTTATCTTGGTTCATCTTTAATTGATTTAAAACTCAAAGCACTTTTTCAATTATTCTAAACATAACAAATGTAATTTTCTATATTGTATCATTAATTTCAAAGATTCTTGTAGTAGAAATCAACAATTTTTTTATTGCCAACATATATTTCATCAAACAAATTAATGATCATAAAAATGTTCTGAAGATGTTTATCAAAATCATTCTTTAAATCTATCATTGGAAGACAACAATTTCAATAGAAAATAATGGATGAGAAAAAGATTATGTGGAAACTTCAGTTAAGAATTCTTTATCAATATGTTGAATATTTTTCATCTTACTTATGGAACTTTTTAAATCTTTCAATAGGAAATCAAGAGTCAAAAGAATAGCAGATACTTTATTATTATTCAGTAAGCCAACTGTGATTTTTGACCAGACATATTTGAGTAGGTATTTTAAACGAATCTAGTTTCATATTGCTTCTCAATAACTGATGAATTATTTTTGTTACAATTAGAGCATTATGGATATAGTCATTTATCTAAGTGAATTAATGGCAATGGCAAGGTTTTTGATCAGAAATCTCTGGAGATAAATCTTGTGATCCGATATATTTTTAATTTATTTGACTTCAAAGCTGCTGCCAAAAACAAAAACCAGGCTGTTTTGGAGACATCATTTGAGAATTGATTATAACTCATATGGTTTTATTATTTGATAAAATCATATACATATAATTTAGATATGCTATTTTAAAAATCCAATTATAAATTATTTTTATGAACATAAATAACAAATATTTTCATATACTTACAATTAAGCTCCCAGATTTGTGAAGAGTGCCTGGTTTTCAAATATTTACATATCAAACTTGTATCCTGTCCATCCCTCTTATATGTATTTAATGGATACTGTCCTATACATGAGGGGTCAGAGTGACTTCAGGTCAACATGGGCATGGCAATAATATTAGCATCAGCATGCGATTTGAGTTTTCATCATCAGATTTTCAATGATATGGATGGCTGAAAAGTTAGATGTTGCAGTGGATTGAAGCCTGTCCATTAAAGTATGAAGATTTGCTATCTTAATAAAACTGAGCATTGATTATATATGTGTGTGAGAGATGATAGTCTGGACCAACTGATGAGTGCTGGTTTAGCATGAAATACAAATATTGGTGGTTATTAATCTTTTCTACATGTGTGTGGTCATGTGCATCAGTTGTATGAGATAGTGTGGATAGTTGAAGGATGCTTGAAAATCTGAGTTCAAATCCTCTATACTTATATTTAATTATGAAAATTTGCATCGAAAAGATTTATTAATAATATTTAAACAGGAACTTTGAGTTTTTTTTCTTTCACTTTTTATATGTTTTCTTGCTTCTGAAGTTGATAAAATGTTTAAATTAATATTATTAGTGTTTTTAAACAATGAAGATTAATTATTAATTAAAAATTCTCATGAAGAGATGCTTGAAAAAATTCATTTTTTAAATAGAAACCAATTATTAACAAATACTTCAAGTGTTTTCATGTTGGATCTTTATTACTGTTTAAATGAAACACTGAATAAAATAAGCATAACTTTTTCTTACATATTATTCTCCTTCTATATCTTTATTATTCTGACCACATCATTACTTTTAGTAGAGAATATTTAAAGTTTTATTAAAACATTATCTCCAAAAATTTATTGCATTACTGAATGCAAAAATTGTATTCACATTAATTTTGTGATAATAATGATATATATGACCATCAAAATATCATCTGATCACCATTTCATATGCTTACACATGTTGTTAATAAAAATTAACAAACTCTCCATACAGTATTGTCACCAAATGCATTAGATATGAATTCTATGCACAAACCTTCCTATTATCCATTGATTTTGAAGACTTGTACTTGGTGGCAATACTGTATGGAGAGTGTGGTAATGATATATATGATGATATCATGTTACCCAAGGCTGCATATTAGAAGAAAAAAATAATGAAATTTAATCAAATTCTTCAATTTGTTGAGACAAATTAATTTTAAATGTTTTATCATAATCTGCCAATTTTTAACTTTCTTAAGTATAGTGCATAGATGATTGTTCCTCTTAGAATGAAGACAACAATTATATTTTCAATATTTACATAGTATATACTTTCCTTTGTTGCATTTGAAACATAATGGTTACCTAGATTGTAATATCACACTAATTAACATTTTATTTATATTATTTTCTGTCATATTATATTATTGATTTTTTCCAAAACAAAATTAGTTAAGCATGAGTTGAGTAAAATTTCATATGCATATTAATTTTATCAGTTTATTTCATGATTTGATTTTAACAAAATAGTTTTAATGTCAGAGACTCTAAACTACATATGGTCATATACAAAACTTTTCTACAAATATAAATTTTTGGCTAAATAATACACCAAGTAGATTTTCAGTAATGCTTTATATGGAAAGAAAAGAATAATCATGAAACCAACATCAGTATTCTAATTACAGAAGGAAAGGAAATAAGGAATTAAAAGTTAAAATAAATTTTGTGGTGACAATGCTAATCGATATATGAATAAATATTTCTCTATCTATTATACGCTGATTCTTTAATTTGTTTAGTTAACATTTTCAAATGTTAATTTTTTACTTTCATCATAACAAAATGTTATTTTCCAAAACGTTCAATTCCTAGTATAATTGTAGAACTCAATTTTATTTTTGCTTCTCAGGCATATCCTTTCAGTTAAACCAATTAATAATAAATTTTCTTTAGAGTGTCTTTCAAATAATCTGTAAACTGCAGAAAGAACCGACTTCCCTTATGAAAACCGTACACAAGTTTATTATAAAATACTTTTGCTGACAAGTCTGTTACTTTTAATTAACTCCACATGCCTTTTTCAGTAAATATTTCTTACAATAATCTTGCCATCACATTTTTTAGTTTTATGAAAGTTCTTTAATGAAATTTTTTAAAACCTTTATGATATGTTATTAAAGGAGTAATTAGCTTACTTCGACAGTAATAAAATATGTGAAAGTAATTTAAATGAGAATGTTATACTATTGTAATAAAATATTTTTTATGTGTTAATTACAACAGCTGATATTTTGAAATCCATATAGTTAATGAATGTTTTGAATTGAGTTTTTTTTTAAAAAAAAAAAACTCAATACATGTATAAAATCAAAAATTATAACTGTATTAATTATGACTTGGTCAAAAGAATATAAATATTTTAAAGTACAAAGGCAATGTTTATAAAATAATAAATTATAATGAATAGTTCTAAGCAAATTGGCAGATCATATTACTTACTTATTATCTACAAAAGATGCCCCCATCCCATCTATAAAGGAAGTAAGCAAAACATACTATGATATATCATTTCAAAACTTAAATAGACTTTAATAAAATAAAAAGATGGAAGATAAAATATTGTGGTAGGTGGGATATTATAATTATGAAAAAATAGTAAATTTTTTAGAGTGATTTGTAATAATTTGCTAAATTTGAATACTGTTATTAAATTTATAAAAATCAACAGTTTGAACTTTTTAAAGTAGGAATAAAACAAAGTTATTAATATCATAAGGTTGTAAAAGTGAAATAATAAATGATAATTGAAAACTGTTTCAGAAAGAGATAAAAATATATATATATATATTTCTTAAAAAACATCACCTCTCATAATGCATTGTTTATAATACCATATTTAATATATGGCAGTTTTGACTGATTAGCAGTCTTTTTTAGATCTAAAAAATTATTATATTTCAATTATCTGTTGCACAACTATTTATGATTAGGATATATTTATATCTTCCACTCTAACCCACATTTCTGAAACATATGGGTATTAATATCTGAAAAAGACTAATGAAGCCAAGATACATTTTACCAGCACTCAACTGTTAGACAAGAAATACATTTTTCATATCTCATCTATTCAGTGTATTAATATCAAATTATTATACTTACATGTATTCTGCAATCACAACTTTGATTCAGACTACTTTATATAAATACATTAATAATTATTATTAATCACTTATAAGTAGAAATTAAAATTTTAAAAATAACTTAAAAAGATATTGCCTTTGAAATAAAGTGAGATAGAATTGATATTATTTCATGTGTTTATATATAATTTTAAAAAAATCATACCTCTGATTTAGGAATAATCTCTAGTTTAATAAAAGTTTACTAATAATCATTAATAATTTTTATCTAAATTAGTTATTGTCAAAGTTGTGAGTGGCAGCAAATTTGACACTTGTAAATATACTAATTTGATATTCACATATGGACTGACTGAATAAGTACTAGTTCAGCAGGTAACATACAATTTGGGATTATTTAAATTTTTACATATTTTTATCCATATGTTTCTGGAATGGGTATTGAAATGGAAATTTTAAATATATTTTTAAAAAATACTACAGAAAAAAAGATAACTGAAATTGAGTTATTTCTTGTGTTTATGTATAATTAAAAAATAACAACAAATATGTTAATCTTTGTGTTTTCCTGAAGGTTTGTGATGTTGGTGTAAATACAATGTTAATCTTTAACTGAATTTAAAGTTTATACTGGGACTAGATATAACTTCTAGTTTAGTAAACGATTAGGAATTGCCATTAATGTATTTGTCATGACGGGTGTTAAAGTTATAAATTCAGAAAGGTTGGTACATCTAAATTTAAGTATAATAACTTTTGATTAAATATATAGGATTGGAAATGAATCTGAAAAAAAAAAACACAAGTGATATTTAGAAAATTTGTTGAACTTAATAAACATATAATAAAAAGTTTCCAAAAATAGCACAAATGAATTAATAATAGATCTTAGTTGAAACTATTTTTTTAAATTAATCTCTACTGCTGAGTTAAAGGTATATGAAAACAAACATTATTGTGTTCAGTAGAAAAGGACTCAGAAGTGTCAAAACCATAAATATATATATAATAATAAATTGAAATCATTTTAAATCTTCATGTACCATTTAGGATTGTCTTATTTTTTAAAATGTTATTTATTAATTTAAAAAAAAAAAGACAAATTTTAGGGTGATTTGTGTTTTGATTTTTACCTTTATTCTATTCCCTAAAAACACCAACATAATACTATTTTTATTGAAAATAATTAAATAACTTTATTTCTCAGTTCATACAAATTTTGAGAGCAGGAAATAAGAGACTTGAGCTAACTTATGGAATTTAAACTCTAATGGCTATCCTATAACCACACAGAGCATTTAAATGCCACCACTATGCTCAATTTGATGTTAAAGTCAAGCCATTTACATTAGGTAGTATAATTAAAACAACTTTATTCCTAATGGCTTCATATTAAAAGCATACCAGAGCCACATAAGTCTCAATTTTTTTACAGAGAACCCTGCATACAAATAAATATTTAAATATGTAAATGAATAAAAATCTCAATATTTTTTTTTCCATTTTGATCTAAAGAAAATTATATAATGACTTTGTAACTATTTTGTAATGTTAATTAATTTTCAAGTTTTATAAAAAATGAATAATAGTAATCTAAGACATCTACCAGTCTCATTATGTAAAAAAATATATGATTAACAACATAATAAATGTGCTATATAGATATAATACAACTGGTGAGGAAAAGTGTAATTAGTCTGAAAAATTAAATGACTTTAACAAATGCATTAGAACAAATTTATACCAATTTTAGCAGAGTTTTTAAATCTTTTAATTTGATTTTAAAAAGTGGCATCTTAAATAAAATTAAGTTCAGTATAAGAATCGATTAAGGGTTATTTGAATGGAATATCTGCTGAGAAAGAAAATTGTTATAATTCTGTAAAATTACATCAAACTTAAGAAAAGAAAAAAAATGTAGGCAGCTTTTATTTTCAATAAAAGAATTATAGATAATCGGATTAAAAATAAAATGCTAGTAGATAATATAACTATTACTTGGTTAATTACTAAATGAAATACGTATTATTAAGCAAATAAAATCTAAACTAATAATTTGTAACAAATTTAAAACAAATTATTTATTTAAATGTATATAGCAATATATGTTTTCTAAAATTAAAAATAAATAAATAAAATAGTTTTAAATAGGTTTTTTTTTTTTTAATCTTTAAAAATCGAACTTTTGATCCAAAAATTCTGTGAAATAAAATTTTGCTGCCGAGTCAAATTTTCATTTTATTTTCCGGCTACAAAAAAGATAAAGAAAGAAAAGCAATTTCAAACAAAAATGTAGATGCGGCAAATACTTGATATGGCACGTCTTACGGAAATGTATCTCAATTGTATAATTATTCACCCAAAAGAAATGAAATTCTTAAAATCTTATAAACAAGTACTGTTACTAAAAGAAAATTTATCAAAAATAAAATTGATAGATCTTATTTTATCAAAAGAATGAATGTAATAAGATTTTTATCATTATTTTACTACTCCTGAAATACGCCATTAAATAAAAAATAAATCATGAAAAGATAAAAATCAACACATTACATCAAGGACTATCGCTACCAACTTTTGAAGTGACTTTCCAAAAGTAGAGAACGTATTGCAAAATGTGTCATTTTGTATATTACGTTCATAAAATAAAATCGTTATTGATTTTAGATTATGCTGAATTGCAAATTGTCTTTAAAATTATATGTAGTATATATTAAGACAAAAATATTTCTGTAATATTAAAAAAATACATTTTTTTCCCCTTCTATATGTCATAGCATCGGCCGGGAGGCGAACCCACAATAACCGTCTGCAACCAACTGCTTGCTTGCAAGGCGCTGCGTTGACCTCTCGGCTAACAATGCCATTATTTTTAAATATAACATCTCTAATAATTTCATAATTCAAACTTTTAAATCATGTTCTGTTTTTGGTAATCTAATAATTAATGACAAAGTTCTTCATGATAATTTGAGTCAAATATATAAACAATGATAATAGAAATGTTACAAAGCATAAATATAATAAAGTGTATTTAATGAGCAATACATGTGGTACCAAAATCTTGTTATAAATTTAAAGTTTTATAATCATAACCATTTGTTTGTCTAATTTATTCTATCATTCTACAGAAAAGCCCTTCTCAGTTTGCATTTTAAATTCAATATGAATACTATGATATATAGAAATTTATTATTTCTATTAAAATGTTTATATTTTGAGAAATTAGCCTAATATTAATGCTTATTATCAAGTAATTAATATGCTTAGATTACATAATGCTGCTTTTTATATTGTGTACACTTATGATAATGAGAATATTCAGATACTTTTTAAGTAATTGATAATAAAAAGGCAGAAAGCATAATATCCCAAATACAAATAAATCCAGTACAACAAATGTTATTGCCAAGTATCATACATTATAATGTGAATGAATAAAAGTTTTCAATGATGTAACACTCTTATTTTCAATATATCAAAAAGTAAGAATATAAATGATAAAATAATAAACTTGTAATAAAAAAATGTTATAATAATTTAGGTAAAAAATGAATTTTATAATCAAATATCAGAAGGATATTAATAAAAGTCCTAATAACATACTCCTATTACAAGTATTTCTATAAGAATATTACTTTGTAATATATTAAATGCCTTGCATGGATTGGGACAATGATAGATTTGCAGATTCTGCCACTCAAGGTTCATGGATTAAGGCCAACTCTGTCACTCCCAGTGCTGGAATATATTATTTCAACATTATCAATTTATTGCAAAATCTTTACATGACAGTATGAAATATATATTTTCTTATTGAAATTCAGTCAGTGTTAACAAATAAAAATGTCCTTGTAAGAATAGTAAATTTTAATTTTATACAGGAGAAAATTTTTAAGTGGATTTGAGAATGAAATTTTTGTATATGAATAATTGTTAAAATAATTAATTTATATATATATAATCACTATTATCAATGTTTGATTAGATAATATCATTACGTAATAAGAGTAGAAAAATTAAAACAACCACTTATAATTATTTTCTATACCACATGATTCAAAATATATAATAAATGTTAAAAATCTGATTAAAACCAGTTTGAATTTGAAAACAAAATTGATTATTAATGACTAAATATTTTAATGAATTTATTAGTAATAAAAAAGGTACTAACCTTTGTGTGAATATAGTGTGCAATAAGTACATTTCACTTGCTGTGAGGTTTTTTTTAAAAAGAAAATTAGTAATTTAAAAGTATGGTCACTATTTTCATATTGAGTAAATTTGATACTCATTTTAATCCCAATGCATCAAGTTAAAATGAAGCAAAGATATTAAGTTAACATAAAAACATTATCATTTTCAAGCATTATTGATGCACTGTGGGATGAAGTCATTTCCAAATTTAATCCAGTTTTTCCAAAGTGTAGCTTCTCTTCTTCATTCACACCATCAAACTTTTTTTAATTTTATTTATCCATCTCACATGTGATGTTTTTCTGCATCTATTATCAACTCATTTAGAAATATATCCAACCCAATTCCATTTCACTCTCTTCTTTCAATGATGTCATTAACATCTTATCATCCTCAATATTATTTTTTGTTTTCAATCTCTTCTTATTATTTACAGCAGTCCACACTTCCTTCAGTGGTCTCAAGTCACTGTCTTGGTTTTCTGTTAAATTTCCAAGTCTCAGATCCATAAGTTAGAGCCCATAAAACACATTTATTTAAAATTTTTTATTTCAAACATATAAAAATATTTACTTTTAATACAAAGTTATTTTTATCAAAGGCATACATCCAAGTTTAATTTTATATTTAAACTTTATATATTATGTGTCTATGTGTATTAATAACATAAGTAAAGTATTTGAGATAACATTTTTTTTTCTTCTGAGAAAATCCATTGATCATTATATTAGGGTTATTTTAGTATTTATATTTAATTTAGATTTTTTTTTTATCTGATAACCCTTCCAATACTTCCTGAAGCTCTGAAATATTATTTTCAAAAACAACCACATGATCTGAAAAACCTAGATGACTTAAATAATCTGCATTTATTTTTATTTTTTTATCTTCTCCCTTTTCATTGAATAAAATACTTCTTGTAAAACTGCTGTAAAATGTTTGAAGATATTGAACCACCCTGTCATACACTTTTCTCAATATAATCTTTGTAACAACACGAAAAATAATCATTGCTGTTGCATTTTGATAAATATTCTTCGAATATGACTATCCCAGACCTATATCTTGAGGAATTAAAATTTTTATCACTGTAGAAATGCTTATCAAATCAAATGCTTTTCATAATCTACACATTCAAGATCCTTTTTATAATTTCCTACATTATTTGAATGTGATCCTTCTGCACTAAAAACTTTTAAATTCAGTTTGTTTTATAACTTGATTCGAATGAAAATTTGCTGCAGGTGATTTATAATTATTTTGATAAAGATTTTGTGTAATATCATAGAAGAGTTGTAAATCTATAATTTCTAATATCTACTTTATCACTTTTCTTAAATATCAATATGACTATGCAGTCATCTTATACTGTACATTGTTATTGTATATTCATTTGATATATAGCTTTACTAATATTTTTTTTATTTCATCACCTGTTTTTTTAAAATATAAATAGTAATCCTACATTACTTGGAGCTTTTCCCTTACAGAACGATATATCTTTCTCTATATTTAAAATAGTTGCCTAGAAAATGTAGTGCATATAGAATAAAATTTGCATTTGTTCTTTGTTACTATATACTTTTTATAAAACTCTACAACACATTTTATGATTGTTATCCCTCTTTTTTACTAATAGTTCTACTATTTTCTTATTGCTGAAATTACCTTCTTTTCAATGTCAAGATATTTTTATACTTTTTATATCATTATTAATGTTTTACATATCATTTTACAAAATTTGAGATATTTGATTCCTCTTAATGGATCATTAAAAAATTTTAAATTGCTTCTTTACTTTATACATTATCTTATCTCAGTAAAAACTTTCCAACTAATTACTACATTTTATATCAGCTACCTTTTTTCAATTTTTAATGATGTATCAGTTGCATTCTTATTAAATTCAGTAATGATTGAGCTATCTTTAAAATATGTTGATATTTTAAAATGATTTGCAATTCCTAATTTAAATTCATTGGTGTATTTCTGGAGGTTAGGGAAATCAAGTGGATGATGGATTGTCTGTGATAGTTTAAAATACAAAATTTACATGAATTTTTGTTAGGATTTGTTAGTCCATTAATTTTCTTTAAATTGTTTTTCAAAGTCATCTTACTTTGTACATTTGGTATGGTACATATTTTTATTCACATATATACTTTGTAACACTTTAATAGTCTTCAGATATTCCTTTTGTGAACTGGCATATATTCCTGCTGGCAATACTGTGTTTGTTTTATTATCATATATCAATTAATGTTTTTAATGATGTCCATTTTCTTGTTTTCTCTTTTTGAGTATATTAAAACTATGGTTTGTAAGTTTCTGGCTTGCAATCTCGATTATTATGTTGTACTTCTATTTGACAGTTTTTTTTTCAGTCTTTGTGTTTGTGTGGATTTGTGAACCATTTTTTAGGTGCTTGATTTGAAAAATGACAAAACATTATCTGATTAGAGATTTAAACATTGTCTTATGAGTGATCAAGTGGCTGCAAAAATATCTGGGTGTTAAATTTTATTGTCTCTGTTTTCTAATTGTGGTAATGTCTTATGAAATATTGATATATCTCACTTTATATTATCGCCAAAATGTGCATTATGTAGACCAGAATGCATAGAGTATGAAAGTTGCTGCACAACTGTGGGAATAAATGATCTGTGGTGATGATATCTTGCAGGGAAATGTCTGGTTGTCTGTATGTATTAGTTATTTCATGCTAAATGTTGTTTAATGCTGAGAAATTGTAAAATAAATATTGTTGAGTTTTTTTCCTGCATGGTGGCATAGTGTAAAGAAAGAATCTATTTTGGTATACAGCCATCAGTATCTTAGGAAGTATAATGTTGGTAAGGCATATAGCTTTAGTTTAAGGAGGAAATCAAAAAATTTGGGTTCCATGGACCTTTTTTAAAGTTTATAAGAAGCTGTCAGTATTTTATTTCAAGCATCTGGATGGAAATATCTTGTTCATGTCCTGGGTAGACCAGAGCATAGATCTGCCTGTATGAATATTTTGTTTTGTTTGAAATGATATTTGAGTGTGTGTTATTCTAAAGATGATAGATACCAATGAGAAGGTTTGTCTGTAAGTATTATTTGGATTAGAGTGTCGAAGTGCTGGGAAATGTCTGAGGGTGGTTTTATATATATATGTGTGAGTGTGTAAATTAAATAAATTTAGCGGTTTACAAACTATTACACACAATCCTTAAAATCCGCAGAAGTACTTTTGGTGAATTTCTTCAACCTGCCTCAACTGCCATTAAATTCAAAATCAAAAGAGGAAGCAAACATCATCACTTCAAGTTCCACGAATCTCATATTTTAATGTTAGCAGTCTGTCAATTTATTAAATGCATTTTATTCCTGTTTATAAAAATTGCCTCTTTAATTTTTCTTTTACAATGGTTTCTCTCTTCATGAATAATTTTTACATTTTCAAAATCAAATTTAAATTTATATTTACATGTTTTTTTTGTAATCAAAGAAAAGTGAAGAAGATATTAAATTACCATTATTTTTACATTTTAATATAAAATTACATAAAGAAGATAATCCTTTGCGAGTTATGATAGATTTTGATGGTTCATTTATGTATCAGACTTCTAAATATATTGGTAAACTTTTACAAGACTTTTTAGGATTTGGGGAAAATACTATTGCTTCATCGTTTGACTTTGTAAATAGTATTAAAAATTTGATGATTGATGAAAATGATATTATTGCTTCATTGGATGTTACAGAATTGTATGGATCTATTGATAGAATGAATTCCATACAAATAATTGAACATGCATTAAAAAGTAAAAGTATTTGTAAATATATGATAAAATTTATTGTTGATTTTTTAAAAATTTTTAATGATAACATTGTTGCATCTTTTGAAGGTCAATATTATAAGATGTCCAAAGGTTGGCCTATGGGGCTGCCTGTAGTTGCACAAGTTTACAATTTTGTTTTATCTACATATCAGAGTAGTATTTTAAATATGTGTAATTTTGGAGATATTAAAATTTACAAAAGATATGTAGATGATGTTTTTGTTTGTGGAAATAATAATAGTATAAATTTACTTGTAGAGGAATTAAATAAGTTGAATGGCTTGAAATAGACTATTGAAAAAGAACAGGACAATAATATTAAATATTTAGATTTAATGATTACAAGAGATTTCAGTATATTAAATTATAAACTAATAATTAAGCCACTTCAAAAAAAGAGAATATATAAATTGTAAATCAAAAGTACCAATGATGCATAAGATGGCAAGTTTTAGATCTTTTTTGTTTCGGAATTAAAAATTATGTCATTACCAAAGTGATAAACTGAAAAATATTGAAATATTTGCTATGGAATTGCTTGATGTTGGTTATAAAATGGAACAAATAAATAATACTTTATGTCAATTTTAAAAAAAAGGTATAATTATTTAAAGGAAATGAAGATTAATAGTAAACAATGGTAAACAATGGATATCTACTCCATTTATTTCAAATCCACAAGTGAAATTTTTTAAGGATTTATATAAGAATGTGTTTAATGTTTCATTCTACATTCCAAACAATATTAATAAATTAATCAATAATTCTAAGGATGTCATACCTGTCAAGCAGAAAAGTAATGTCATATATCAAATTTTTTGTGATTGTATGCTATCATATATAGGTGAATCTAGGTGCAGTATTGAGAAAAGATTGAAAGAGCATGAATTGTTATATAAGCATGTAAAATGTAAAAATAATGGTGATTTAATATCTTCAGTTTTCTTTGATCACAAAAAAACATGTAAATATAAATTTAAATTTGATTTTGAAAATGTAAAAATTCTTCATGAAGAGAGAAACCATTGTAAAAAAAAACTAAAGAGGCAATTTTTATAAACAGGAATAAAATGCATTTAATAAATCGACAGGCTGATAACATTAAAATACGAGATTTGTGGAATTTGAAGTGATGACGTTTGCTTCCGCTTTTGATTTTGAATTTAATGGCAGTTGAGCAGGTTGAAGAAATTCACCGAAAGTACTTCTGCGGATTTTAAGGATTGTGTGTAATAGTTTGTAAACCGTTAAATTTACTATTTAATTTATAATTACAATTTTGTTTTTTAATTAATGAACATTTTATTTTATATATATATATATATATATATATATATATATATATATATATATATATATATATATATATATATATATATATATATATATATATATATATATATAAATATTATTGTATAACCCTAAACCATTGTATATTGTAAGATGACAGGCATTTTGCAGATATTGACACTGTGTTTCTAATCCATAGAAGTTTACTACAATAAATAAAGAGATTTTTGATATGAAAGCTTTGGAAAATTGAATTATGGGAGAATAGTAAATTATTTTTAGTAATCACTAACTAGTTAAACAATTGTACTTTAGCATATATGGGGAGAGATGCTTTTGATTGAGAAACAGTGATCCATTCTGCATTGTCTTTTAACTTGTTCTTGATTTTGTGTTTCATTGTGTTTGTTTCCATAAAGTGGATGGTTTGCCTTGGAAAATTTGTGTGCATGGCTTACTGGTGTAGAGCAACCAGGCAACAGTCTTATTCTGATTAATCTTAAGATGGTGTGTTGATTCGAAATCTTGAAATATTTTCTGTAGTATTGATATCTTCTGTTTTAGAAGGAAGGTTGTAATGTCACCCATATCCACAATGTGGGCTATATGTTGTGATATGCCTGGTATCTGGTTGCTTTTGATACACTGTTGGATTTTAAATATGAAGAGGTTGATGTAAAAGGTAAATAGTAGGGAGCTGAGTGGGAAACATTGGGATATGTATTGTGTGGGGATAAATGATGGGGAATTTTTGCCATTGAGTGTGATATGGATTTCACAGTCAAGAAGTAGGTTAGTGAGCTGATACAGATGAGTGTGTGGGATTGGGGTGTCAGGCAACATGTTAATTAATGTATTAATGTCAGCTGAGTCAAAACATAACTTTTCTGGTCCCATACTGAGTTTAAAACTGTTTTGAAAATCATCACAGCTTGTACAGTATATGATTGCTTTCTTGCAAACTGTCTGTGTGAGATTATTGGTAGAATGTATGTCTCTATGCTATTCTTGAGCACTTTTTCAATTACTTTAATGGTAAATGGCTCCATTGAGATAGGTCAGAGATTAGAGAAGGTTAATATAAAGACTTGTTTTTTGTTGAAGGGGACTATTGCAACTGGTATAAACCCTAGATATCATATAACTTCTGTGATAGTGCAGGGTCACACAAGTATTGGGTAGTAAATTGACTGACCTAATATTGAATGTATGATGTTCTTTAATGTTTCTATTATACATTCAGTTCACTATAAACTTTTGTCAAGTTAGCTAGAGATTTTAAATATCTGATCATTTACACAGAATTAATATACAAACTGCTCTATTTTTATGATTAATGATAATCAACTTGATTTTGGAGTTGGAATGTTTTAATTACATATAATATTTAATTCCATAAATAATTTCAAATTCATATCTTATAAAAAAATGAGGAGAATTACTATCCACACAATAACATAGTAACATAAAAATGTTATGGAAAAAATGAAATTACAATGAATATATATGCTATAAATTGATTAATGAAACTGATATATATTTGTCAATAATGAAATCCTATTCCTTCAATGCTTTTTATAAGTCTTGTACTATTGCCCACTATGATCTCTTGCAAACCAGTTTCTCTCACTATGCAAGAATTTAATCAGAAACTTGGGTTTGTCAGATATTCTAGAGATTTAAATATCCGAAGATCCATGTAGAAATATAGTAATATTCTACTTATGTGTTTTAAATGCAATCAATTCAATTTTGGTAATTATTTTAGCAATCAACTGTGTATATTGAAGCTAAATATATACACACATATATACACTTCATGTTCACATGTTAAAAGTTGTGAACAAAATTTAAAAATGGAAATTTAAATAAATTTTTATAAATAAAAATTAAATATATATCATGAATGCACAGATAGAGATATAGAGTATAATTAATTATAAATGCAAAATATTTTTTTTTAATTTAAAAAGATGATTGATTCTAAATTTAATTTAAAAGTAGTTTGAAAGGAAAAGGTCATTTTCTTTTAACAATAAAAAAGGTGAGAATGATACTCTAGGCAAAGTAATTAAAATGCTTTTAAACGATTATTAGATTAAAATTTAGGAAATAAATAATTGAAATAATTTAATTAAAAAGGCTGTTATTCCCACTCAAACATATGAGCTTGCAAATAGTGTATTAAACAAATAAACTCGGACCTTAGCTATGGCCAATCCGATCAATAGATGGATCTGAATTTTACTGATAATTCCAAATCATATAAACACTACTGGAAATTATATTCAATATTATCTGTCTATTACTCTATCTTGATCCTGCCAGTGATTATCATTCAACCATTATTATTATTCTGCTTTAATTAATCATTATCTGATAGTTCCAGCAAATCTACCATGCAAGAGTAGAGAAGTCATTATTTGCCTTGCTCTGTTAAACTGGCAGAGGACAGTTAGAAAACCACCACTGAGTCCCAAAAGAGAAATTGTCTGTATATAAAAAACTATCTAAACATCTCTTATGTATCCATCTTAAAAAGAAAAAAAATGATGTTCTGGGTTACAGGAAGAACTAGCCATCAAAACAAGAATTAACTGATATTTGCACATTCAAAATGAATGTGAAATATTGTTTTAAACCTTAATCGACCATAGATATGGTTTTAAAGAATCAATGCTGCAAACACCTAAAGAATTAACATGAACTGTTAAGCTAAAAGTATAACTTTAAACTAATACTTAGCTAATTATTGTATCCTATCTAATGAAGTATGTTAATGAATCATTATGTAATTAATTTGTTTATGAGCAAATAAGCAAAAGATTGCAGTTCTATTTAAATATCATGCCACAATTTAGTCAGTGCTAATTCTAATAAATTACTTTATAAAAGGCAGTTTTCTTGTAATTGCAGTATCTTGTCATGCTATTAAAAGGTGTATATTTGTTACATCTTTATTTCCAATTTATTTAATATATTAATTCAGTAAATCTATAAATTATGAGTGGAGGGCAATGATGCTGCATAGACAATCTAGATTAGGGTTCAATTAAGTAGATGAGGTTTAGTTAACTAGTCTTGTATTTGAATTGTTATTGATATGAACTATGGCTGGTATCTGCCAATTCAGGTTATGAGTTATATATGATTCTCATTCTTCTATAATAAATTAATATCAGATAATTTTAACATCATTTATGATGGCTGATTCTTTATAATCATTGTCTTATTTAAACAGTAATGTGCTGTAGATGATCAATTTCTACTACATGCCACCCATTTTACTTTCATACATGTTTATTGATACATATGTAACTGTTGGTCACTGTATATTATACATAAGGTAGATGGTTAATTCCTACTGTGGGCATACAATTATCACACGTATTCACTCATATAGAGATAGATATACCATTGTAATACAGATGTGATATCCTGTATTTTACAATTATTTTAATTCTTGCATAATAATATAACTTGTAATTAATCACAACAGTCAAGTAGTAAGATCAGCCTTAGTTTACAAGCTTGTATCAGTTAGCATTAGAAGAGGCATATGAGAGTAAGGAGCAGTTGGGTGTATATACAATATATTGGAATTGATTCAAACAATTAATGTTAACCTTTTAATAGCCTGAAACACGACATTGCAGTTGTAACCTTTAGATTGCTCTAACTCAACCAATTTTTTAGTTACATTGAAGAAAAAATACCTGTATTAAAGCTTAGAGCAAGGCCTATAAGATGCTGCCCTCTTTTGAATCATTTTACAAGTAAAAAATCAATACTAGGAGGATTTTAAGTTGAACAAAAGAAGAAGGCCAGTTTTGATTGGTTGGATAATCTATTCTCAATCTATTCCTAATTCTTATTGGCTGATGATTCCGTTAAATATTTTTTCACCGCTAAAATGAAAATTATATGTTTTGGAGTGTTTTTTTTATTATGTTTCGTACATATTATAAATAATTTTCATAAAATCTAATATTTCTAATAAAAATATAGTTATTTTACGAAAGTAGTAAGGTTTTATTAAAAAATTGTATACTTTACACGATTGTAAATTGAAAAAGAAACCAGACGTAGCAGCAATTTTTGACATCTTGTCAAGAGGTTAGATTGCTCCAAGCTGTATATTTGATTTTCAAACAAAGATTAATGATTTAGAATATTTTTCTGGCATTATAATGTATTTTTGGTGTATTTTTTTAATAATATGCTGAAAGTATAATTATTTTGAGAAAGATGTTAAGATTTTTCCTAAAAAATTCTTAAAAAATTTGTAACATGAAATCTGGGAGGGATCTAAATGACATTTATAATGCTTCTAATTTGCTCGTAATGTTTTTTTTGATTTTTCCGCTTTTGAATATTTCTATAAAATACAAATAAAAATATATTTTTGAAATAACTTTCATTTACTTTATTAACATTACAAATAATTAATATACTTTTTGAAAACGAAACTAAAATTAATATACATTAAAAGATGAAAATATTTGTATCAAAAAGTTTGTCACTTGACCAATTAAAAGTTTCAGAGTTTTACTTCGCTGGACCAATAACAAAAGTGTTCTATTTAAGTGTTAATAGTATCAATTATTTTAAACCTTTATATCACCATATACTATATCTGTGCATAATTAAAGTTAAATTAATTTAATGAAATTTGGAACGGTTTAATTACCATAATTTATCAATTAATTAATTAAAATCACACCAGTATATGTTTTGTGTTGAATATACATAATAAATAGTGTTGTTTTTGGAGTTTTTAATTTTTATTTGCAATCGATAAATTAGGTAAATAGTTAAGTCTCTTGTTTTCTTCCAAACTTAGTGGGCTGTAAAAGAAAAATTTGGTATGATGTGACGTCAGAATGTGGAATGTACATGTAAACTGCAGTAGGGTGATTTCCATGAGGGTGGTGCAATTCTGACAGTTACAATATGTAGAGTTTTTAACCCATCAACATTTTGATATTCATATTTTCTTAAAACAGAGATAAGTAATATTTACATTATTATATAAAATAGAAAAGAAATAAAATATTTAAACACAAGCATGTTGTCTGTACTGAACTTAATGTAATTAGAAAGGGTTTGAAACTCAGATTTTGAAGTTTCATATAGCTATCTACTCCATCTTATACAACTTATATATATATATATGTATGTGTGTGTGTGTGTGTGTGTAATATTTAACCTTATGTATATTGTCCATACTAAACTTAATGTAATTATAAGAGTGTGATAAAAATATTGGCAGCAACAAAAGTTTTTAGCATTCCATCCTCAGATTTTCAATGAAATAAATGTCTGAAGAGTTGGAGAGGAGAGAAGATTGTAGCTTGTCCATTAAAGTTTAAACATTTGCTATCTTAATATAAACTGAGTACTGATTGTATACATGTGTTGAAGATGGTGATCTGTGCCAACTAATGACAACTGTTTCAGCATGAAATATGGATATTGGAGATCATTTATCTTTTATACATGTATATGATCATGTGTATCACTTGTATAAGATAGATTGGATAGATGTAGGGAGCTTGAAGGTTCAAGTACAAGTCCTTTATAATTACATTAATTTTATTATGGACAATATATATATATATATATATATATATATACATTTAATATTACATATTCAGCCTGTATTCTGCACATCCCTCTTCTATATAGTTAAATGAGCATATTAAGTTCCTATGTATGAGGGGTCAGATTGATTTAAGGTTAACATTGGTATGACAATAACATTGACAACAATAAAAGCTTTGAGCATTCCATTCTCGGATTTTTAATGAAATGGATGGCTGAAGAGAAGATTGAAGTTTGTCCATTAAAGTTTAAAGATTTGCTTTCATAATATAAACTGAGCACTGGTTGTATATCTATCTACACATGTTGGAGATGGTGATCTGGTTCACTGATGAGTGCTGGTCAGCCATGGAGATCACTTATCTTTTACACATGTATGTGGTCTTGTGTATCAGTTGTGTAAGATAGATTGAATAGATGTAGGGAGCTTGAATATATGTATAGAAAGATTTAATATGTGGAGTTTTCCATTTTATAATTATTTAATTACAAAGCACTTAACTTAGAACAATAGCTAATGAAAACCAATTGTCCCAGGTCAAGTGTTAAATTAAAAACTGTAAGGCTTGATACAGTCAAAAGTGATCTTTATTTAAATGCATCAAGTCTGTCAGTTTTTACTTTAACACTTGACCTAGGGTAGTTGGTTTTCATTAACTATTATTCTAAATTATGTGGTTTCTATTTAAATAATTATAAAATGGATAACTCCACTCATTAAATCTTTCCATCAAAAATATCCATTAAAATATTATATATATTGTAATGGTATACATATATAATGGTATACATTGCTCTGAAATGAAAATATATAAAAAAATCAATAAATAAAATTTATTTAAATTGATATAAAAATGCACAGATAATATAAAATGTAAAGATGGTAAACTGATTAAATAATTAGTTAAAGTTAAAAGTGGTAAGGAAAAGTTAAAAATCTAAAAACAAGTCAAGCGTTGATGGCCGAGTGGTCAGCATAGCTGCCTTACAAGCAGTTGTCCCGGGTTTGTGGGTTCACTTCCCGGCCGATGCTTTGACCCATGGGGTAAAAAATCTAAAAACAAAAGATTATTTTAAGGAAGTTAAAAAAATAATGAAAACTTAATTTATTTATTTTTTTTAAAGTTATTTTAAACTATAGTAGGATGGAAATGAATTTCTATTGAAATGTAATGGCAAACAGGTCCTTGGGCCATTTAACAGATTGTAAGTCAGATAAGAGAAAATAAAATTACTAAGTGATAAGAAAATATTGGTGTTTTCCACTCTAAAGAAAACTAACCATTAAAGATGGGTATGAACACACAGTACAGAGAGAAAAATCATCATCACCAATGAGAACCATGCTAAGCCACGAGAGATCAATCCTGGAATTTGGTGATAAGGAATTTGAAATCATATAAAAAAGAAAAAACAAAAATATTTAAATAACTTTTTGCTAATTAAATTTTATTTGGATTGATTATTTGATTAAAAATTGTTTAGTATCTGTATTGCAGACCTCCATGATAGACTTCATTCCCTTAATTGCACTGAATTCAACTCCAATAGGAAAGATCTACTAATCAATAATAAACAAATCTTTTAACTGGACATGTAGTGCACCTATGACAGCAAAATAGCATTTAATAAACCTGCAGCAACTCAGAGGATTCCCTGAAATAAAAGAAAAGTATGAACTTTAAAATGAGATTTGAACTTTTAATTATCTAACCTGAGAACCTACAAACTTTCTATAATTAAACCTGAACATTATTTCTCCTAAAGAAAATCTCTTATCTGACATTTAAATTAAATTCTAAATTATTTATTATATATTTATGTATAACATGTTTGCCATCATCATTTCCATCACTTTAAATTAAATTAATAAATTTAAAGTTAGGTGTAAATTGCTGCATAGACTTGTTAACATTACATTGGTTTAAGTAGAATTAATTTTGAGCTAATTGTTTCCTAGTTGAATTGATGCTGGTGGATGTATGTATGTGTGGAGTTTTATGTAAATGTAATCTGGGGAGGCACATTGGATTCTCATTCTTTTGCACCACATTTGTATACAGAATATATCATACAAGTGAATACATGGTCTGAAAATGGTAGCCATAGCATTGTAAATGGTTGTAGAGATATTTTCTATACCATTGTTTTTTTACACCCTGGATGGGGACTATAAGTCAGCAAGGATTGCTCTCGCCCCTTTCCAATATAGAGCATTTTTTTCCAAATATACTCAGATGATTCCTTTACCAGACAGACACACATGCCTGTAATGAACAAAGATCATTATGCTTCTTTAATAATATTAGATTGCAAATGTGAATTACAGTAAATATGATTTTTGTTATGCTAACATTCTTATTTTGCATTCAACAAACTAGCATTGGTTTGGACAAGAACTTTTGGCCTGAAATTAAGACTTGATTTTTTTAGATGTGTGAGCTATGTAGTACATTTGCACTTAACAAAATATAAAAATATTAAAATATATAAAATTTCATCCATCTGTGCAATTTTAGATAAATATAAATTAAATTTATTCAATAGTAAATGTTAAAAATTTAAATCCTAAAATTTGTTTTAATATTGTATGTGTATAATAAATGTTTTATCTCCTTAGTTCTGGCAGTGACTTATTTTATTTTTATTAATTCTATTTTGAAATCAATGATTAAAAAATTGGGTAAGTTTGAAATGCTATTAATTTTATTTGGAAATCAATTTGTATTTTTTAAAATTGATATTTTATATCTTAAAGTTCAGCTTCAACATGAACTAGCGACTAGGGCTCTCATTCAATAAAAGTTTAACTTCACCTGTATGTATCTGCCTCCTTTATAAATTTTTCTAAGTTCAAATAGCCTAGTGTTGCCCAGGTAAGGCAGATGAGTAGAGGGGGCACTGACTATTATAATATATATTGAACCTACAAAATATATAACACTGTATACAATTAATTACCAAAATTTTGGAACTCCAAAATCAAATTAGTTGTAGTTAAAACATATAAATAAAAGTCCACTATTTTTTTCTTATGATTGCAGGTTTTTCACATCTCTAGTTTATCTAACAAATCAGTGTTTTTAATGAAATGCAGATATAGTCAGAGATCTTGGTTTGAAAGATTTTACTTTAAATGATAATAATTCTTGATTTATAACAAGTGTTTTACAAATCTGAATGCTTTCTTTGGATATAAATATTTTTCAGAATTAATTTACTACATATATGTATATTTCAATGTTTATTTTTGAATTATTGGTAGTATAGCATGAATATAAATTATTTCCATCTCTCATGAGGTATGAATATGGAAGACTTAATGAATTATGTATCACATTTGTATAGGATTTATTGTTAAAAAAAGTCAAGTTCCAAAATTAAATTGGCTGTAATTATGATAATGTTATAAAAATCTGCCTATTAATTCTTTGTAGATGTTCAGATATTCCAAATCTTTAGTTCAGCTGATGAACTAACACTGATAATAAAAGGCATATATTGTGAGAGAGATGATGGTAATTCAAGATTAGTAGCAAACTTTGGAGGAATATGTCACAAATCTGAAAGAAAATTAATTACAGTTGTTTATTGGAAATACTAGTCAATTTTTTTACATAAATATATACATATGTACCATATTTTATTAGCTTTTCATATATTGTTCATTCTACATTTCTCATTCTTAAAGGAAAAGAAAAAAAAGATTTAAGTTTAGTAATGATACAAACATATTCCCATAAATTACATGATCTTTTATTCTCTCAATAAATCATGTGAGATTGTCTTTTAACAATACTATAGCAAATCTGAAAAGTTTTAACTTTGCCTAGCCATTGTATTCATTCAGTGTATTTGTCCAGAGAAAGTAATTTGATTATCCTTAAGATAATATTTATAACACGATTAAGATGTGGATTAAGTTTATCACAAAATACCCTTTTGAAGTTAGTTACTTCTCATTTGCTTTATACACCTAATCTTATGTAAACAAATCTTTATACATATTTGAAAATATAAGTAGAAGTTCTGAAGAAGATTGTTGGAGCAATCGAAACTATCAATAGTGGGTTGTAAATAAGCATTGTAAAAGGTAATAAAGAACATAGATAATATTAATATTGTATTATATTTAATATTATAAGATTTATAAATCTGTAAAACATGTCATTGAACTTTTGATTTTGGTATCATATTTTCAAAATAATATGCAGAATTCTTAAATAAAGATTTTTCATAGGTTCATTTATCCATATAATAAAGTTTAGAATGTCTTTTTATACAATGACAAGTAGAATATTATTAAACCATCTTTCTATATTTTAGAAACTATACTACTGAAAGTTTATAAATATTTTACCAAGTATTGTGATTTGCTAAAACAACATTTTTTCTAATTAAACTAAAGTGCACGTCTGTTTTTCTACGCTATATAAAAAGTTAGTTAAATATAGCAAAGAGAATTTTTTTAAGAACAGTTATCAAGTATCACTAAATCATCCAATAAAGAATACAGAAGCTTTTTAAAAAAATAGAATTAATGAAAAATAAAAGTAGATGGGTAATAAAAATAAGCTTGTGGTGGCTCTAAATTCATAGATTTAAAAAGAGAGTAAGATATGTACTGAATTAAAATAAATAATTAGTGCCAATACTATTAGAACTATATTTAAATAAGAGTTATATTAATAAAATCTTTCAAATAGATGTTGCAGTTCACATTTGTATTAAAAAATTACCAACATCTTTACCAGATCTACAGAATCAAACTGATAACTATTTAAAATTAGAAATATTTTTACCTCTACAGATTGATAAAGGTCCTTTGTTATTTAACAATAATTACTCAGTTTTATATTCTAAACATTAAAGATATTTTGTAGAGTATCCTTTGAATTATTAGGAATGTGTTAGTCATGATTGTACTAAAATAATTAAACGGCCACTTAGGGAACTATATTATATTTTATCAGTTGATGAATTTTTAGCTGTCAAGTAGTTTGCCATTTTATTAAACTCCTTGCAACATGTGAATACTGTAAATATATAAACAAGATTTTTGATAAGATGAACTGGATTATTTTTTATTGGCTGTATGAGGAGGGGGTATTCTAGATAACAGTATACATTTGAATAAACTACTCCTAAGAAATCTTTATATTTTACCATGTCCATTAAAAAAAGCACATGATCACTATTTTTTTTCCTTTCATATCCACTAAAGCAGTGGTCTTCACCCTTTTCACACCCGTGGACCGGTAAAAATAAGGATAAGGTTTCACGGACCAGAAAAAATAAGAATAAAGTTTTCATGGACCGGCAGAAGTCTATAGATAAATTTTCTTAAAGATGTAAACTGCTTAGCCTTAGATGAGCATAATTGTTATAACTGATCAAAACAACGTTTAAATATACAAACTGAAATTATATATATATATGGAGTTTGTATAATAAAAAACTTTTTTTTTTTTAATTTTGAATTTTTTTAGAAAAGTAATAAAAAATTTAATTCTATCTCTTCACCCCCAATAAACATCTGTAATAACTAAAAAAACAAATTAATTTATGTAATGATTGATTAGATTTTATTTTCTGTTCTGTTTCTTTTTTTTTTTAATTGGGTAAAAATGAGATGAAAAAATAAATAAAAATTGTTTATATTAATTAAAACTTTAAACTCTTATTATTTTGTTATTATAAACTTTCCTGCCAGTGTACTGTGGCCCTGCAGAAAACTTCTGCAGCTCGGCACCAGTCCATGGACCAAGGGTTGAAAACCACTGCACTAAAATAATGGATTTGGGATCTAAAGATCTTTGAATCAAAGTTTAATTTGTCACTTTTGTTGCTTGCACATCATAAGATCTCAGAGCACCTAATCATTTTTTAAATTTTTTATAAAATCAAAATATTTAAAGCAGGAATATTGTTTTTTTTTTTTAACTTGCTTCATTTAATATTTGTAATAAATTTTCACAGAAATATTGTCTTGATAAAAGTAGATTTCAGATTTAAGAAAGAAATGTTTATTGCAACTGTTCTATTGGTGATATGCCAATACTTGCAGATAATAAATTTCAACTTAAACATTAAATGGGGTAAATGTAATTTCAGTGGAATATCTACCAAATTCCATGTGAAGAGCAATTCTTGCAGTCCCATATAAGTTAGGGCTCACAGATATGAAAAGATACCAAAGATCTATATCAATGTATTTTCAGTATACATTCAGTTGCATTCTGATCAGAGTTTGATTTGTGATTGTTTTACTTATGTTTTTATTACCATTTCATTTTTAATTTAATTCTCCTTTTGTATTTATTATTGATCTGTTGTATATTGATTGTATATACAAATATTTATGCATCCACATATTTAATGTTGACAGTAAAATGGAAAGATTTAAGAATTAATAGAGGAAAAGAAATTGGTCATTATTTAAAAATATGTTTAATAATCAACTTTAGAATTAAATTAATTATAAAAAAGAATTTTCACATTATTCTAAAAATATAATAAGATAAAAAATGCTTGTTCCATTAAGTTGGAAGTAATTATTAATTAATATTAAAAGATAAAATGACCCAATATATAAAAAAATAACAAAACAACCCAGATTAGATGTTTCAGACGGACGAGTTGTCAAGAATTCTCACGTTGCAGAAAGATGAGATCTGATGAAACTGGCCACTAAAGATTCAAAAGACAACTTAGAGGCATTTAGAATCTCACTCAAATTTTTACCCTTTCATAAGCTTTCAAACTTAACTATTTTAATTGTGAAGTTTATATTCAGACTATACTTGATAATGTTAAGAATATTGTTTTGGAACACACTCATGAGTTTTTTGATCACATTTTTCTGTTTTTTTTTTGGGAGGGGGGGGATTATTAAAGGCATAACTTAAGAGGTTTTTTTTCTCATGTGTCATAGCATCAGCTGGGAAGTGAACTCGATAACCTGGGACAACTGCTTGTAAAGCAGCTGTCACTGACCTCTCGACCACCAATGCTTGAGTTCTACTAACAAAATATCAATTTTGAAAATTACAAAAAATAGCTGTAGTATTAGCACACAGCTTTCAATCTAATATATATATTTAATAAAAAGAAAAACATTTTGCAGTAAGTTTTTATATTTTAGATAAACTTAATTATAGCATAAGTTTAAATAATAATAATATTGTTTGAAGTATTAAAAATTAATTTTGCAGTTAAAACCCCCCAATAGTAATGAGCATTCCCTGTTTGATTTCACATAAACATAGAGCAAACTAATTTCTCCTAAAAACCACATATGTTTAAAATATTTAAATATCACATATAGTCAAAAAAAATAAATATTTAATAAAGACTACAAAAAAAAATAGTGAGTTTATTATTTTGTGTTGTATAGTAAATATGAACTTCTTGTATAAGAGGTTTTGAGAATTTTGCTTTCACATCTCATTTTTATAGTCTAGTCACTGCATAAATTGTAATAAAACAAAATACAATTAAAATAAATGCAATGAAAATATATAGACAAAATAAACGTATTGATAAAGAAATTAGAATTGTAATGGCTAATGCAGATTTTTTTCGAAAATATGTATGAGCTTTTCTGTGAATTTTAAAATTACAATTAAAAAAAGTGTTTTCTTTAGAATATTGTTTTAAATCAAATATAGTTTTAGACTAGAACTGTCCAAAGTATGGACCAAAGAGAGCCTTTACATAACTCACCGTTAGCTTTTGATATAAGTTGTTTAGTAAACAAGCCCAACTATGACAAGTTCCTTTCTAAAATGATATATTATAAACAATTACAGTATATATTTTTTATAATTTTGAAATGCCTGGTTGGAATCCCCAATATTTAATATATGTAACGTACTTATTATTTTTAATACGAGCCCTAAATAAAAAAATTTTTTAATGCAGCAGCTGGATTATTTAAGATTGAATCCTGGTCTTAAACAATAATAAAAAAAAATTCCAAATGTTGTAAGAAATGTGGATTTGGGAAAAAAGGATAAGTATGTAAGATAAAAGTGTAACGTAACATAGAGGTATTTTAAACACATAGAAAAGTTGTGAGGGATATGTTAGAAGGTAATGCAAAAGATAGGAGGAGAGATAGAAGAAAAATTGTTAGGCCACCTTAATCAGAAAGAAACTAGCAAGTAATATATACATTTGGATTGGTAAATTATTGATGATTATAGTGAATTTATAAATTAAGTAATTGTGAGCACCAAAAATATTCTTTATTTTTTATAAAAAGCTATAAAATATTTGTATAATTTGATCATTAAATAGATATATATTTTTTATCGCTCAGTAACTTTTTATTTCTTTGAGTAGATCGTTTTGTAAAAATGAGTATTAATTTTGATTGTTCTATTTCGTTTGTGCTTTTTATGACCTAATAAATTTTAATTTATAACTAAATTATTGATCCACTTGCACATGCAAGCTCCCATTCATATATATGTATTTAAAACTCCTACTCCACCTTACATTTTTGAAACATATGAATTAAGATATCTGAATAAATATTAAAAACATTTTATTGCTTAATGTATTATTTATTAAATAATATTGTTACCTAGTTTTACAGTTATTTATTAGAAAGATAAAAGTATGCAAATAAAGTTTTATACTCTTTTTTGCTTTTTAAAGGAAATTTTATTTAGGCATTTTTTAAAAATTGCTTTACTTTAATAAATTCAATTTTGTTATCTGATATTAGTTAGCAACAGTTTTAGATAAAGATGTTTAAATAGAAGTCTTTCTTAAATCACGGAGAATAAAAATAAAATTTAGTAAATAAAGCAAGTATAATTTCAATGCGATTTTGTTAGTATCTATAATAACGACAGAGTTTCAATCAATTCTATATATAACATTATAATGTTATGGTACTTTTAGTAATATTTGTAACAAGTTGCAATTTAAAATTTTAAGTTGTAACATGGTTACAAAGTCAAGTTCTCTGCTTGAAAATAAATTTGTTGATTTCAATGTTTTTTAAATTGCAACAATTTTATGACGGAATGTTAATTTTTTTATAATATTGGGATTCAAATTAGTTGTTTATTCTATGTCAGAATATTTTTTCTTGATTTTTTATTTTATTTATTTAAAGCTTTTTTAAAAATAAAACCTTATAGTTTCTTTTAGAAAGCATTTATGTATTATTGCAATTGTTTATTTAAAACTGAACCTAGTACTATTGTTTTCATTAGAGTATAGTATTTTATATTAAAGGTAGTTCTAATAGGGTACATTCAGAGAAAGCTGTTTGGAGCTTAACACTCTTGTTAAAACCTACACTTACATATTTTAAAATAAAAATACATTCAAAAAGCAATGAAAACAATTACAGAATTGTACATGTAAGTGTATATGTTCCAAAATACATTATTAAATTTCTGTTCATCGAGTTTATAAAATTAATGAACCAGAAGTGTTTAATTTTGGATTTTATGTCATCCTGTTCAGGGCAAACCAACTGTATTTCTTTGGTAGTAAATATATTCTAAAAACACTGATGATATTGTATAGTCTATTTTAGTTTAATTGTATATAGATATGCTGTTTAATTTTACATTGGTGTTTGTTTTAAATTTATTTTAATAGATATGAGTGATTTAATTATTGGTATTTAATTATATAAACAATATATGGATTATATGAGATGAATTTTAATTTTACTTTTATTAATATTTTGACTTAATGTATCAAGTCTGTTCTCATGAGGCATTTGACTCAGGTACCAAATTGGAATAGATGCTAAAAATCAGACATTGTATTGAATAATTAAAATTGCATCAAATTTACAACTCAACCAGACTAGCCAAAAAATAATCTCTAAAGCACAATGAATGGTTTCCCTGCTACAAGCAGACTTTTCAAACTATAAAATAATAACATATTTAAACTAAACATTGCACACAATTCTACTTACCTCCCATACACCCTTAATATTAAAAGAACTTTTAAATAAGTTAAGCAATTAACTTGAAAAGTTCTTTTAATATTAAGGGTGTTTGGGAGGTAAATGGAATTGTGGGTAATGTTTAGTTAAATACGTTATTTTGCAGTTCTTTACACTTGAAAAGTCTGCTTGAAGCAGTGAAACCATTGGTTGTGTTTTAGAGTTTATTTTTTCGCTAGTCTGGTTGAATTGTGAATTTGGGGTAATTTTGATTATTTATTGACAAGTTTAGCTTTATGCTTTTAATACTTACACTTTGATGAGATTCATTGTTTAGAATATATATATTAATAAATATATTGACTTCCTCTTTTAATTGATTATTTCAAATAACCCTTTTTAATAATTTTAAAATGAATATTCTTTAAAGATTACGTCAGGTGCCAAATTTGATTGCATCCTGCATATAACTGGAGAATGAAAACTTGCATTATAATTTTTCCTTTAATTTATTCATTTTTGTTGAAACAAAATATACACAATGAAGATCAGTCAAAGGTTTTAACTAACTTGATTTTTATAATATTTTCACTTATCATAAAATCACTTTATAATATGTATTTGTTGTAACTAATCTATTAAGTCAGCAATATGTTTATTAACATTATATTTTTATCAGGTTTATAATTTATAGATATATTTATATATATTTTTATCAGCTTTATAATTACATAAAAAGGCTTTGCAACTTGCATATTTATATTCTGAAAATATAATTGATTTAAGGTCGATATAAATTACTAATATTAATAGTTTTAATTATCACAGTACTGTCTAATATGTTATTACTATATTTTATTAATAAATTAAGATATTTAATGCATTTTTTTTATTTTAATGTTCAATAAATCAAGTTAGTTAGTGTGGATTATTGTTTAATTTTTAAAAATACCTGAAATGATTTTTGATGGACTTCAATCAAAACATCACCTACATCTTGTTTTCTTTCTCATATATACACAAAGTGAATAATGTATTATTTATTTCAATAAAAAAAAAAAAAAAAAAACAGTCAATTAAAATGCTATGCAAATTAATCAGTTTAAATTAAAAAAAACAGAAAGAACTGGAATGAGATGTTCAAAACAAAAGGAAGTAAACGTTATATAAATCATTTTTTTCCTTTGCATTTATTATTCATTCTCACTTTATTAAAATGGTGTAAGACCAGTCATTATGCTCAGCAAATAAAAGGGAAAAAACAACAGCTGCTAACTTACCTGAATATCTGAAAAGCTAGACACATAACTGTGGCTGAAAATGAAGATACAATGCTTATTTTAAATTGCAAAGCTGGAGATTGCTAAAGTATATTATAACCACCTATGAATTGTTTAATGTTTCTCAGCAGGAAAACAAACGAAGGTTATCTTATTTTGTAAGTTTTACATTTAAAAAGAACTGACCTGACTCTATTTTAACTATTTTAAGTGTATATTTAATACTAATATACTATATCTTATCTTGTGAATTATTTAAAACAGTAAACAAAAATTAATTAAAATTAACTGGTATTTTAATGGAGGTGAGAAAAAAGAAAAAAAATCAAATTGTATTATATATGTAAGTTATGTTAATACTTTGTAAAGAACTTTTTTAAATACATATTAACCAAATATTATTTTGTAGAAGTAATGTTTAAAAAAAAAGAACAAAATTAAAAGCAGCTGAAGGAAAAGAAAAAAATTCCATTTTGTATTATATATGCACTTTATGTTAAAGTTTTGTAAAAAAATTCTTTAATACATGTTAAGCAAATGTTATTTTGCATAAATTGTTAGTTAAAAAAAGAACAAAGAAATAATGATGATAATGGAAAATACAATATTCATTTGAAATGTAATATATCCACATATAAATTGTCCAAGTGTTAAATAATTATACTAAGTAATTATTAATAGCTTCAAGTTAATGAATTTATTATATCCATCAAGTTAATTTGCTCATAATTAACCTTGCATTTGTTTGCTGAGAATTAGATTGTGTATACATATATGCAGTTGTTTGTTCATTGTCAAATAGTTTAAATATATTCATTTCCATATAGGAGGATTAATTCCTATTTTGTTTTAATAAATTAAAGATCAGTCTCAAAACAAGCCATCCCTGTATACATTGTCATTTTATTAAATTGGGCTTTCTTATAGTTATTGTTGTATAAATGTGTAATAGTTACATTTATTCCATATTAAGTATATGCATGTGTTGATATTAGGAAACTTATGAGTCAAATAAATGTCTTATATTTATAGATTTATTCATACTGTAATGCTGGCAAGATATGCTATAAAACTCACATATATTTACATTACATATCTCATAATTTAAAAATGTATGATCAAATTTATTAAGAAAAAGAAATGAAAGAATAGCTAAAGGAATAATTATTTAAGAAGTAGTTTTTAAAATGCAATTTTGTAAAATAAAAGATTGCATATATTATTCTTTTAAAATAGAATAAAGCTAATGATTAACAGTGGGGTCGAAAAAAGAATTAGAAATAAAATGTTAAAATTCAACTCCCGTTTTTCTAATTTAAAGAAAAGTTAAAAGAATAAACATTTAAAAATAAATCTTAGTGAAAAATATAAAATAAAAAAGATTAATTAATTAATTAGTGAAAAAAAATTTTGAATGCCAGTGAAAATTCCTGGCTGATAATGATATTGAAATTGAATTAATTACAAATTATGTAAATGCAAAGAGATAGTAGATTAATCTAGGAAAAAGATTAGATTAAAGAAAATGTAATATTTAATTTTAAAAAATAGATTTAAGATAAAAATAAAACTATAAACAATGGGGGAGTAAAAAGTATAAAATGTCACAATTGTCTATTGTTATTTATTCAGGCCTTCATTTTGTGATTGAATTATTTTGATATTCATTCTGTTATTGATGCATTGTTATTCATTGCATAATTTATTCAGTTAGCAGAGATTCAGAAATCTAAGTACAGTATATAACCAGTCATTACTGCTGCAGAAAATCTTATGGAAATTGGAGAACTAGCAACATGCTTTGCTAGACAGCCTAGAAATGTTTGACTGAGCTTCATGCCCTAAGTCCTCCACCAAAATCAAGTGTCCACACTTGGAACTGATGCCCAGAACCAATGCTTAAGTCATAAAATAGATGCTGCTATTTTCTCTTTTCCATTGCCAAGCCAAAGAATGGAAGACAAGCCCTGAAACCATTGATAAAGGTAAAAAGTCCAACCAGTTGGAAAGTAACACTAATGAAAACCAAAACCAAATGAACTGTCATCTAATATAATAAAAACTTAGGTAAATATATTTTCCATAATAATTGTCTATAGACACTTTATATTTTTTAATGAAATGAACTTTAACAAAGGACTATTATAAAATTTAACCTAAACTAATCATTTATATTTTTCTATGTAAAATTTTATTATGTTATGTTATATTACAATGTGTGTGCTTGAATAAATACTAATGTTTACTTAATTATTATTTGGTCTATTCTCTCTCTCTCTCTCTCTTGTCACTGCATCACCATTAATTTAAAGTTATAAATAATTGTATATGTTAAGTTAAATGTGCTGGAGCCCCTTGATTATGAGTAGTAGCTAATTTGGGTTATTTCAAGTGCTAGTTGGTATGCCTGTTGTCTGAGCATGCTGGCTATATAACATATGGTCAGCCGGCACTTGAGTTTGATTCTCAAAAGAAATAAAATGCTCTGGATGACAGAGTTTTTTGTTCTGGCAGTTGAGGTTGGCTATGGTGAGGTAAAGTTGTCTTGCTAATGCTTTGTATAGTTTCAATCTGACCATGGGTATCATTAATGGTCAGGCTATCAATGATATTATCTCCTCGGCTTGAATTGTCAGTCCATTCCTATGGTTTAGGGACATAATGGAATAATTGCATAATGAAATGATAAAT
Source organism: Epiperipatus broadwayi (assembly GCA_028023455.1). Lineage (NCBI taxonomy): Eukaryota > Metazoa > Onychophora > Udeonychophora > Euonychophora > Peripatidae > Epiperipatus > Epiperipatus broadwayi. The sequence continues at coordinate 3,001,583 of JAQFVV010000016.1, forward strand.
ATAAAAGATATTGTTTAATAAATAATGTAATGAAAAGATATGAAATAATAATTACCAAGAAATGTGTATTAAGCATGATAATAAGCTTAATTAAAGTCAAGAGATATTAAACTATCAAAGTAAAAATGTTAAAACTTAGTTAATGTTCAGAGATATAAACATGAGATATAAAATGTACTAAAGTGAAGATATTAAAAGTATATTAGAAAGATATTAAAATATAATAAGTAAAGCTATAAAAAGATAAAGTAAGCTTAGTAAGAATAAATTAAGCTTGTTGCAATAATAATAAAATACTAATGTATCAAGAATAAATAGTAGCCTGTTAAAATTAAATAAATATATATGCTGCCAAAGTGCAGTCACAAAACTTATTTTATATAAACATAATAAATAAATATGAAAAACATCTTACAATAAGATAAGTTCAGGGAATCTGGCTCAATACATAGAGTTATACTTTAAGTTTATTAAAGTCTGGAGTTTACTGTACAGCAAATGCACTTTATTATCTATAACTATATTAATATTATAATCTAACTGAAGATTAAAATTAAATTTAGAAACGAAATCTAAGACATTTATAAGTAATAATTGTTTTTCTGCATACATATAAAATAAGACAATAATATATAAGAAATTAAAGAAATGCTTTATTAAAAGAAGAACAAGTTAAATATCTACTGATAATTATATTTTGAATTCAAATTATTATTATATGATATACAAAATTAACAAAGCGTATGCCACACTTGAATGAGAGGCTATAAAGATACACAGAAATTATTACATGCTAAGCACTTTCGAGGGCTTTTGCCTCATATTCATAGCGGTACTGTGAGCTGCAGAATGAAAAAATAGGGCAAGGGAAACAAAACAGTATGCAAAGCATATTATATGATGTGTTATATTTAAAGAAGCTAATATTATATGATCTACATTGATTCATTAGGAGTATCTGGGCTTCTTCATGATCCAGCGAGGTATGACAAATAGGGGTTGTGTGGTAGTGGTCATCATTGTGCTTTTAAATAAAATATAGTTAGAAACATATGTGCTGGTATATTTCCTGAGATGGTATCCTATAAATTAAATATAAAAATGTGTAAATCATTTAAACATGCTTGTCTGACCATTATATATATATATATATATATATGTGTGTATATATATATATATATATATATATATATACACACACACAGGAAATATTCAGAATAAGCAAATTACATTATATCTGGTATAGATTCAACCCACCCCTCTACTATTAATATATGTGGATACATAATGGTCCGATAATATGAAGGGTTAAATTAACATAATGTTTACATGGGTATGGCTATAATATCAAATTGAATAAGAGCTTTGAGCATTCCATCATTATTTTTTCAATGAAATGGATAGTTGAATAGTTGGAAGGGTGAGAAGATTCAAGCATGTCCATTAAAGTTTAAGGAATTTCTGCCTTAATATAAATTGAGCATTGATTGTATTAATGTGCAGGAGATTATGATCTTGCCCAACTGATGAGTGCTGGTTCTGCAACAAATACATATATATTGGGATCTTATATCTTTTTCACATAGTTGGTTGAGATGGGTGGAGGATAGATAGATTGAAAAGTTCTTAATTCAAATCCCTCTAATCACAGACACACAAACATATATATATATATATATATATGAAAAACAAAAACAAGTTATAAAAATGTAAACTTGCTATCGCTTGTATTTATGATCAATAGATGGAGCTTTACCAAAACCTCCAAACAAGCATATTTTTGTTTACATAAATGTCAGAGCCAGAATTCACTGTCTTTCATTGGCTCCACCTTCAGATCAGCTGATTTCAAGCTGATTTTCTATCATCAGTGAAGGATAGGAGTTAGAAACTAGACTTAAAATACTAACTCCAAGCTAGATAGCTATATGGGTCTAATATCAGTTCAGTTTCATGCTTGCAAACTGATAGGAACTTGTTGCATAAATGCTTGGAGTTAGTGTTTAGGTCTAGTTTCTAACTCCTATCCTTCACTGATGACAGCAAATCAGTTGATCTGAAGGTGGAGCCAACGAAAGAGACAGTGAATTCTGACTCTGATGTTTATGTAAACAAAAATACGCTTGTTTGGAGGTTTTGGTAAAGCTCCATCTATTGATCATATATATATATATTATTATTACTCAATGCAGGTTATATAGTTTTTCTTCAGTACAATTTATTTTCAAACTGCTGATTATACTATCTATTTAAATTACCTGTTGGGCAAGACTTTTCCAGTTTATAATATTGACCACTAAATCAAAACAGTAATACATCCATTGATTCAATTTACATTATCAATATTTTTTTCTTTCTTAAAATTCTTTGTAATTAATAATGTTTAAGTTATTTTTATGGCTAAAAGCATGTTTTACTGATTCCTACAATTCACTGACATCTAAAAATGTTATTGTTTGTTATGTTTGATTTGAACTGTTTTTAAACAATAAATTCATCAAATCCTAATTCATCTTGAAAACATTCAGACACTAGTTTGTAACCTCTTCATAGTACAATCTTCAAAGTCAATCAGTCTTAACCTATTCACAAGAAAAACTACACTTTTCTATCTTGAATGGGACCAAGCAAGTCTTTTATTAATATTCTTTCATATTTGAACATATTATTTGTACAATTAATTTTTTTCCCAATATAATATATTGATAATCTTTCAAGCAATAGGCATTTTAAAAGTTAATATTTGATATTTTAAAAATATAAAGAAAAATAATCTAATCAAAGAGTTCTTATCTACAACAGTAGCATTTGATGTCATTTTATGTAATTTATATTTAAAATGTTAGTAAAAAGAAATATTAAATATTTGAATTTTGTGTTATTAAAACAAGATAAATTTAAGATTAGTTATCATCAAAGAAAGAAAAAAAAATTAAATATAATATATTATTTGTTGTTAGTAAATTTAATATTTGCAAAAGTACATGATGTTATTGTTGCAGCTGGTACACTGTTTAGTACTTATCACTTGTAAAAACAAAACACTTTTTAATTCTTTTTTAATACTTATATATTTACCTATAGCATTTAATATTATATCATTCAGTTTTCTATATATCAGTTTAACTTTTTCCTCACAATCATGAAACTTCTTTTTTTACTTATCCATTTCAATAGAATTTAAGTTTATCCCATAAATCATTCAAAATATATGAAAGTTTATACAATAAAAGACTCTCAAAATACCAACTTTTTCGATATTGAAAATAATAGCATCTCCAATTATCAAAACATATACAAAATTATTATAAATTATTATTTAACTTCATTTTTATTTTATATAATTTATATATATAAATATTTAACTTGAAATTAACTAATTCACTTTGGCTATACCTTTATTTATCATATTTTTATAAACATTAGTTTCTAAAATTCTCTATATATCTACCCAAAAAGTTGGTTCAATATTTTAGGTGTTAGTTATCTTTGACTCATTCCCCATATCAATTAAGAAGTACATGTATTTAGTGTTACACCAGTGTTCCTATCATCCTTATACCATAAGGTTTCAACTGCTTACATTTCTAGGTGTCATGGTGATACACAAATGGAGATCTATCCAAACATCATGGGAATGATGTCAGTGATGTGATGTGATGCACTGTGACTTCTTATACAGTGTCAGGAATCTCTTAGCAATTATGCCCAGAGATCCCTGTTAGCATTGACTTCTCTTTCCACTCCCCACCCTAACCCATAAGTAGTAAAAGCTATTTTATGAAAATCTAGATTTTATTTATTAAAATTCCTCTACGTTTATTGTGGCATTTGCAATCTAGCTCCTTCTAGAAGACCATGCTGCTTTCATTTTTTTAGTTCTATTTTTTTTATCTGATTATTATTTATGATTTGCTGTTTTCTTATATTCTTCCAATTATTTTCTGTCTTGAAAATTCTTACTTTTGATTTTTTTCCCAAGTAGTATTATAAAATGCATTCTCTCCCTTCTCATTATTTTCTGTTATTTTAAATATATCGTTAATATTTTTAATTTTATTTATTATAATATTCTTAACATGTTTTTTTTTTTTTGATTAATTAAAAACTTATACATCAATAATTATATAAGTTAAAAATATTTTAACATGACTACATTTTCACTTATTTTACTGATTAATCATTTTTATTACGAACTTGATAGCAAGAATTAGAATTATTGTTTGTTTGTTTTTTTAAAAAATATATATATATTCTTAATATTGATCAAATTTTTACAAAATTATACTTTTCTTTAATAGTAATAAGTTATTAGCAATAATAATCATAAAACATGATAGTATAGCCATATTATTTTTTATTTGGAGCAGTTCAGTACTTTTAGCCTACTATTTTTACTCTAAATTAAAGGTTAATTAAATCCTAATGTGTTCATCCGCTTTTTATTTTTAAATGACGTTTATTAACTATTTTTAGGAGGTAGAAATATTTTCGTTTTTTTCACATATATTAGTCTCCAATACAAAAACACATCTTTACTTAGTTATATAGTGGTCTTGACTTGAAAAGGTTCATTTTAAATTTATTGAAAATAAATTATATGATATAACCTTCTATAAGAGCATAATCTATATGTATATATAGATAGATATAAATCAGATTATCATTCATTTTTGGCATGAAGATTCAGGTGTTTCAAATCTCTAGATTATATGTGGAGATAGAAAGTTCTTTTTGAAATGCAAATATAATAAGAGAGGGCGGTATACAACTTTTAATCCTAGGAAATGGTTTATGTTAATATAGATTTTAAAGTGAGGAATGGCGGGAAAATCTAAAAACTGATCGTTTACACACACACACACATATATATATATATATATATATATATGTGTGTGGGTGTCTGTTTAAAATATGATAAGTGCACAATTTTACTATCAGTCTCATTATTATAGTTAGTATAGGAAAAAAATGGTGACATGAGAAAAGACTTTGTTTCAGAAACTTTTGTAGTTTTTAATGAGGCTCACAAAATAGCAGAAGTTTATTCTAATTGGACACTGCATAATTGTTCTTTACAGTTCAATCTCGCACATATGTTAAAGTTTGTGCGTGATTATTTGGGTGTGTGTTTTAATACAATAATATATTGTTTCGGGAAAACATTTTAACATGATCATCAATTTATATTTATTTATTTAATTCAAAACAAAGCACACAATATCTACTTGTTTCCCATTTGTATAAACTTATTAAATCTGAGATATTTTCTACCTCAGCAAAATTTTAATGGATTATAAATGCATTAATCAAACTAGAAAATAAAGTAGCATTTTAAAGTTCGATTTAATTACTATTATGGCTATTATTTTAATGAATTAAATTTCTCCAGTTAATATATATTAATATTTATTTTTAGATATACAACAATTCTTCTTATTAAATATTTTTCGAACCAGATTTCAAGGTTAAACTGCAATAAAATAAAATACTTTCATAACTTCTTTTTTTGACTAATCATTCGTTTTTGAATAATTATCAATTAAATTTGTGTAAGAACAAATTATATTATAAGACTTAATTGATTTGTACAACTAATTAATCAACTTTTGGAGGGAGTTTAACAGTGGTAAATGAAAATGTAACAATTTACTCTAGATAAATACTTTTCATATAATAAAGATATATACGAGAGATAGTGACCTGGGCCAACTGATGAGCGCTGGTTCAGCACGAAATGCATCCTGGGGGTCACTTGTCTTTTATTATATCTTTATTTAAGTGAATTTAAAAAGAATGGGAAAGTATGGATTGTTTATTATATCTATAAAATAAATAAAGCTTGAATTTAGCTGAAATGCCACGTTCATATTTATGTTTAAAAAAATGAAAATATTTTATTCAAATAAATAAATCTTTTTTAATATTAGTTTCTACTTCATATCTTACATATAAAATCAAATGAGCATCTTAAGCAACATTTTATTTGCTTCATCCAATTGCAAAACATAATCTGACAATTTTAGTTTTTCTATTAATTGATCATAAAAATCTTCAAATATATTAAAAATTCTTCTTCCGACTGTATTATCAACATTAAGCATTGTTTCTGCCATGTCAATAACTTCAGATAACACCAAGTTTTTCCTATTGAATGTGGTTTTTTTTTTTTACATTTAGAAATTCTATAAGAAACATTATATGATGCAAGCAATGCTTTTGACATTACAGACATAGTTTTTGAAAATGTATTTTGTTATTTATTCAAAACATCTAATGTTCTTGGGAAAAATTATCTTGGCTTACTGACATGGTCTGCATATAATTTTTCAAGATGATATTTTAACTTATTATATCTCATGCTTTCTGCTGCTAAAATATTTATATGATCAAACACATCAGTCTTTCTTATCCATTAATAACAGTACTTGCAACTTACAATGTTAAGTATACTGGACCATATTTTTGAGATATAACATTACTATTTTTCTTAGCTACATTAATGTTAGTTAAACAACTTTTGCTAATATCAATTTTATTTTCTTCATTTGCTTTTCATTTCAATCTCATTAGATATTTATCTATCTGAAAAAGGTAAGCATTATTTTAAAACAATTTAAAAAATATTATTCCCAGTTTTCAAACTTATTTCAGTAATTGTTAAGAATACCATGTAATATATTAAAAAAACACTTTATGCATAAACCACTAATTATATCTGTTGTATCAAAATATACACTACATAGCAGTTACCTTGCTTGTGACATTAGCAGATCGAGTGCTGCTGAAAATTTGTGCATTATTGGATCATTTTCTTAGAAAACAATTGTACATGCCATTAGTAGAAATGGAACAAAAATTTGTTAAGCAATGAATAATTTTCTTTAGACATTGATTTGAATTTGTATGTTTGGTAAAAGTTACATGCCCCCCTTGCAATAGTTTTGTATCCCTGAAGTAGCACTTTTTATTCTTACACTTGTGTCAGATAAATATGTACATTTCCTACACTTTTGAACTATTCCTATTTTCTCCCTTTAACTCATCATGTGGAGATACATGTAAAATTTGAGCAAGGCTTTTGAGTTAATTTTTATTTTTTTAAAAAGTATTTAATATTGAAGATAATTGGTGCAATGAAGTAATGCATATTTTCATACCATTATATGCAAAGCTAGCTCTAATATATCATAACTAATAAAATTAACTTCATACAATATTTATTGACATATCTTCTACTGAGAGGACTTTATTATTTTGAAAACCTATATTGTTTCAAATAGGATGTGATGCATACTACAAGCATATTAATTAGTTTTTCTTTATTCACATGGTTTTATATGATATTTCATTAAATATTCATTTAGGAGTCCTGTTTACTATTAACATTAATGTATAAATTGGTTTATATACATTGAACTAGAATCTTATTTCATATTAATCTTACACCCTAGGAAAGAAAGTAATCCATAATCAAAAAATCTAGTAGTGATGCTCTTTCTCAGTATTAACATGTATAAATATATCTAAAACATTTTAAACAATTACCACTGGATCATAGAGAGTAGAGTTTTTTTTTAAAATGTCAATTGACAGAGCAGACAACAGTAAACAAAACATTAAAACAAATCTAATAATAAACAAAGCATTTTTATAGCACAACAGTTCAAATACCTACATATTTGGATGGTAATAATTATTTTTTTCATGTTAACATGGAATGCATTTAATATTCTAGTAGTCTTAAGTATTACACTTCACAAAATTTACATTATAATAATGAATCATTTCTGAAGTTTAATAGTAATTATTCAATTATTTATATGAGTCTATTATATATGTTTTCTAAATTAAGATATGTGCACATACATATTTTTACATTTGTACTAAAAGAACAATCAATAATAAGACAGCTTAATTCACTATAAATGTTTACACAGGGCATTACAAAATTCAACCTTTACATGGTGCATTTTAATTATACATCAATTTAAAGACAAAAAAATAAACAATAGCATCTCATCAAAAATAATCAATAGCATCTCATCTGGAAGTCAAAGCAAAAATATAATTTATAGGAAAACTGAAACCAAAACAAAATGATAAATCATCCATGAGTATCTCAAGGAGAAATAATAATATATATATATATTTGAAACCAGGCACTCTTCACAAACCTGGGAGCTTAATTGTAAGTGTAGAGGATTTGAACTCAGATTGCAGGGAACATGCACAAAAGTGTGTGGTAGAGAAATACACATATGTATCAAGCAAAATAAACAAGCAAACTGCCATAAATTTTCAACTTACCAAACAATTTATATAGCTATACACACTTTGTATTAGTCACACAATACAATAAAATCATTACAATAGTAATGATTTTTCAAAATGTTCAGAGAGATATCAAATTTTAATTACATTAAATTAAAAAAAAAATTCTTATATTTCTTTTAAAACTCTTTTTTTCCTTTTTCTTTAAAAATAACATTGATCTAAAACTACATTGTGATTATTAACAATTATAATAGCGACTTTGAATAAAAACTCATTAAGTGGGGAGAAAAAATGAATATTTAAGAAACAAACTGGTTTCTTTTATCTCAACTAATTTAAAAGAAATCTAAACCAGTCTTCCATTCATTGGATTCCAATCACACATGTAGAATCATTATGAAATTTTTTCTTGTTAAGAAACACATATGTTGAACTGCATACATGAAGATAGATGGCACAGGATTGAATCAAACTCAGCAAGCAAAGTTGGACATCTCAACTGTCATGGGCAACATGCTGGAGAAGTCATGTCTGTTCATATGGTGAATAACAATGCATATCAATTTTTCCAGCTGCTGGTACATATTCAGTATTGTTCATGTAGAACAGGCAAAAGCAAAGGCCAAAAGAAAAAAAAAACAGAGTGACTAAATAGAAACAGATTATAATGCAGAATGCCAATTAATTTCTGAGCTGGTCTTTTTATATCACTTTTGCAAACGTCTTTTCCCCCTTTAATTAACAAGCTCACATGTTTACAAAATTCATTAATTAATCAAGCCAGTAAGTAATTACTTTAATTCTTATTTACAAAATTCTTTAATTAAATAAGACTATTTGTTTATACAATTTTTTAATTAAATGAGACTTAAAATATTATTAATTCAAATTCAACATTTTCAAAACCAGAAACAAATTTAAAAAAAAAAAATTATTTGCCAACAGTTTTAATTAAAAATATATAAAATATTGAGTAAAAATTTTATAGATTATTATTTAATTAAGCTTTGTTCTTATAACATGAATTTTAAAACATATTTAAAATATATTTGGTTAAAGTAAATCAGTTTCTTTGTCTTTTTGAAATTAAAGTAAAAATGAATTAAAGTAATTATAAACACAGAACTTTATTAGTGTATATACATATTATAACGATCCGGAGAAAGTGAACTTAATGTCATTTGCACTACAGGGTGCCATCTAGGCATTTGAACCTAGAAAAAATTATAAAGTAGGCAGACACGTAAGTCAAACAAAAAAAAAATTTTTTCTTTTATATATATTGATTCTGGTCATTAGCCCATTGTCACTAGCTCAGGGAGTAGCAGAGATTTATATTTATAATAATATATTTTATTAATTCTTATCTAAGAATATTTTAAAAAAGAATAAAATAAGCCACTGCCAGTAATTAACACATAAAATATTTATTTACGCATATATATATATATATGAAACAGATAGGCTGTTCCTCATATAAATATTCAAAAGACACCCCCCCCATTTAAAAACGTCTAGCGCGATTCAGTCTAATTGGGAACGCAATAAAGCTGTGATTTGTTTAAAAAAATCATATTTTTAATTTTGTGATTGATGGATTTAAATAAAATGTTAAGTTATCTTATTTTTTTTTATCTGTCTCAATAAAAAAGAAAAGAAATTAATTATCCAATCATTAAAAAGAAAAAAAGAAAAGATACTTGAGTTAAACTGAGGCAATATTCAAATCAGGCACGTCGTCGGAAGAAAAGAACTTTTTTTTTCTCTCGTCTTACACAGAGAAGCAGAACATATTAAATTTTTTTTTTAAAAAAGAAAGTGTATTACTTAATTCTTTTGAGAGATTAAAATATAGTTTTAACAGAACGCAAAAATGGAAAAAGAAACCTTTGCTAGAGGAATTATGATAATAATGGGGTAATTTAGCGGCTTCACTCTCTCCACGCTGTGCCATGACTTTCCATAGATGAAATAACCTGCCTTCTTTAGAATAAACTAGACTGCAAAACTGGAAGGTAATTATGTTATAAAATATTAAGACACCTTTATCATACGTTATAAAGTGAAGTTATGAAATAACTACATAGAATTTGTTTTATAAAATATTAAAACATCTTTATCATACGTTATAAAATGAAGTTATGAAATAACTACATAGAATTTGTTTTGTAAAATATTAGAACACGTTTATCATACGTTATAAAATGAAGTTATGAAATAACTACATAGAATTTGTTTTGTAAAATATTAGAACACGTTTATCATACGTTATAAAATGAAGTTATGAAATAGTTATATGCAAATTTATTTATAAAAATATTTGAACGTATTTACTATATAAATTATAAATGCTTCAATTACTAAATGATAAATGCTCCACAAGCCAAACAGAATTTATGTATATGAATATATTTTTATATTTGACTAAATTATAAATGCTGCAATTACTAAATTATAAATGCTCCACAAGCCAAACAGAATTTATGTATATGAATATATTTTTATATTTGACTAAATTATAAATGCTCCACAAGCCAAACAGAATTTATGTGTGTGAATATACTTTTATATTTGACTAAATTGGAAATGCTTTAATTACTAAATGATAAATGCTCCACAAGCCAAGAAGTGCTGAGTTTAAATGTTTACCAATCAATAATGATTCATAAAATGATGAAATGCTGTATAAATCATAAATGCTTGACTGCTTCTAAGCTTCTTATAATGTAACAGAGTTTATGTATAAGAATATACTTTTATATTTGACTAAATTATAAATGCTTTAATTACCAAATGATGAATACTCCACAAGCCAAGAATTGCTAAGTTTAAATGTTTACCAATCGGTAATAATTCATAAAATAACAAAATGTTATATAAATCATAAATGCTTAACTGCTACCAGGCTTCTTCTCATAAAGGAATACAAAAATAAACTATTGTTGAATTGGAATATTTCCAAGCTTCTTCTCATAAAGGAATACAAAAATGAACTATTGTTGAATTAGGATGTTTCCAAGTTTCTTCTCATAAATGGATCCAAAATGAACTATTGTTGAATTAGAAAATTCCCAAGCTTCTTCTCATAAAGGAATACAAAAATGAACTATTGTTGAATTAGAATGTTTCCAAGCTTCTTCTCATAAAGGAATTCAAAAATAAACTATTGTTGAATTAGAATATTTCCAAACTTCTTCTCATAAATGAATTTGTAAATGAACTATTGATAAAAAAAAAAGAACTGCTTCTAACTCTTTCATAAGTAAAATGAAAATGAGTTATCATGTAGATAGAAATGAACTTTGTTAGAAATCGCTAATTAATTGTTATTTAATAAATTTTTTTTTTGTTACTAAAAATTAAATTGGTTATCCAGTTATCCAATTTTGTTTTATTTTATTGCATCACTCATCAGTTACAGCACTGGTTCATGAGAATTTCATGCTTCCTGAGCTACGTCTGACATAACTAGACCCAGGCCAGTCAGGTTGTAGTAAGACGGAACTCTAATGGCGCTGTTTGGAAAACCAAACATATAAATGTTTAGATGTTCACAGTCTCTATGGTACTACATCCTCTGATGAGCAGGAAATATTGTTGTAGGAGGCATTAACATCTGCATTAGGAATGTCAATTGATAGTTCCTTCCTACAGCATGCTCATCAGAAAATTGTTACAGCTGATATAATAAAACGGTTGTATGCGGGTCTGGTTACATTTGGCGCCCAATGTGGAGCCTTATCTGGCTAGCATACTCATAGGCCGGTTAATTTGCCACCCTACTGTGAGGCCTTATCTGGCTAGCATACTCATAGGCCGGTTAATTTGCCGCCCTACTGTGAGGCCTTATCTGGCTAGCATACTCATAGGCCGGTTAATTTGCCACCCTACTGTGAGGCCTTATCTGGCTAGCATACTCATAGGCCGGTTAATTTGCCACCCTACTGTGAGGTCCGATCTAGCTAGCCTACTCATAGGCATAAGCAGATCACGATTCCGTGATATGAACAGTGCATATGATGTAGTGATGTAATTTGTTCAGGAAGGATGGAAAAATAAAAGTTTAAAAGAAAAACACAACACAAAAAAGAATGGCATAAAGAATGAAACAGGCATTTCAAAGAAGATGGAGTAAAGTCATGGTGTGGATGGAGAGAGAAGCTTACTGATTTAGAAAACAAAGGAAAAATGGTAAACATGGAGGCTCAGAAAACAGAAAAGATAGCTCAGATAATAGAAATTATAAAAGCAGACCAAAAGAAAAGAGATAAGCAAAGAGAAGATATCGAACGAATAGAAAAAGAAGACAAACAAAGAGAAGAAGATATCAAACAAAGAGAAGAATATAACCAAAAATGGGATAAACAAAGAGAAGAAGATATCAAACAAAGAGAAGAATATAACCAAAAATGGGATAAACAAAGAGAAGAATATAACCAAAAATGGGATAAACAAAGAGAAGAAGATATCAAACAAAGAGAAGAATATAACAAGCAAGCAATAGAAGCAAACCAAAGAATAGAAAAACGAATTAAAGAAGCAGTGGAAAAACAGAATGAAAAGTTCAACCAGTTAATGAAAAAAATAACTCAGTCTAAAAAATTGGATGAGGAAGAGACTTTGAAATTTCCAACCAAAGACATTTTAAAGGAATCACAAATTGAATACCCTATTACTGATGAAGCAAGATTTGAGATTGTTAAAAAGGAAGAAATTGAAATTACGAATGGTGATCTTGAAATTGTTGGTCTACCTTCAGAAAAAAGTCTGATTGTGGGATATGCCTTTAAAATTGAAAAGAAAGAAGTATATGCAGAAGCTGAAAATGAAATAGTATCGAACACAGCAAAAGAGTTTTAAACGGATGAAAATGAATCTAATAAAGCAAAATTAAAATCTTCTAATCTTCAAGAAGATGAAAAACATGAAAATGAACATAATCGAAAACTTAATTCTCATATAACTAAGGAACTGTCCAATATAGAAGAAAATGTTTCAGAAAAATTGTCTGATATATGCTATGAAATAGTAACAGAGATAGAGAAAGAAACCATAAATTGGAAAGAAAAGTGTGTTAGTCCTCAGCCATATATAAAAATTATAAACAAAAGCTTAATAAACTCAAATCAAAAATTGAGTACAGAAAGAAAATATATAAAGACAGTTATTAAAAATATAGTTGCTTACGCAGGAAAAGACACCAAAAAGGAATCTGAAAACTCGGGATTTATCAGTGTGAAAAAAATTAAGCAACAAGAAACCTTTACAAATACCAAAAAAATAATTACTATGGCAGAAGAACCATTTAAAAAGAAACTTTTATGTAAAAATGAAGTACCACCATGGAAGAGGAACAGGAGAAAATCCACAGATGGTGTTCATGGTCCATATCGGACACGTATAATTAGAAGATCAAACAGTAACAAGGATCTCCAAAGAAAATACAGAAGTGAAGAAGCAAGACACCACAGTAATAAATTTTCAACAAAAAGACAATCCAGAAGTATGTCACCTCATAATACAAAAGAGGACTATAGGAGAACTGATCATGATTATCAGTCTCCCAAACCAAGTTGCAGTTATGATTCAGAATAAAATAGAGATAGCTGATGGAAAAAGTTTGTGAGTGTGATGTAGTGATGCATGAACTTGTGTTTTTCATGTTGAGATGGTGGATGATTGAGCGGAGCTGCTTGGATGCATTGTGTTATGATGCTCCGAAGTATATGCTCGGCACTATCCAGACCTGGATGTTGTGCTCCAAGAGTAGTCCAGCAGTGCGTATATATAGGCCTTGGTCTCATGGATAGGCCAAATGATAGCCCCTAAGACTCACCGAAGCTGAGCAGGGTTGGCTGAGTGCCAAATTGTTTTTTTTCTCTGGCTCCTATTCTTGGTTGGATGATACTTCTAGGTACAAGAGAGGTAGTGCTTAAAAATGAGATATTTTCTCGTGACGTCATGAGGCGGTGTGTACTGGTAGTTTGTGTTTGGCCATCTATTTGTCTCGGCATTGGAGGCTATGGTTCATGTATTCACTTTTCCAGCTCATCTTGCCCATTCATCAGCATATCTAAAACTAGGCAGTACTGAGAAATAATGTGTATAGTAGATGGAATGAAATCGTACTTCCAGGCGATTTCATCCCAAAATTTGGTGAGGGGTAATGAAACAGATAGGCTGTTCCTCATATAAATATTCAAAAGACACCCCCCCCCCCCCATTTAAAAATGTCTAGCGCGATTCAGTCTAATTGGGAACGCAATAAAGCTGTGATTTGTTTAAAAAAATCATATTTTTAATTTTGTGATTGATGGATTTAAATAAAATGTTAAGTTATCTTATTTTTTTTTATCTGTCTCAATAAAAAAAGAAAAGAAATTAATTATCCAATCATTAAAAAGAAAAAAAGAAAAGATACTTGAGTTAAACTGAGGCAATATTCAAATCAGGCACGTCGTCGGAAGAAAAGAACTTTTTTTTTTCTCTCGTCTTACACAGAGAAGCAGAACATATTAAATTTTTTTTTTAAAAAAGAAAGTGTATTACTTAATTCTTTTGAGAGATTAAAATATAGTTTTAACAGAACGCAAAAATGGAAAAAGAAACCTTTGCTAGAGGAATTATGATAATAATGGGGTAATTTAGCGGCTTCACTCTCTCCACGCTGTGCCATGACTTTCCATAGATGAAATAACCTGCCTTCTTTAGAATAAACTAGACTGCAAAACTGGAAGGTAATTATGTTATAAAATATTAAGACACCTTTATCATACGTTATAAAGTGAAGTTATGAAATAACTACATAGAATTTGTTTTATAAAATATTAAAACATCTTTATCATACGTTATAAAATGAAGTTATGAAATAACTACATAGAATTTGTTTTGTAAAATATTAGAACACGTTTATCATACGTTATAAAATGAAGTTATGAAATAACTACATAGAATTTGTTTTGTAAAATATTAGAACACGTTTATCATACGTTATAAAATGAAGTTATGAAATAGTTATATGCAAATTTATTTATAAAAATATTTGAACGTATTTACTATATAAATTATAAATGCTTCAATTACTAAATGATAAATGCTCCACAAGCCAAACAGAATTTATGTGTATGAATATACCCTTATATTTGACTAAATTATAAATGCTGCAATTACTAAATTATAAATGCTCCACAAGCCAAACAGAATTTATGTATATGAATATATTTTTATATTTGACTAAATTATAAATGCTCCACAAGCCAAACAGAATTTATGTGTGTGAATATACTTTTATATTTGACTAAATTGGAAATGCTTTAATTACTAAATGATAAATGCTCCACAAGCCAAGAAGTGCTGAGTTTAAATGTTTACCAATCAATAATGATTCATAAAATGATGAAATGCTGTATAAATCATAAATGCTTGACTGCTTCTAAGCTTCTTATAATGTAACAGAGTTTATGTATAAGAATATACTTTTATATTTGACTAAATTATCAATGCTTTAATTACCAAATGATGAATACTCCACAAGCCAAGAATTGCTAAGTTTAAATGTTTACCAATCGGTAATAATTCATAAAATAACAAAATGTTATATAAATCATAAATGCTTAACTGCTACCAGGCTTCTTCTCATAAAGGAATACAAAAATAAACTATTGTTGAATTGGAATATTTCCAAGCTTCTTCTCATAAAGGAATACAAAAATGAACTATTGTTGAATTAGGATGTTTCCAAGCTTCTTCTCATAAAGGAATTCAAAAATAAACTATTGTTGAATTAGAATATTTCCAAACTTCTTCTCATAAATGAATTTGTAAATGAACTATTGATAAAAAAAAGAACTGCTTCTAACTCTTTCATAAGTAAAATGAAAATGAGTTATCATGTAGATAAAAATGAACTTTGTTAGAAATCGCTAATTAATTGTTATTTAATAAATTTTTTTTTGTTACTAAAAATTAAATTAGTTATCCAGTTATCCAATTTTGTTTTATTTTATTGCATCACTCATCAGTTACAGCACTGGTTCATGAGAATTTCATGCTTCCTGAGCTACGTCTGACATAACTAGACCCAGGCCAGTCAGGTTGTAGTAAGACGGAACTCTAATGGCGCTGTTTGGAAAACCAAACATATAAATGTTTAGATGTTCACAGTCTCTATGGTACTACATCCTCTGATGAGCAGGAAATATTGTTGTAGGAGGCATTAACATCTGCATTAGGAATGTCAATTGATAGCTCCTTCCTACAACATGCTCATCAGAAAATTGTTACAGCTGACGTAATAAAACGGTTGTATGCGGGTCCGGTTACAATATATATATATATAAAATTTAGCATTATTATTTTATACGTTTACTTTAGCATTTAACTACATTTTAAACTTTTATTCTAGATTTTAATTTACATTTACTTTTTATAAGTTTACATTTTAATTTTTATAAGTTCGCACAGATGGGTTTATAAAAGTTTGTTTTATAATGTTGAGTATAGATCGGTTACATAGATTACACAGTTAAAAACATTTCAAAATAAACATAAACGATCAAAATACAAAGTCATTGATACCGTCAATTGCAGAGGGAAATTTATAAGTAACCCAATAGCATTCACCATAAGATGCTTGCATTGACACCAATAACTTAAAAGACATCCGAATAAATACATTTTAGATACTCACCGTAAGGTATCATTATTTATCGAATGTCTATATATTTTGATCCAATATGAAAACCCAAAACATAATTAACCGATAACGAATCCATGCAAGCGTCTATAAACAACTTAAATTTAATGCATTTTTATTTAGTGTCGAGTATGAATAGACTACATAGATTTGCATTTCAAGATAAAACATTCTATCCCCATTTAATCTTAGGCTAAAAGTTCGCAGTCAAACTGGCGTCAATCCATCTGATATATCGATGTATTCAATGTAATACGAATACGGCAACACAAAATAGGTTAAGATAAGACATTGACTCTCATCAGATAGAAATATTACATCTATCTAACGAGAAGAACAATAAAAAAAACTCCATAGAAATGGACTGCGGTCATTTTGCCGACTTACGATCGCATTCCCTAGGCAAGAGGAAGTGTGCGGCGTATACAAGCGATTCTGCCCATAGCGAATCTTGCATTACATCTACTAACTACATCAATATATCCAATTCATTGACCCAATTCAACAATGACACGAATAACCTAAGATTACCCTCTCTTAATATAACTTTACAAATCTATACAGCCATTCACACCCGACTTAAGATTATTATTGATATATTTTAATTTATCGGAAAACAGAAATCATTATAAAACTTAAAGAACAAAAAAAATATAAATGGAAATGATTTTACAAAAGAAATACCTCAAATAATATTTTAACTACTTTAGTCTGATAGGAAATTCTTATATTTATAAATATTGAAAAGTTTAGTATTTAGAGTTCTTTTGTTTAGAAATGTTCATAAATTATATATTTCTTACTGTTTTGAAAAATGTCCATTTTCTCTGATTTCTTGTAATGGAAGGTATTAATCCCACGAAGTTCTAAAGAGATCAGTGTGCAGTTAATCGCTGGTCCTTTATGGTTGATGGTATTCTTATGGGCCTTGATGTCCTGTGGCCCGCAATATCGGAAAACGATGTTTCATTTTTTTTGAACAACTGAAGGAATTGAGAGTACATCTTTCAATCCCTTCTCCTTCAACTCCACACTAACACCTCTAGTCACATCGTAATAACACTAATAATTTCCAAACCTTTCCTTTTATATTAATTTTAAGGATCCAATGGACATTACGTCATCGATGATGATATGGTCCTTTCGCTGAGGTTTGATTCCATTGTTTTTCATTCATTGGCTATTAGTTTCTATTGTTTTCTTATCTGACTGATGCTTATACATTTAAATGCCCAAGGCTAGTTTACATTTGACTAATTAAATTAATCATTTCCATTTTTTTCAATAACATTTTAATTTGTTTTGTACAAACTTAGATATATTTTTATCTTTAAATCTTTACTGACAATTTAGTTTTAAAATACTTTTTCTTTTTTTTAATAAAGTTTTATTTTAATATTTTTTTTTTCATCTGTGCGATTATATAGATACGAGTTTAGTATAGGATTTTAATTTTCAATTTTTAATTCTTAAAAAGAGAAATTTTATTTGCGAACTTTTATTTTTTTCATGTTTACTAATAAAAAAAACAATGTAACGACGTGTGTGTGCTCGTTACAATATATAATATAAATCTATAAAAAAAGTTAATGACACTTTAATTTGATTCACAACTGCCAATTACTACATTTATACAATAAATTATAGATTGAGATAGACCACTAATTTCAGTATACTAATATATAGAAGCAGTGTAAATATTAACCTTAACAAATGTTCTCTATTATTTGTTTCTTTTTTTTTTGTATGGTATTTATTGAATATAAAATAAAAATGTAAATCTATAATGTAGAACTAATTTCAAAATCTAATATTAACTGAAACTTGTAAAATACATTCAACTGTTAATAATAATACACAGGCTAATGATACCACAACCTTTTGAGTAATCTACTTCTGGTGCTACTAGCCAAAATGGATAGTAAATACCCTTTGAAATTTTGTTTTATATACTAAAAGTATGTCACATTATTAGCTCTTGAATGTATTTGAAAAGTTTAAATAAAGTTTGATTTTTCTAAAAACTTTAACAATTAATATTAGATGATACAAATAGTGTAACATATAATTATAACTAAAATACTATCATTACAAACATTCAAACATCAAATAAAGAAACTTAACAAAATTTTTGATGATATTTATCATTGCATGTGTGATGATATGTTTGCATTAGTCTAAATAATGTATCTTAATTTTTTTATTAAATATTTCTCAGTGAAATATCAATAACTTATTTAAATGAATTCAAGTTATGCAAATATCTGATCAATTAGAAACAGATATGTATTATTTTAATTTTCTTTCAATAATATTTATTACCTTTTGATTTTTTAAAATATATATTCATTTCATTTCATTCTATTATTTAATTTACAATCCTATATGTAGATGAGCACACTTTCTTTGCTACAATTGGGAGTTTGATGCTTGAATATAAACTTCATTTTTTACTGAAGAAACTTATTATTTGTCATTAAATATGATACGATTATTTTTTCTATACATAGACAGATGATATTTTAATTTTAGTCAAGGTTAATTGATATTCTATGGAAGATAATTTTAATTACTGACACCATGTTCATGTTTATAAAAAAGCATTTATAAAGTCCAAGATTTTTTCTCTAGCTATAATCTATCTGCCATTTCATGTTCTATTTTTTTCTTTTTACACTAAAATTTCTAAAGTACTATGGTTCTTCATTTTAACATGAAAATGAAGAATAATATTTTATTAATTGCTTACAAATAATTTTATTTTTTACAATTACAATATAAAATAATTTGATATCCAATTACCATATTTTATAGACTCTTAACTAAATAAATTAATGCGCGATATATTTTTATTAATGTAACTTTACTAACTTATCAAATGGTATATTTTATTTATTGTCATTATTATAGTTGTTATTGCTAATTTTAGTGTCTTTTGTACTACTCCATTTTTATATTCATACATACATTAACATATATGTTACCTTTCTATGCTTGTATGTATTTTCTGCTGATTGTTATAAAGAAAAAATAAAATATTAAGCATTAAAAGATCAAAATGATAATACATTTTAAAAATATAAAATTGATTAACATAAAAGCAATTGCATTAATTCTGTTAACTGTTGATTTATTTTATTTTTTTTCCCCTTAAATATCAATCTGTCATTTTTTGGCTAATCTTAAAATATTCTCTGGATTTTTTGTAAAAAAGGTAAAAAAAAAAACCCCACCAATTATCATGTTATTAATGTATTTATAACTGACTTTAGGCTATCTGATTATATATTCTTTTTTTTTCCATGTGTCAAAGCATCTGCCGGGAAGCGAACCCACGCCCGGGATAACTGCTTGTAAGGCGGCTGTGCTGACCACTCGGCCACCAATGCTTACGACTCATTATATATTATTAAGTTTCAAATTGTAACTTTTGACTCTAGCTTTACTTTTACAAGGATTGTTTTTAATTAATTCTATTTAATTCTTATAATCAAAAAACATTTATCAATATCTACTGTTCTTTCTTAATTTTTCTTTATCTATTGAAAATAAGAGTGTTTTTACTTATACCCAGAAGTTGTTATTTTAATACAACAGACACCTGACTCTCATCTTAGAATTTAACAATCAAGTGTATTGTAATGCTTACATTAGGAATGTCTCCTATTGTAATAACTACTGCAAATTATTTGATTTTTTAAAAAAAATTTAAGCTTAGGAAAATTGTTGTCATAAGATGTACCCAGGTCAAAATATAATTATTACCTTATAAGTACTAAATGCCACTATTCTTTGACATCAATAGATACATACTTCTATTATATGAACAATTTTACATTCCAGAAAACATTTTCTAAATTTATCCATTCAACATATTTTTTTTAAAAAAATATAAAAATGATTATGTTTCAATAGGATTTCTAAATGTTTTCCAATAAATATGAAATTTTTTTCAGTTGATCTCCTAATCCAAAATCATACAAAACATTATTATGCTTTAACAAGTTTTTTTTGATAAATAAAAAATGTGCATTTGGAATTTATAGTATTGGATCACATGTTGTACTTTCTTACCTGATAGTAAAGAATCCATGACTTAACTCAAGCATTTGACCAATTAAAAAATTTTAATGGTTAAAAAAAAAATACAATATAGAAAATGCAAATAAGCACCCATTTTATATAGTGCATGTTTACAATTGTATTACACTCAAATATCAGCCTTTCAAGCTAATTGTGCATATGCTTTTATCTTGTATTGGAGAGAAAGTATTCATTTATTATTAGTAACACTCGCAAAAGCATATGCACAATTAGCTTGAAAGGCTGATATTTGAATGCAATATAGAAAATGATAAAATTTACATAGATGACTTGATCACTATCCCTCTAATTCATCTATGATCAAAATTTTTACTTCATCAATAAACTCAATTACTAATTCTATATTAACTATTATTCATTGGCACTATTTATGTAAATAGAAACTTTATTGTCTGTTATATCTATTTCTATTTGTAATTTTATCTCATGTGATAAAAATAATATTACATTCTTCTATAAGGTTCTCATTGGTTAGGACATTTGTTTTATCATTGTATGGTGTCCAATTTATCTGGAGGTTGTATTATAACATCCATGCTGTTTCTGATTTGCCCCACTGAGTTGGTGCTAATTCCATACATTTTAATTCTTCCCTAACTAATTTAAGGTTTTCATTTCTTAATTTTTCATTCATCCACATAATTAGTTTAAGTTCTATGCATATTTATATTTTTTTTAGCAAAGTTTATTTTATTCATGACCATCTTTTTTTTAGATTTTTTTTATTCTACATTATTCTTCAGGTTTTTGTTAATCCAAAAAAATTTCTTTTGCCTGACATGTTTTCCTTTCCTCATACACTAAACCTTTACATAACATCATTACATCTGTGAATAAATTGATCTTATCTCCCCTAAAATTATTATGATTTAATTTTGTAAGTTATCTAAATTTTGATTCACTCTGTCTAAATTCACACTGTTTACTCATTTCTGCATCACCTGTAATATTATCAGCACTTGATCCCATGTTTAGTTTGCCATATTTTCTTTTTGTTTTAAAGTTTTAATTATTTAATGTTACAAGAGGGGGAAAAAAAACAAATTTTACAATTACAATTCTTTTATTTTAAAAGTTTTGAAACAACTTTTTTTTTTTATAAATTCATCACTCTGACCTGATGTTATTTTTAATTAGCTTTCAATTATCATTTTACAATGATACTTATTAATATATAGGGTATATGAGCACAGACATTCACATGACTCAACACTCTCCACTCTATCTCATAACAATAATACACTTAAGCACATATATTCAAAAAAGATAAATAATCACCAATATACATATTTCATGCTAAACCAGCAATCATCAGTTGGTCCAAATTATCATCTCTACACATATATTGAAGAAGTGCTCAGATATATATGAAGATAGCCAATCTTCATACTTTAATGGACAGGCTTCAATTCACCCCACACTCCAACTCTTCATTCAATTGAAAATCTGATGATGGAACACTCAAAGACCATCCTGGGGCCCAAAATTCTTGTCACATCCATGTTGACCTAAGGTCAATTTGACCCCCTTTGAGTGTTCCATCATTAAATTTTCAATTGGATGGATGGTTGAAGAGTTGGAGTGTGAAGTGAATTGAAGTCTGTCCATTAAAGTATGAAGATTGGCTATCTTAATATATATCTGAACATTTATTGCATATATGTGTAGAGATGATAATCTGTACCAACTGATCATTGCTAGTTTAGCATGAAATATGTATATTGGTGATTATTTATCTTTTCGACATATATGTGTTCAAGTGTATCAGTGTTATGAGATAGAGTGTTGAGTCATGTAAGTCTGTGCTCATATACCCTATATATTACATATATTGATACAAATATATAATAAGCCTGTATATCAGTTAATAATACTTATTATAATAATCCTTTAGAACTTTATGCAGTAAAATGAATATTATACTTTTTTTTATTTATGTAGGGTATTTAATAATTATATTATGATAGAGAAAAAAATTAAAAATGTAAAACAATTAATTTTATTCTGAGGTAGCTCATATCATCAATAGTAATAATTTATATGTTTGAATATTTATTTACTCAACAAACACACTTAATTATATCAGTAATGAGTTGATACAAATATACAGTATTTTCCATGTATATCTGTGCTATTGACTTATTTCCTGTTGACTGTACTAATTTGTATTTAAGAAAACAATAAAATGAATAATAACATTGTACTGGAATAAAGAAATGCTGAAAACCAATGGTTGTTAGAATCAAAAGGATTTTTTATTCACTTTAATTTAATATACAAATTCTGTTTGTGTGTTTTGTTAACCATGTCAAATATTCTAACTGATTTTTAACATTTTTATCAAATGGACTTTCTTCAAAGTTTGTACACATGTTAGGTATAAATGACAATGTAATATGACAATGAAGTATTTCAGAATTGTTTAACGTTTAACCAATCTAAGACTGTTAGTAGATTAAATTTCAAATATATGATATCAGTAGAATAAGTTAGTATTTTTAAACAATGATTTTATTGAATATTCACCACAAAACATTCTCATTTAATTAAAATAGAAAGAAAACCAAATGAAGGATGAACTATTGTTTCTTTTGATTGGTTAAATAAACTTGTTTTTTTTTTAAATATTCCCTTCTCAAATAAAAAAAAAATTAATGATTTTTAATGTGTGTGAATTTTATTTCAAAAACTGGATATACAGTGACTGCTTATATTCTTTATTTGCAAATTTGAATGTGAACAATTATGAAAAGAATATTGCAAAATATTCAACAACTAAAAATATATATATACAAAAAATATTTTATAAAAAACACTTTTATTTAGTTTGAGGATTAATGCACTGTAAAAAAAAATATTTTCTTAAACCACAATTTTAGTTGGTATCTATAAATTAATTAATTTAATAACCATAATTTAATTAGATTACTTCTTTCATTTATTTGAATAATTGGATGCCCTTCACTTTTATAACAAGTTAAATCCAAATTATGGTCCAAAAATATTTTTTGCTTTTTAATGCATTATTTCTCAAATTAAATGAAAGTTGTTGTTTTTTTTTGTAAAATATTATATATATTATTTTTTATTTTTTAGCTATCAGATAGTTTGCAACAGACTTCATAACTTTTACATTTAATTCTTTTTTAATCAAACAAAATGATGTGTTTTGTTACTTATTTAGCATCTATATCACATTTTGGATGTTAGAAAAAGAAAAGATTATTAAGTATTAAGCTCTTTAGAACTTGCTGAGTTATGCTTTCCACCCCAAAGCCCAGAATCATAGCATATATAATCTTCAGGGTGCATTGCAAGATTTAAATGAGGGGGGCATTATGTAAGTGATTAATTTAAATTTTTGGACAATGGAACACTAATTTTTTTGTAGATTCCTGCTCATGTTCAAAAAACTTCACTTATGCTCAAAGTTATTCATGGCATGTTTATATAAATATATATTTTGTGCAACTCAGGTGGCAATGTTTGTGTGAGACTCCTCATAATATATGCTACGAGAGTTGCATAACATAAATACCTACATAAATGTGCTATGAATAACAGCATAAGTTAATTTTTCTTGAGCATGAGCAGAAATACGGCCACATTTTTGACCCAGTTAAGGTAAATATTGATTGAAAATGCAAAATAAAGAGTGTATGGTTCATCTCCAATAACCCCCATGGTCTGGAACATTTAAATTAATCATTTACATACTGCCCACCTTATTTAAATCTCACAATGTATCCTGCAGATTATGAGTGTTATGATTCTGGTCTTAGTAGTTGAAAGCATGCTCAGAAAATTCTAAAGAGTTTAATACTGAATAATCTTTTCTTTTTCAAATGTTCAAAACCTGATATATATATATATACATACATATATATTATGATTAACAGAAGAAAAAAAAGCTTTGAATTATTTAGCAACTATACAATATGTACATTAAATTTTCATTTGTTTTGTTTATTTCAGTTGTCAATATTGTTTTACAAATTGCTTCTGATTATCTGGTATAAGTTAAAAAAGGGTCATATCAAATTTTTAAATGTTTATTAATTTAAAATAAAATAAAAATTGCAAATATTACTATTTGAAAATCATTATAATTAAAAGAATGGAAAAGAAAATTTGTCAATGATAACATTTTGGATTATTTAAAAAGATGGAAAAAATTGAAAATATGTGATTAAAAATGTAATTAATACATATGTGAAAAAAACTTAACCAATTTTTTTTTTTTAGTATATTGATCTAAAGGATAATGTTTCCAGAATTATGATTTGAAATTGCAACATTTCACTTAGTTTGCAATAGGAAGGATTGTTTATGCTTTTTTTGAAAGATGTTTATGTTATAAAAGTTTGATTATCATTTTGACTAGAGAAATATTGTTAATACTTTTCAAATTTATGGCAAAATGAAATTTTTTACATTAATATAGACTTTTTTTTAGATGTCAAAATATAATAAAATTTTCAGCACTGGAATTCTAATTAAATGGCTGCAATTTGTTTTCATTGGTTTTTTTATTTGTTATGGACATAAAAAAATATGCTTTTAAAAATTTGATTATATCTTTCACTAGGGGAAGATTCCTTATGCTTTTGCTTTTCAAATATATGTGTGAAGTTAGAGTTGGAAAGTTTACATTAAATTAAATTTTTTTATTCCTAGTATGGTCATGAAATAAATAAAGTTTCTAGTATTGAGAATGAACAATTACACACTTCAATTTCTGTACATTGAAAAAAGTTATTTATGCTTTTTATGTGCATAGGATTCTTTATGCTTTTATTATAAAAAGTTTGATTATTGTTTTCATTAAGGAATGATTAATTATCCTTCTCAAATTTAAATGGATAATTTGAAAGTTAAATAAATTAAATTTATATTATTTTTACAACTATATTTTCTATTTTGTATTTTATTTTTCCTGTTTAAATGCTTGTGTTGGATAGTAACTTTCCTCTAGGCTGTGAGTATGAAATGGATTACCCTAAATAAATATAAGTAAACTAAAATGAACAGATCCTATAACAAATACATTTCTGGAATCAAATACATGGATTAAAATAGGTTTCAATGCATTTCTCCATTGTGAATGTCTTTTTTTTTTTTTAAATGTCTTTATTACTTACATTGTTTTACAAAAATGATCCAAATCATTATCTTATTATGGTAAACATTACAAAATTTTGCAGATATGGAAACTATTAAATATTAAAATTAATAGTGTTGTGAATGACAAAATAATCACTCTTTATTTGGTTATTATGGCAGAGAATTTAATACACACACAAATAAATTCCAATTATAATTGACATGTGCGTATATATATAATTAAGTACAGCATTTTTCCAACTTTAAATGAAAAACATAGTTAATAAACATGTTAACACTTTTTTGCTTACTAGATTGCCCAGCCAAAGCAAAATGATCATTTCCATTATTTATACAGAAAATGTATATAGCGAGTAACAGGTCTAACAAGTTTCTACCAATGGTGCAAAACTTTGCATATCAGAAGTAAACATAGCCTCATTTATATTCAGATTACAGTAACTTTATAGGGGAAGTCCATTTCTTCTTTATTTTTGACAGACATGCAAGCAAAGAATTTTAAGCAAATATTTATAACAAAATTTTCCTTGAAAGTTATACTAAGTCATACGTAAATGACACTATATTTATATCTGACAAGTGAAGGATTTCTTTATTCTTCAGAAACTTGTTATATTTATTAATCTCTGTATATATATATCTGTAACAACTACTACTTTAATGGTCATTATATATTTAAACTTCGCAATTTGGTAACTACAGAAGTACTGAAAAGTTTATTAACAGCATTTGGTTGATTCATCAAAACCGGAAATTATATATATTATCAGATAATGATTTCTTCGTGTAGTGGTTAGTCCAAACATGCCTTAAGATTTCCTGTTCCAGGTAACTGTTCAATAAAAAAGGAAAGCCAATCATCCAATTTGGTGAATAATGTCTTATCTTCCATTGCTTATTTTTAAAAAGTTATTGTAGAAATCTCTTAAATTGGTAAGTATTATAGAGCAGCTTAAAAATGTTTATATAAACTTGTTAATAAAATTGAAATTTTTATGGCAACATTAAGAATAGAATAATATTTCAAAATATTTAAAATTTTTATGCTTGTTTATTATTATCATCATGAGTTGACAATGATAGACTTTAATTTGGAAATTATTCATAAACAATTCAGATATAATGATGTCAGATTGCTTACGATATTTGTTTTTGTTGCTGGCTGTAACTTTTGTTATTATATTATATGTAACTTTTTATTATTATTAATCTTTGTAAATTTATTCACTGAATATTTGCATATGATTAATATATATATATATATACTTTTTTATATAATTAAGGTTGAACATTGATAATTATTATACTCACACAAATCTTTTTAGTTTAGAATTTTTTTAAAGTGTATATAATATATTATGTCTAATTAATAAATAAAAAATATTACTCTTAAATGATGCATCACATAACTTTTTTTTTGTTTTAGATTCGGGTGATTATTAATCAAATGGAATACTGGCCTGAAAATCGAGTTGCAGATTTATTTACCATTCGATTAGCATCTATCAATCAAACATTAGATCCTTGGATTTATATTTTATTTCGAAGAGAGCTATTTAAAAAAATTATTAGCTATATTAGACGTTTAAAGTCTAAAAAATCACCACCAAATACTGCCTGGCGAAATAGAAGCGCATCAACTCTATCCACAACTCTTACTAGACTTTTACAAAGAAATAGTAAAGATTTTACTGCAACGAATAATAAACCATTAGATATTATGATAACCTAAAATTTAAAAAGTAAAGATGTATATAGATTGAGTGATCTTTTTTAAATGCCTTGTTTTAAATCCTATGTTTTTTTTGTTAATTTACTAAAGAATATTGTATCTCAGAAATATGTACTCAGAAATGAAATAACAAAGAAGTGTAAATTATTTATCTAAAACAAAGTAATATACAAATATTCTTGTCATCAAAATATAAATGAAAGTTCTTTTTGCAATCAAAGTATATTTTGGTCAGTTAGAATTTAAAAACACGATTTTCTGATATTTAATAGTAACGTGAATGTTAATAATATTATTTTTTTTACAAGATAAGACTATTTTTTCAGTATAACTTTAATAATGTTAATATTTTTAAATACTTTTAGCTTTTATTTTGAAGGTTAAAAATATAAATATTATTTTAAAAGAGTAAATAAAGAAAAAATTGCTGAAATGAGAAAAAAATAATATTACCATTATTAATTAATGATTATTTTGAAAAATGTAAAACAAAATTTTAATTTAAAAAAAGAAAAGGTTAACATATTTGCAAAATTTAATTGAAAAAACTTTTTCCCTCAATCTCTATGATCAGTTCTCAAGAGTTCAAGCGAAATTCAAATATCAAAATAACAGGCTGATATCAACAATTTTTTATCCGTTGACCAATATGAGATTTTTGTATTTACTTTTTTAATCTGAGATTTCCCCACCTCCATGCATAAAATATTAAGCTTTAGAATTAATTATTCCCATCACCAGACTAAATTGTTTAGGTTCACTAGCTTATTAAAAGTATATGCTATGTATAAACCAACAAGCATTAACTTCCTCATCAGTGGAGATATATTCAGCACCTTTAACTACCATAATCAAATTGTATGAAGATTTGTTAAAATGTGACTTTTTGATATGAGTACTGGTAGAGTTTAAAATTTTTTATGCATCATTATTGACCACTACTTTATTACATATATATATATATATATATATATATATATGTGTGTGTGTGTGTGCATATGTGTAAAGAAAAAGAGAGAAGATTGAACAAATAATGAAAAATAATTTTAGTAATAAATTATATCTATTCTTCTGTGATATTATATATTTGAACATCTTAAGTTTATTAAAGCATGTCAGTAATTGATATTGACTGCTTCCTCACTGTTTAAGAATGATCATTAGAGAATAAATAATAGTTAATAAAATCAGATTTAAAAAACTGTAGAAGACATGTTGCCATTACATCTATTAAAACAGTATTTTGATACATATGCTGTATGAACAGAAACATTACTTCATCAAAAGTGACAATGTTGTCTTAAAATGGTGTTACACTACAGAATAAACCTGGTTTTTCAAAATGTTTAATCATTTTTCAGTCATAATAAATTCATTTAGAGTAATAAATAAACCATGATATAGCTATTAGAATTTCAAATCACCATGTTGACTCAATATAATTTTTTTGATGACCGGCAATCATAAACTGTATCACTAACTTGGAAAGTATAAACAGCTATAATATTTTTCAATCTTAAGTTTATAGTTTTTATATTTATGCCATCTGATTTTTGTGAAATGAAATATAGACATAAAAGTTTAGATTTTAAAGTATGCTCAGATTGTACTGGTATATCCTTTTACTTTCAGATGTAAGTTGGTCAAGGTAGTAATTTGTTCCTTTTTGTTTTTGTATACAAGATTCCTGCATCAATTGATGTCACTCAGCAAGCAGTGATTTCTAACCACAATTCTTATAATAGTTTCATTATTCTTGAGATTGTCAATTTTGGATTTTTAAACATGTTGTCAGTTTTAAGATGGTGATACTCTAATAAATTAGGCATTAATAATTTCATCTCATGAATTCAGACAAAACTCAACTTTTGTAATGTATTTCTAGTCATTTATTTTGAACTCTAGTCATAAAAAATATTATGTAGATATGTATTTTATTTTAATGCAACTGGCAGTGCTAATATGACAGATTTTCCTTTTTGACCTAACATTATATATATATATATATATATATATATATATATATATATATATATATATTTATAAACCATTATACAATTACAAATATCCAGTAACGTCCTCTGTTTAAAAGTCCATATCTCAATAATAGCGAACTTCAAAATCATTTTGAAGTTTGCTATTTTTGGGATATAGACTTTTAAACAGAGGACATTACTGGATATTTGTAATTGTATAAATGGTTTATATACTGTATTTGTATAATTATTTCAGTTAGTGTTAACAGTAGCTTTCTTTTCATATATATATATATGGTTGAGAAAAAATTAAAAATTGCTAAGCAAATAAACAAATTTAATCTCACTTATAAAATTTAGATGTCTTTTGTTTGACTTTTGACAATGTACAGTATACGAATGCTATGCATTTTTATTATTAAAAAAATTAACTTTGATGTCTATTTTAAAATATTTTTTCTTGTACAGAACTTTTTAAATATTGTGTATTTATTGCGAAATTATTATATTTATGTGCATTTATTTATTTAAATTTTATAAAATGTTTTTTTATCTCTTAAGTAAAATGCAATCTTTTAAAGTTTGTGATTAAATAAGTTCCATTATTATGAATCCAATAAAGCTGTTATATAGCATTATTTTATATATACTTCAGAATAACAAAAACAAATGTATATACATTTATAATCCTACTACGAGCCAAACATACATTGTTCAAGACATGGAATTAAATACTGCAATATATTTTAAGCATATATCTTTGAAGATTTTTTTTTCACTAACTATTGTGACAATTATAAATTAATATACGAAATATCAATTTTTTATTGATTTAAATATAATTAATGATTTACAAAAGTGACATTAAAATTACTGTATTTTTCTTCTTCTATGCAGAATGTTATTTATGTACAATGATAAAAATATAATTGATAATAAAATGTATTTTTATAATATTTTTTTTGTTTTTGTTTTGCTTATAAGAATGTAGACTCAACACAATATTGATAGATAGATAAATAATCGTGTTTACAACCAAATAATAAAAGGTATACTTATATAATTTAGAAAAATTTAAAAGCATTTTAATACAAAAAAAATTTATTTTTATAAATTTGTTTTTAAAAAACTGCAAAATTTTAGTTTATTTGTGGTACATATGTAATGTAATATTAATTATATTTACAAAAAAGTTATGGTGGAAGAAAATATAAATAAAGTAATTGTATTATTTTATATTGATTACTTCATTAATAAAAACAAGTTTTAAAAGTCTTGAAAGAAGTTTTTAAATAATATGAAATGCTCGAGTTAGATTAAGTTTTAAAAATGAAAGAAGAAAGCTGAATAATATTGAGTTGTGTAGATATTTATGATATGAAGTACACATTGAAAGTTGCTATTGAGCATTTTAACAATTGTGAAAAATATAAGCATTGGAAAACCTTTTGCACAATTAAACAATAATAAAGCCATCAAACATATGGTAATAGAAATAATTTTAAAACTAGGGCCAACATATTTACCAAAGTTAAGAATTTAATAAATGGACTACCATAATGAATTGAATTGAAATTTAAACTTTTTTGTGTCTTTAATATTTATTTAAACATCATTAAATAATAAATAAAAAAATCGAAATAAAATATTTGATATCAGTAATAATTAATTAAAACAGTAGCATTTTCCCCATCATAGCACCACCTAGTATAAGCTCTAGTAATCAATAGATGCTAGAAAGTTATCTATCATAATCCCTATTATGTGTTTTCCCATCTAATATCCCTTGACTAGATTTTACTTTATAACTTTCATCAGAGAGAAGCCTTGAATCTGGAAGCAGTAGATCAGGATTATTTGATCTAATGCATTCATTCAGTACCCTCATGCTACTTTTTTTGCTTTACTATAAATCTGTAAACCCAAACTGAAAATGTTTTCAATCCAGGCTGTCAGTCATATATATCTAAATCAAGTTCAGTATAATCATAATCACTACTGTACACAAAAAATTTGCTACTGTTGGCAAACATTAAAAAAGTATTCATAGGCTATAAGATTACTATTGTTAATTGAGATAGCTTTTTGATACTGATCCAAATTTATAGGACAACCTGTGAATAAATCGATAAAATATAAATTGTATAGAATAACCATTTAACAGTGATCTTATAATTACATGTACATGATAAGTTCTAGCATACATAAGATTTAACTCACCACAATAAAAAGGAATGCAATTTATGTTTAAATGGACTTGACCGAATTTCAAAACAAATCTTTAATGTAAAATACCAATAATTATATTACATTCATTTTCCCTTTTTTAACACTTGCACACTTAAAATATTTTACAAGTGTGTACATTTTTTAAAAATGAATATTAACCCTTTGATTTTTTTGTTTGACAATTTTATATTAAAAAAAATCTTTAAAATTTATAACAAATTATATATATATATATATATATATATATATATATATTTGTACCAACATTGTTTTGGCACATAATAATTTTGTTTAAAAAATTATGAAAAATAAAAAAAAAGCTTTCATAAAATTAAAAGTATAAGAGTTTTTAAAATAAAAGTTACAATCAATTAATGAGTCAGAAGGGGTGAGGGAGGTTCACTTCAGAGGCATCAAACTAAAAGCTTATAAAAGAAGTAAAGAGTTTATTATTATTAATTGAAATATAAATTAAAAGTTTAAAAATATAAATCTCTTTTTATTTAAGTCATCTTAAAATTAAATATTGAATGGATCTTAAATTATATATGTGCGTGCAACTGTAAATATATAATTATCTATGCATATTAAATATTAAAAATAAATGAATGTTAAAAATTTTAAAAACACTCAGCGATAGTTACTAATTAAAAATATAAAACAAGTTCAGCGATTGGCTACTAATCACAAATGAAAAAAACAACAGGATTAAAAAACTTATCTCCAAAGTATTAGCTACTAATGAAAAGAACTTCGACAACAGATATTGCTGGAGGATATCAAAAATGACAACATGCTTCATGTATAAATAGACAATTTTTTATTGGATGGTTAGTCGAGTTAGAGTTGCATTAGAATCACATTAGACTTGCAATTAGTTGCATTTGAGTTGCATTTAAAAGAGTTATATCAGTCAGTTTATTATGTATCCAGAACCAAGATTGCAGTGTTAAAACCTCAGAAAACATACGACTTTCTCTAGCCTGAAATCCAATGAAAACAGCCAACCTACCCAATAAAAGAGATGTCTGCATAACAACCTGAAGCCACTCAATATCTAATTGTTTTAAAGAAAAATGCCTTAGAATAATAAACGTCAAATCTCCACAAGAAAACTTCAAATCTAACCAGTTAGAAATACTTTATTAGAAACAGCAAGAAGTATCCACATTCAAAATTCTAGGTAACAACATTTTTTATTTCTAAAGTAGCCATCGCATTCGTAAAGCCTTAAGAGTCAAATTTAAAAACTCTATAGCATCCATAGACGAACTATTAATTTGGGTGTTTAAAATGTTGTGTGTGTTCATGCGTTAACATATATTGATTTCATTGTATTTTAAATTTCAAATATTATTTAATGCTTTCTCATAAGATATTACAGTAGGTAAATTATAAATGTGTGTGTGTTATATTAGTTAAATAAGATATTTAAAATTAGGTTAATAAATGTTAATTAAATAAATTCTTTCTTTGAAATTAAAGCTTTATTTGTCAGTCAATTCTTTTCACCACTAATTGAAACTATAATTTGTTAGTGATTACAAATAGCTGAGCTAGTCATGGGTGTATCTTGGACATTGAATTAGTTGCCATTGTTTAAAGTGCATTATTTATCCCTGGATAAATAACTGGCGCCTGTGTTTATACAAAACAAAAAAGTGCTTTAAAACATGGTGTTGAATTCAACAGTTGAGAAGAAGTTATGTCCCGGAAATGTAATGCTAGTTATATATTTTATAGCTATCATTTGGACATACATACTGTCCGAGTATGTTCTTCTCTGCCTAAGAGACTGGTTCATTTATGGAAATATTTATAATTAAATAAGATTATAAATGTATTATAAATTAAGGTTTAAACTCAGCTAAACCATTTATAAAAGAAGTAAAAACATGGTTCGAACCCAGTACAATATACATATATATATATTGTAACAGAATTACCTTTTCGACCGTCTGTAAACGTTTTAATTTTCACTTTACGATTGACACGACTATCACGTCAAGCAAAGAAGCCAATATAGACTCATTATATAGACTCATTATTTAAGTCTATATTCCTGATCGAATACTGAGATTACCAATGGAATATTTCAGTATTATCTTTCCCAATCAGACGCTTCTTCGGCTGCTGGATACTCATTCATAAGAATGATTTACTTAAAATAATGCAGCGCTTGAAATATTTAAAATTTTTGTGAGATTTACTTATTACTGTACTATATCAACACGTGTACTGTTTAATATAATACATTCATAAACATTAA
The DNA here is from genome assembly GCA_028023455.1 of Epiperipatus broadwayi. NCBI lineage: Eukaryota > Metazoa > Onychophora > Udeonychophora > Euonychophora > Peripatidae > Epiperipatus > Epiperipatus broadwayi. Next base: position 3,035,989 of record JAQFVV010000016.1, read on the forward strand.
AATATAATACTTCAACATAAAACAAGCAATCATTAAAATAACACAAATTATATTTAATTTAATTAACCCTTCACCTAAAATGATAATTCTTTGATACTAAATGTCTTTTCTTCATGTATTCTTTGATACAGAAAATTACTAATTATTTGGTTCATTCAGATTCACATTTGCAATTGCATTTTTTAAATTTATGTGGCCATTTATGAAAGTGTGTGCACACATTCTATATTAAAGTTAATTACCTAGGTTTTCTGGACATTGACGAAGGAATTATTACCCATCATGTGGATTACTCCACTTCTTTTGTAGAGATGGAAATTCTTGGGATCTGGCTGGATTCTTTCTTGCAGCTTACTTAGGTCATATTCTTGTGGCTTTGATGACAGGGAAGGTGAACCATCAGGCAGGTGCTATCTCTACTATTATTTCATGAAGAAGATGACTTTACACCCAAGGTGAGCGTGGATCAACTGGCATCCGTTCGTGGCCCCTTAGCGCTGCATTCTCAATGTTTCAACTTTTTGATACATTTTGTTCATTTATAAAACACAGCTCTCGAAGTACTCTGTCTTTCAGCTCAGATGACTCAAGAAGAACTCTAACCAACATGGCTCCTTCTTTTACAATTTCTTACTTAATTGTTCCAGAATCCTTTTCTTATCTTCTTGATTGTTTTTGGAATGTCATTAATTACATTTCACACATTTATTTACTTTCATAAAATACATAAAATTTTCTTCTTGTTTTTTATTTATTTATTTTATTTACTTTTATTTCCTTTTTAATAAAATAATTTTCTTATTTACACACTCTTTATTACCTTCACATAGCCATACATATATTTCATGCATTCACATGTGTATTTTGAAAAGATGATCTTTACCTTTTTATAAATCTATTTATTTTTATTTATAATTGCGACTGAAATTTATGATTGCAATCATTAACCCATTTTATTTACTTTTCCCTTCATGACTTGATCATCAACTTTGATGATCTTATTTTACTATTCCCTTAACTTTACTAATTTTAAATTTAAAAAAAAAAACTGACATTGGAAGGTGAAAGATAAGGATCTTGGTTACTTACCTCCCTTCACTTTTTTTAATTACCATAATTGATTTTTTAATTACTTGCATTCCTCAACTACCATTTTGATTTTTTAATTAAAACTAACTTAAAATAAATTTATTTTATTTTTCTAACTTTATTATCCAATTTCTATAACTTAGTTTACATAAAACTCACATTTAATATTATGCTATATATTAAATGTACACATGTGTGATCACAGTATGTGTGATCGTCACAATATATATATATATATATATATATTGTGACGATATATATATATGATATATATATATATACGCTCTTCCGATCTATATATAGGCAAGATAGAGCATATATATATTATAATGATATGCTTATCCTTAAGCCTATATATTAAAATTAAAATTAAAAAAAATGTTTACATGTATTATCTGTTTTGTTTTATGTAAAATAACTTATTCGTTAATTAATTATCTATATATTTAAAAAAAGTTTGTGTGTGTATATATATATATATAAATTAAATGATGTATACTTTTTTTTCAAAATGTCTATTTTTCAAAACATTCCAAACTGTAAAAAAATATTTGAAAAATAAAAGGTTATAACTTAGACTTTAATTAATAAAGGTTGAATGATAGTAGCCATGTATGTGAATTTAGATAAGATTTAATAGTATATACAAGCACTTTAACATGCTGGGTGAAGAAGCTGATAATAGTTAGAAAGCAATCAAAGTAAATTAATGTAGGCCTAGCACTTTCAAGGTTTTGTGCTAGGCTTATGTTAATTTACTTTGATTGTTTTCTTGCCATTAACAGCCTCTTCATCCAGCATGTTAAAGTGCTTGTATATACTATTATGTTTATTGGAGAAGTATATTAAATTATTTTCATAAGATTATTAAGTAAAAATCTAACTACTGAAAGATTATAATTTTTATTTTATAAATATTAAATGGTTTATATTTTATTAATCTCTGGAAATTCTAAAACACTAACTTTAAATGTGTGTAAAAATATATCAAAATTTATATAACAGTTTCATTAGATAATCTATTCTAGAAACCCTATAACAATATTATGTGAAATTAAAAGAAAAGAAAGGAAAACAGAAAAGGAAAATATCAAATAAAAATTACTTACTTGAAATCTAATCTGCAGTTGATAAGATTGGACATATTTCCTGTAGAAATATACAATTGGTGTTCGAATAACAGAATGCCTTGCTAGAAGTCAAGTAGAAAAGTGTAAAATGCCTTTGATTCATCAAATTCTTGCCTATAAATCCAACGTTTGTGGTTTATATGCAATGAGAAGTTTGGGTGTAGATTATAAAAGAATTCTATTTATCAACTTTATTTCAAAATTTTGACAATGAAGTATACTTTGTGAAACTTTAAAAATTATGAAATTATTCTATTATAAAATAAGCCATTTGATCACAACTATAACAGAATTTCTTAAGAAAAGTTGTTTATGACTTAGAGGAGTCAAATTTTCTTGTAAAATTGCATTATTGAATAAGTTACAGAGACAATTGATTTAGTATGAAGAAATGTTTTTAGGCCTAAATCTCTATTTAATACTGGTTTAATATTACTAATATGAATAGTTGCTTTCATTTTTTACCCCTTTTATTATTTGTAAATAGTATCATTTTTATGCAATTCTTTCCAAACCCATGACATAATAGATTTACATACTAATAATGAAACAAATCTACAAGTGCCTCTTTATGGCTGACATCATTTATTCCAAGAGAGATAAGAGAAATATGGAGGCATGACCAATAGCCAAAGATGATAATGACATCAATAAAAAGGACTAGCATTCCTCTTTCTAAAACAATGGCACTTGTAGCTTCCTGTTTTGTCCATGGTATATAAATCTAGCCTTAAAAAATTAATTTTATGATAATATATTCTTTAAAATTTTAAATTATCTTTAAATTTAAATCTCAATTTCCTCTAGTCATATTATGCTATGATTATGATATTATCCAGTATTGAATGTGCTCAACTTTAAATAAATTTTTTTAATCACAAATTCAAACATGTTCTGTTGCTAAATGTTTTAACATTTTCTAAATCATTACAATTATTTCAAAAAAACTGGTTAAAACAATTTCTAGAATTATGTATTTTCTTGTTTAGATTATTTATGGAGGAAAACAAACTTTATCATGCTATGCTGAAGATCTGCATAGATATCACAAACTCATCTTATTTTCCTTAGAAGTTGTTTTCAGTTTAAAGTCTATCCAAATTACTGTCAATATTAAAATCAATAGATCCATTTACCAGTGAAAGAGGATTATTGTAAAGATTCTAAAGGCATTTTATAATGATCTATTATAAAGTCTTTCCAGCATATTTAAAGCTGATAAAAGAAGAAAAAAACATATGGCACTAAAGTAGACAACTCAAATTGCAACCATGTAATTACCATGTTAAAAAGAAAATATTCTAAGAAATTTAACTTTTTGGCTGAAAAATAACCACATAAACTCTAGTCTCACTAGCATAAAAAAACTAGCTCAACTTTTCAAATTATCAAATTTCCTAAGGTGACTGATACAATTTTAAATCAGAAATCTCTAGATTTGTGTGCAGTGAATGATACTATTCTGAAAGGAAAATAGTTGCTGATTTAAGTCTAAATATAAAAATGATCCAGAGAAAGAAGGGGGCTAAAAGGTTTCTAATTTTTTTAAATATCTACCTAAAGCTAAGAATAACTTATGATCTCATAATATTAACTGTATTAGAAATTTTATTACTGAGAAAAATCTTATTTTTCTTAAAGGAGATAAAGGCAATGGGCTCGTGCTTTTAAAATGGCAAGAGTTTGACTTTAAAACTATCCAGAAAATTGGTAGTTTGCATTTTACCTAAGTAAAAAAATTATAATTTAATGGTTACAAAATGTACAATAAATTTGGTTTTTGAAAGATATACCTGTCTGCCGCCATTGTTCCTAGAATTTTTATGAATATAATGCTGCACAAGGAAAATCTCCCACTTCACCTTTTTGATTTTTGTGGCTCATAGTTTTACTACACAGCTAAACTTATTGCTCCTTGGCTCATAGACACTCATGGTTCCAATTTATACAGTTTGAAATATTTGTATGAATTTATTGAAAAGATAGGAAACTTAAAATTGACAATAGCTGCAAAATTGCCTCTCTGGACATCAAGGAATTGTATGGAACTGTCTATTGTTATAAATCTTTAAATTCATAGAACTTTTGCAGCAAGTTAATAATAACATTGAGAAAGAACTTTATTATCAAAACAATAATTTGGATTAATGGTGAAATAATCCCATCAATTAACTGCAAAACATATAAAATGAATCATGTCTGGTCTATGGATTTCCTTACAATGGAGTTGTCTGTATTTATTCAGATTTGAGAATTTGATTCTTCTAAAATTTGAGTATCTGTTGAATTCTTATATTTCAGAAGTGTGGATGATACTTTAGTATGTGCAAATGAAGAAACCAATAGTAAAATACATATCGAATTGGCTTCTACAATCATTCTAACTTGGACCATAAAGAAGAAAGATGAGCTTCTTTACAACATAAAAGTTTTAGACTTAGATATCATCAGACAGGATAATGTTTTAGATTATAGGATGATTTTAAAACCATTAAATGTAAGAGGTACAATACACCCTGGGTCCTCTTCTCTCATAAATATGCTGGTTTGAATGGCAAATTAGAGAAGAAACATCCATGTATTTATTATTCTACCAAGAAGAAAAAAACACATTTCATTTAATCAAATCACTAATAATAAAATCATTGCCAGAAAATTAGTAATGAATCACTTTTTTAGTGAATCCAAATATAATTTTAATTGTATTTATAACCTATTCTTTAAGTGAATTTCATGCACCAATAATATAATGATCCTGATCCAAATTAGTAATTTTAGTATTTAAAACCTACTTCTATAAATGTACATTACTATTCTTGTGAATATGATTTAAATAAGATTTCTCTTTGAATGTAACTATCATTTTAATCTTAGAGTGTACTAATCTATGATCCATCCAAAAATATGCATTTGTAAGATCTGTGTAATATAAACTTCTCTTGTATTCTAATCTGAACTATAATTTAATCTGTTTAATGTCATTTCTTTGAGCACAGATGAATCCATGTGATTTTCTACTAAACAAAAGGTTTGTGATGATCAGTGCATGTGTTATGAAATAATTCAATAACAACAGATCATTTGAATTTGTAACACTTAGTATCAGTATTTCCAACAACTTTTGGTCACAACCTACTATTTACACCCATGTATGCACCAAAGTTCCCCCCCCCCCAAAGTCTTACAATGTTATTGATGTAATATTAGTATACCGTAAGGAATGAAAAGTTTCTCTGAATTGCCTTGAATTTAATGTTGGAGTATAGACATTAAAGTAAAAGCAAGGTTAATGGATTGCAAGGCAAGTTTTAATAACATTAAACTTTATTGCAATGAACAATTCTAAAAATAGAAATTACTATATTAGATTTATTTCATTGGCATGCATTCTCTTTTCAGTGACTATTCTGCCCTTCTAAAATAACTTCTAGTCATACATTTGTTTTAATAAATTTCCTTCTTGTGGAGAACAAGTTTCAATTGTGACAATTATATTGATTTTAAATCTTGATAGTTCTTTAACCACTACTTTTTTCCTTATCCTGTTTTGCTTATTATTTCTGTTGCTTTAATGACTAATGACACCCTAGAGAGACAGTGTGAGACAGACCATTTTAGGTAATATTTCTTAAATATACAATATTCCCAAGCTGAAATTATGCATCAAATGCATTTCCAAACCAATGCATTAGAGATTATACTATCTTAAGCAAAAAACACAACTAAGAACTGATATATTACTAAGCCTATTCCCACCTTGCTTTATTCTTAAGGGATTGATCTTAAAAAATTAAAAAAAGAAAATTGGTCCCACTGTAGTTTCACAATGATACATAGCATAAGAAGCTTATGATTTTAAGCCTTCACACACTTACTTAAACGAATGAAGAAAGAGAAAAGAGAAACCAACATCCTATTTTACAAGACTACATTAGATACTTTTGTTTGGATACTTTTTTATTTACATTTTCCCTTTACATATGAAAATCATAACTATTCCTTGTGGAGCCTGTCTGTATCCTGAGAATGGTATCTGAATAAAGAAAAAAAACGAAAAGCTATTTCTATAAAGTTCATTCAAATTTTTATTCAATGGCGATTTACTAAAAGACATATTTTTTGTAGCATTTTGAAAAACAAATTTTAAATTAACATAATCAAAAAAATTTGTTTGAAATGCATTTTAAATCAATGATTTCTAAACTCTCAATTAAATTAAATGATGTGGAATCTAAAAGCTTCCTGTAAATAGTTTTATAAAAATGTATACTTTGTACAAAACATGATCCGACAAGGGTAATAATATTGATATGCCAAAAAAAAAAAAAAAAGAGTAAAATTAAAGCATCTAAGAATTGTTAAAAACCATTAAAAATAAAGTATGTACTTTATTATATATATATGTGCAAATTAGATAAAACCTTCTAGAATAAAAAAAAATAAAGGAAATAAATGTTGCATGTCAAGAATAATTTTTAAATTATAATAAGCATTTGTCATATTAAACGTTTATTTTTTGATTACGTTAAATGCAAATAAACTGAGTAAATAAACGGCCCAATCACAAAAATGTTAATCTTCTTCATTGATTAATAATATTTAGATTAAATATTTTTAAAGTAGCATTTGAGGTGAATAAAAAAATATATTACATCTTTAGCTTAAGAAATTTTAAATAAATATATTTTTATATTTTAATTAATATATATATTAAAGTATAATTTAAAGCTAGCTAACATTGCGAACTTTTTTTTTTATTGAATAAATCATCTGCTTGATATGATTTGCAATAAAAATTTAATGTGAAATTATTTTTGTATTCTTTGGTTTATAGTCTAAATTTTTAACCTTGAACTACAATGCATTTTTATGTTGCTTTTTTTTATTGTTGTAAAATACTATAATTTATTATATCTGTTTGAATTCTTTTTTCAACTTGAAATATATTAGACTCTCGATTTAAATTATACATAAAATTGTATTTATTGTAAAACAAAAACAGTTTTCTATTTTAATGCTCTCTATAGATCACTACCATCTAATGAAGTTCTCTATAATTAATCCCAGAGTAAAGTGTGCAAATTAATGTAGAAAAAATTTATTGCTATTACTTTAATTTATTATGAGGAAGTTGATAGTTCATTTGTCTTAAGAATTTTTATTATTAAATATTATATTATTTTTGGTAAATTATTAGTGGAAGAAAATTCTTGAATAATTATTTATTAGTTATATAAAATGACCACTTCAAAATAGAAAACTTCCCATGATTCTTTATAGTGTAAACCTACTAATACCAAATTATGTTTTATTGATTAAAATTGCTAAGAATATAGCTTAAAAATAAAAATGGAAAGCTACTGCAAAAAAGCATATGATTAATATTATAACTATGAAAAAGTTTTCTTTTTGAGTGAAAAAGGCTAATAAATATAAGTAAACTCAATATTTAATAGATTTTTAAAAAGTATAATATTATCAGTATTAACTAAATGTCAAAATAAGTCCCGATAGATAAATAATCAATCAATAACATACAATTTATATTTATAAGTAATGATTAAATCCAACTGAACAGAATGCTTCAATAATAAGAAACAAACAATAAAATTAAAAATTTAGTACATAGCATGGAAATAAAAATAAAAAAAAGAATTAATTTAGAGAATTGAAAAAATAAATTATTTATTACATTCTTCCCATTATAATCAATGTATGTAAAGGCATTTGAGACAGCAATAAATTAAAATAATTTTCATAAATTGTGACACAAAATGTAAAATTATATATATGAAAAATACCAAATTCCAAGACTTTATAAAATTAAACAATTTGTTGGTGAAAGTTATATAATATTTGCATGCCATACATAAAATGTTAATAAAACAAATAAATGCATATATGAAAAGATGAACATTTTATTTTATATATAAACTATTGCATATCTTTATATTGCATTTAACAATATAAGGAGCAGAAAATTACTAAACTCAGCAAAATATTTATTAAGATTCATTATAAAATATGGATGGAAAACATTATGAAGATCATCTCTATATTAGATGAAGTGAAATATCTAGTGCAGGTAATTAAAACTTATGCTCTAATTGTTTTTTATTCAAGTAAAAAAGTAAAAAAAAAGGTATAGATGTACATAAAACTTTTAAAAAGATAAAACAATATTTTGATATTGATATGAGATATTCTAATATCAGAATTGTAATATGCTAATCAAAAATGTGCTATAGATCAATCTGTATAGAGAGACAAATAGAAACAATATTAAACCAATATGTCCCCTCTACAAAAATCTAGAAACTTTTACACACTATTTTTTGGATAAAAATATGAAAACCAACCTCTGCCTAATATGTTTGTTTTTCTAGTTCTGATCTCACAAGATACCTTAAAACTGCCTAACAAACCATCAGCATACAACATTACTTTTATTTAGATATGATTTCTATACTATATTAATGAATTGCCTATCACTTTTAATGAACTTGATGAAAATAAAGTCCAAAGCATATGTTATAAGTGATTGGTCTTTATTATTTTTTAATGAAAAGGTAAAGTTTAAAAATTTAAAAAAACAATAAAAAAAATATTTGAAGATTTAATATTACTTTTACTAATTAAATATTTATAGAGCAAATAAAATGTGCATGAATAAATAAATGGAGGAAAGAGAGAATTGCAAAATTTGCAATAAAAGAAAACTTACGTATACTTTTTTTAGGGATGTTCTAAGTGAAAATGAAGATGTAAATATCCAAATAAAGATGTGGTATAGTAAGATTGCATTTTGTCTAAAAATATATTTTATTTTAAGTTTATAATGTGATTAATAAATTCATTTGAGAAGTTAACCATCAATTGTTGGGATTTAAGATCTCACTTAATACAAATATGTAATAACTATTAATACAGAAGATAGCTGTAACTGTTATTTCGAACTTTGAAAAATATTAAATTAAATGTAAAATAGAACTGATACAAATATTTGTCATAAAGAAGATCAATAAGAGTATAAAAATGTCTATTAAAAACAAGTTCTCACATTTTATTGTAATAATATACATATATGCTGTTACATTATTTTTAAATAAAAGTAGAAAAAATCGATAAATAAAATCACTCTCAAATAGAAATATAAAAAATAATAAAAATTTGATTTAAATCAATATATATATATATATATATATATATATATATATATATATATATATATATATATATATATATATTGTACACAGATGGCAAACTAACTGATTAATTATTTAAAATTAAAAGCTCAAAATCTAAAAACAAAAGATTTAATTTTAATGTAAAAGAAAACAATAAAAGCTGTTAATTATTTTCTGTTTTAAGTTATTTTTAAATCTTAGTAAAATGGAAATGATTTTCTATAATGATGAGTGAACATATTTTTGTGCATTTAACCAATTGTAAATCAGATAAGACATCAATTAAAAAATAATAGTGATAAAATTTTGAGTTCCACTCTAAAGCAAGCTGGCCAATAATGATGCAAATAAACACACAGTTCAGAGAGAAAAAAAATCATCATTGCCAAGAAAAATAGTGCCAAGTCAGGCAAGATTGATACTGGAATTTTATGTAAGTATTCAAAATGATATATAAAGAAAACTTTTAAGTTTTTTGAATGGCTCTTGCTTATTACATCTTTATTTAAACATATTTTATATGTGTATTGTGGATCTCCAAAATGTAGGGGTCATACAATAAATTATACTTACCATACTTGCACCAGCTGTGGTGGCCTCCAAAGAGATGGTACCTGGAAAATGGCCAGCAATAGATTTATTTTCACCTAGGATAATATTAATATGGGATGGTAGGAACTGTGAACTGAGTTGTTTGATGTAACAATGACCACAAAGATGAACTTTAATAAACCTACAACCATGGAAAGTTATTTAAATTAATAAATTTAAAATATGCATAAATGGCTGCATAAATTCATAAGACTATGTTAGTTTACATTTGTTAATTTTGAACTAATTGTTTCATAATTGAATCAGTGCTGGTGGAGGTATGTATGGGTATTTTATGTCAATGTAATCTGGGAAGGCACATTGGATTCTCATTTCCTGGGCTGCATTAGCACACAGGGCATAATACCAACCTAAATGCATGACTCAAAATGGTAGCCATTGTGTTGCCAATGATCTTACATGTATTTCCTATGCCACTGATTTTCTTCCAATCTGGTTGAGACAGTAAGCCAGCAAGAAGCACTATCCCCATTTATAGAGCATCTCTTATATTTATTTCAAATGATTTTATTCATCCGGCAGATGTACATTCCTGCTTTGGAGAAAATATAATAGCTGTGTCTCTTTTAAATATGATCCATGCAAATGTGAAAATATTTCTTTCTGTTTCAGACCCAGTGGACCTTCGTTTTGGAATCACCAATTGGGCCATGGATCATTCCACCTGCTGATAAAATTTATTAATAATCATGGGGAAGAAGCTCTTTCCTTCCCACCATGATCCATTATTTCTCTAATAATATCCTATGATAGATGTAAATTCCTGTCAGCATGACTGGGTTATGGTAACATTCTCATTTTGCATTGATCACATTGGAATATCAGGAAGCTAATGTTGGTTTGGATGTGAACTTTTAGCTTAGAGTTAAAAGTGTTGGGTTAGTTAAATGCTTATTCTATGTAGTGAATTTAAACTTAGCAAAATATTAAAATTATGTTATATCTATTGAATGTATTCATTGGTGCATATGACTTAAATCAAATCTATTTAATAGTTAATCCAATCTTTAGAATGTTTGTATTAATGTGTGTGCATAATAAAAAATGTTTTGTTGAATTAATTTTGACTGTAATTTATTTTATATATTTTATTAATAGTATTTAAAAACCAAGAATTAGAAATTCTAAATATACAACATGATATTTTAAGCTCAGCTTCTCCATGAGCTAGTGACTGGGGTTTTTAAGTTAGTTGAACACTTCATTTGAGTAAAATATTTAAAAATAAAAATAAATAAAATAAAATTTGTTTTATAAGAGTTAGTAAAAAAAAAAAACTAATCTGTAATAGACCCAAAACAAAAATGAAAGCTAATATAGAAGAAAATGAAATTACCAAGTTGTTTGAGAAAAACTTTTAGAAATGTCCAGAAATGTTCAATGAATGAATAGAATGATTAATACAGGAGATGAGGATAGTCTAAGTAGAGGATAGGAAAACATTAGAAAGCATGAAACTGGACCAGAGTATAAAACAGTTAATAGCTAAAATAGATGAAACTAAAAATAAACAGGAAAGTGCAAGTAAGTATGGGCATTTAAATAAATCAAATACTGCAAATGACACAGAACTAAAAAACAATTATAATTTTGAAATAAATTTTAAGTCCAAATTAGATATTAAGTCTGATTCAGAAATTAAACCTGAACCAGAAAATAAGTCTGATTCAGAAATTAAGCCAGAACTAGAAAACATTTCTGACTCAAACAATAATCTTAAATTTGAAAATAAAGATATGTCAGAAATAGAACATAATAAAAAAGGAGTAGAAAATAATATAAAAGAAAATCAAATCATGAAGTCATTTGAGGAAAGATTAGAAAAATACACAGAAATAATTAACAAATAAATGGAGTGATGCATACAGGAAATAGAGAAATAGTCAAAATATTAAAAGATAGGAAAATAATAGAAAGTGTGGAAATGAGTACAAAACAGTTAAAAAATAAAGTAGATAAAATAGAAAATAAACAGGAAAGCACAAAAATATATGTGCATTTGAAGAATAGCCTTTCTAACATAAAGAAAGTTATAAAAATAAATTTATGTGTTGAAAGGAAAGTGGTCGAGAAAATGATTGAGTTACTTAAAGCATTCAACAGCACAGGGCCAGAATATATAGCCAAAGAAAAGAAGTTTAAACTTTTTTAAAGAGAGGGAAATATAAATATTATAGATTTAGGCTTGGATAAAATTGTTTGGGATAAAACAGAGATATATAGTCATAGAAAAGGAGATGATAAATGTATTAACCATGAACTAGAAACAAACTATCTGGATCACCAAGCCAGGCTTTGATGTAGGTCAAGATTTTTTGGTCTGAGTGGATATGTAAGAAACATAAAAGAACCACCTGACAAAGGTTGAGGGGGATTAGAGTTTATATTAACAGGAGAGATTTTTTGTTGAAAAAAGTTCATTGTACATGGATTATGAGAATAGACATAAAATTAAATGTTTTTTTGAGAAATGATACTGGAAAGAATGCAAAGTTAAACAAATGAAATAAAATGCTTTTTTTTTGTTTTAAAGTTAAATAAATAAGATAAAATAAGAATTTTTTGAGAATCAATATATGTCAATAAAATTTAAAAGTAAATAAATTGAATAAAGCCTATAATAAATAAAATGAAATCTATAATACTGTAGGTTGCATTTTGGTTGATAGGATTATGGGGAAGTGTACAGATAAAGATTGAGGAAGGTGTGTTAAGTGTAGGCTGTCACTATGTGAACTTAAGACCTGTAATGGGCATGAAAAAGGAGGGTGGATAGATTCTCTTGTGTCTAGGATGAGGATCCAGTAAAAAGTTCTGGGCTCATACAACATGCAGGGGTAGAGTCACAGTATCTTATCTAAAAATGTACATACTAAAAAAACACCAGCATAAGCTGCAAATCAGTTTGTTGGGAAAAAAATTCCCAAGATGTCATGATAAACCTCATTTTAGTGTAGGTCTATTGGTCAATGGATGAATACTACCATTCACAGTGATCTCGTACTTCTAGGATGCAAACCCAATGAAGAAAGTCCTGGGCTTATTCAATCAACTGGAAGAAAAATTCCCAGCAAGACAATAAAAAAGTTAAAATATTGTTTTATTGCCTAAGTCGGATATAAAAGAAGTGTGTTCAGCTATCTGCAGCATTTGACATCTCCTGTATGCATCATAATGATGCATGTGTACTGGATGCTCATCACATATGACATAATTGCTACAAGCCAATGTAGATTCTGGCCTGGATGTAGAGCAGCATAAGAAAAGCCACCCTCTGTAGCTTATCAATTTTGAGCAACTCTAAACTCATTTTTTTGAAAAAATAATAATAAAAATAAAATATCAAATTGAAAAGCTAAAAATAAAGTGTCAGAGCTAAAATGGGTCAAACTGATGCATTTTACCTCTCAAACTGGGGTGTGTATGATGTAGTGCTAGTGATATATATATATATATATATATATATCTGCATTACAAGTTTTATAATTTAAAAAAAAATATGATCAAATTTATTTAAAAGTTAAAAAAATAATTATTTCAGAAAGAATTTTCAATTGTAGTTTTGTAAAGTAAAAAAAATATTGCATTATATATTGTTTTTAAACAGAACAGGGTAGGGAAAAAGAATTAAAAACTCTCTTCTTTTTAAAGAAAACTTTTTTTGTTTATAAATTAAAAAAATAAGTTTAAAAAAAGGTGTAAAAATAAATGTTAGTGAGAATTTCCAAAAATGTATTTAGATTCAAAGAGTACTGATCGAATTAATTAAAATAAAAACATGTGAACTATCTCATAAAAGTGATAGTAGATTAATCTAAGAAAAAGATTAGTTAATGGGAAAGTAAAAATCAATTAGAATAATGAAATGTAAAAATTAATTAAGAAAAAAAAACAGATTCAAATTGCAATCAAAATTAAAAATAATGATAAGAAATTAAAACAAAGAGAGAAGAAAAAGTATAAAAAGTTGCAACTCTCTATTGTTATTCAATGGTCTTTAATTTGTAATTCATTCAACTATCTGTGAAACATTCTGGTTTTCATTATATGATCATTCCAGTTTTCATTTTGTGATTGATTCATTACATTATACATTGCTCCAGAGATTCATAAATCTAAGGGCACATAGAACTATACATTATTGCTGCAAAATATTATTGCAAATGCTGTAGATCTGGCAACATGCATTGCTAGAGAGCCATAGGATGTTGGCTGGGTTTCAGGTCTCTAAAGTTCTTTGAAAATTGACTGTTTACCCTGGAACCAATACCCAGAACAAATGCCTAAATTGTAAATAGGTGCTGCCCCATGCTCTCTCCAACCCTCTCATTTTTGACAGAAGCCTGGAAGGAAAGTCATGAAGTCATTGACGGAGAACCAAAAAGCCTACTGGTTGAAAATTGACAATCAGGAAAACCTAGGTAAAGATATTTTGATACTTGTCTATAGACACTTTACATTTATTTTAAATGAATTTTAATTAATGAAGAACTATTGTAATTTTAGCCTAAAAGTAATCATTTATATTTCTTTATGTAAAATATTATATTGTTACATTATATTAGATATGTGTGTGCTTGAATAAATATTAATATTTACTTAAATATTATTTGGTCTACTCTCTCTTGTCACTGCATCAATATTAATTTAAGCATATAGTTATTGTTATGTGTTGACTGGTGCCTGAGTTTGATCTTCAAAGCAAATAAAATGCATTGGATGGCAGAGGTTTGTTTCAGCAATTGAGGTGGGCCACAGTCTGTCATCAAATATGGTTGTGTCATGTTTTGTATAGCTCAATCTGGCCATGGTATCATTGATGGTTATACAATCAATGGTACTCTTCCCTCTTCTTGAAAAACAGGTATGTTCCTATAATGTTAAAGCCAAAAGATTAAATTTATATGTTTAAAAGGTATTTAAATCTAGTTAATATGGAAGTAAGGGGTCATCATAAAATATAGATGAACATTATGAAAATCATCTATATATTAGATGAAGTGAGATATCTGGTGCAGGTAATTAAAGTTAATGCTCCAAATGTTTTATTCAAGTAAAAAAGTAAAAAAAGTTGGTATAGATGTACATAATGCTTTTAAAAAGATAAAACAATATTATAATATTGATATGAGATATTCTAATACCAGAAATGTAATATTCTAAGCAAAAAAAAGTACTGTAGAACAATCTGTATAAAGAGACAAAATAGAAACAATATTAAATAATATGTACACTCCACAGAAATGTCTAAACTTTTACACATCAAAGTCAACCTCTGCCTAATATGTTTATTTTTCTAGTTCTAAACTCATAAGATAGCTTAAACCTGCCTAACAACCCATCAGCATACAACATTACTTTTATTTACACATGATTTTTATACTATATTAATGAATTGCCTATCACTTTTAATGAACATGATGAAAATAAAGTCCAAAGCATATGTTATGAGCGATTGGTTTTTATTATTATTATTTTTTAATGAAAAGGTAAAGGTTAAAAATTAAAAAAAAAAACATTGAAAGAGACATATGAAGATTTAATATTACTTTTACTAATTAAATATGTATAGAGCAAATAAAATGTATACAAATAAATAAATGGAGGAAAGAGAGAATTGCAAAATTTGCAATAAAAGAAAATTTACATATACATTTTTTTAGGGATGTTCTAAGTGAAAATGAAGATGTAAATATCCAAAAAAGTTATGGTATAGTAGAATTGCATTTTGCCTAAAAGTATATTTTATTTTAAGTTTATAATGCGATTAATAAATCCATTTGAGAAGTTAACCATCAATTGTTTCGATTTAATATCTCACTTAATACAAATATGTAATAACTATTAATACAGAAGATAGCTGTAATTGTTATTTCGAACTTTGAAAAATATTAAAGTAAATGTGAAATAGAACTGATACAAATATTTGTCATAAAGAAGATCAATAAGAGTATAAAAATATCTATTAAAACAATTTCACACATAATGTAAACAAAAAGCTGTGAATGGTTAATAAAGTTTTAATTAGGATTAAACAAGATGTGCAGGAAAAACATCATAAAAATCTTAAAAAATAACACATTTAGATGAACAAATTTTTAATCATTGTAAAAGAAATGTTGATGACATAAGAAATAATTACGAAATATAAAGTTATAGAATAGATTAAAAATCTCAAAGATTTAACATAATATATTGATATTAAGGAATGGTACTACTGTTAAAATGAGGAATGAATTATAAAGCGTGTAAATGTTTTACAAAACCTACTACTTATTAAAAATAGGAAAAAAAAGTAACATACATTGGATATGCAACTCCATTTGGATATAAAGATAAAATATGGTATTAAGTACACATTTTAATAAAAAAAGCTCCATAAAGTAATGAAAACATTGTTGATATTTTAAAAGGAGCAAATGAAAAAATATAATTATTGATTAATTTTTATAAAAAGTGTCTAAATAACAAGTAATAAACCAAGTGATTAAAAAAATTCAATAATAGTATTAGTATTTTAAAAAGTTTAAGAACGGAGATATTTAAAATTATAAACTTACCAGTTCTATGTAAAATATGTATTAAGACTATTTCAACTTGACTCAAATTAATTTTAAAAATAATAATTTAGATTTAAAGTTATTATAAACAATTGATTACATCTAAGAATAAATGGAAAATATAAAAAGTATTATTGATTATGAGTTGCTATTTTTATTTGATTCTTATAAAAAGACATTTGATATGTTAAGTGTTGTTAGTCGAGAGGTCATCGCAACCGCCTTGCAAGCAAGTAGTTGGTTGCAGACGATTGTGGATTCGCCTCCCGGCTGATGCCATGACATATGAAAGAAAAAAAAAGACATTTGATATAGTTTCAGAATATTATCAAGCTTTAAAAATATTTGTCAAAACACAATACAATGATTAAAAGACGTAGTGACAATAAAAAGACAACAGAATGATTTTATCTCTTCAAAACATTATTCAGTGTTTTTACAAAAACTGTTATATATATTAATAAAGAATAAAGGAAGTAAAAATAAATAGAAATTACTTTCTTAATAGCAAGTAATCTCAATTTTTTTTACTTCTAGAATTTTTAGAAAATTTTGTAAATAACTATTTCATAAATGCAAAAAATAAGATGATAAGATTTTCATAAAAAGCAAAAAAAAAAAGATTGTTAATAATAAATTAAATTAAATTAATAGCTGCCATTATCTTGCTTAAATTAATATTACTGATGTAAATGTAATAAAAATTAGCACTTAATAAAATAATAGATTTCAATCTATACAGTGAAGTATGAGGAAATGTATGTTGGTGTAAACCAGGAGGAAACAAAAACGAAATACATGAATGGAAGATTAAACAAGCTATAAAAGAACTAAATTAGACAGTGTTTTTGAAAGAAGTGAGAATAGATAGAAAACTGAAATTTTAAACAATATCAAGAGGGATTAAAATATATATTCTAATATCATATATGAGATAGATAAATGATATAAGTAGATTTGTTGGAGATAAATTTAAAAAAAGTAATCTATCTAACATAAAGTGAACTAAACTCAGAGATCATTGTTCTTCATTGGTTTAATATCAATTACAAATTATGATGATAATCATGAATAAAAACCTGATACAGATATGTGGAAAAATTTAGATTGTGCTTGAGAAGTTTTAAATTTCATTAAAAAACTTTTAGATCTGTTTCCTATTTAAATTTCAGATCATAACATGTCAGACTAACGCAATACCCTCTACACTAGGAAAACTTTTATATATAATTCAGACAATACATATATTTCAATTTAAAGTGAGTAATGATGGTTGTAGAAGAAGGGAATGACTTTAAATAGTAAAAAAAATGGAGATACAGATTTGAAAAAATGTAAATAAAATTGAAATCAGAATTGCAATAAACATAAGTTTATTTGGATATAAATAAAAGTAAATATATACAAATACTAAAAAAAAAAATAATGTAAGTATTTAGAAAATACTTAAGTAGTATTCACATAAATGTTCTGGACATTTATATAGAAAAGGTAGTCTATATATTTTAAATTCAGCTGTTATTCATGTTTAGCATGCTTTTGATATATAACATATCATAAACATAGCACTTTCATACGTTTAGTGTTCAAAGTTTATATGTATATTTGATAAATACATATAGACTTTGAACACTAAAGAATTGATTATTATGATATTTTATATATTACAAGCATGCTAAACATGAATAAAAGCTAAATTTAAAATATAGATTACCTTTTCCGTGTAAATGTCTAGAACATTTATGTGAATATTATAATTACCCAGAAAAGAGAAAAAATCTTTAATATTGAGTGACATAAAAAATTAAGTGTAGAATGAAAAAAACTAAAAGAAAAAAAATTAAGATTTAAAATACAGAGAGAAATGTCTATTAAAATATTATTCATCTAATCAGTAATATAATTAGCTATTTTTTTAATAACAAGCCTGTTCAGGTAAGAATATAAGCCCTTAAATACAAAGTGATTAAAAAAAAAAATTAAAATAATCCTAAGCAAAATTTACGGTTAATGTAATCCCAAGAGAAAAAATAACTACAATAGAAAGAAATAAAAGAAAATATTAAACTGCACTCAAATCATTTAATATATCAGATTTTATTAAATAATTATTGATTTTTTTAAACCTTAATTAGACAATAAGCAGCAAAAACATGAAAATTGATGATGTATATATTACTTACTACTTATTCATTTGGCACAACAAAATGAGATTTTTATTTTATTTTATACAATGAAATACTGTTCAGTAGGTTTGTTAAATATTATACAAAACAGCCATAAACAAAAATAATAATTTAAATTAACTATAGGAGAATAATCAAAGGCCATTAAACTATAAAAGTTATTAAAATAGATACCACATAACTACTATTTTTTTTCCTTGCACATGCTATTAAAATAATACAATTTCTCTCCATAAAATAATAAAATATTAACATCAATCATTATCATTTACAAATTATTACCATTACCCCTGCACGCCCTCACTAGATTACATGATTTTTCAGAATTAGTGGACAATGTTAGAATATTTTTTGAATGAGTTATAAAAGCAAATCAAAATAAATTGGTTAATAGTAAAAATTAAGCTTACAATTTATTTACAATCAATAAAGATAATAAATATAATACACAATATTGAAAATAATTAGAAGGAATTTGAATTTAGACTTTCAAGCTTCCTTTATCTATCCCTTCTATCTTATACAACCAACACATAACATGTGAAAAAAATAAATGATCTTCAATATATGTAATTTGTGCTGAACCAGCACTCATCAGTTGCTCCAGATCATCATCTCTCACACACTTAAATAATCAGTTCTCAATCTATATTAAAATAGTAAACCTTCAAATTTCAATGGAAAGACTACAATCTGCTCCATCATCCAATTCTTCATCCATCAATATCATTGAAATATCTGATGATGGACTGCTCAAAACCCTTGTTGATGCCAATATTATTGTCATATCCATGTTGATTTTAAGTAACTGTTATCCATCACATATAGGAGCTTAATATATCCATTTAAATATATAGAAGAGGGTTGGGCAGAATACAGGCTGAATAGGTAATATTTAAATAAAAGCATATTTTCTATACTGAACTTAATGCAATTAGAAGATATTTGAACTAAGACTTTCAAATTCCCTACATCTATCCACTCTATCTTATACAACCTACATCCATGACCACATGTGAAAATTATAAATGATCTGCAATGATCTGGACTAAATGATGAGTTCTAGTTCAGCATGAAATGCATATATTGGAAATCATTTATCTTTTTCACATGTATGTGATTATGTATCAGTTGTATAAGAATAGAGTGGCCAGATGTAAGGAGCTTTAAAGTCTGAGTGCAAACTCTTTCTAATTGCATTATGTACAATATAGACAATATACTTCTATTCACATATTGGAAATCAAAAATAATAATCATGAATGTTAAAACTTAAGGCCTTATGATAAATATAATGACAACATCTTATCAATTGTCTTAAATTTATAAAATGTTTTAAATCATGGTCATTAATATTTTGCTAGATATCAATAAGTCTTTAGTAACCTATACAGGTTAGTATTTGTCCTCTTTGGGTATTAGTGACAATAGATAGGATAGGTCATACAATAAAATCTACTTTTTCCTCATAGCATAGTTTGTTTCATTAAAGTAGGCAATGTATTATATTTTTTCAAACTTCATTGTTAGTTTAGATCCAATTTCACAATTCTGGGCATTTGACTGATGAGGATTTCGGTTTTCTAGCCACACTTAATAAATAGTCTTTCTGCTTAATAATACCATCATGTTCATGTGGTAAATGGAATATTGAACAATAATTTATAACAATCAGCATAGATGGCAGTCAATTTTGTTTCTGATCTATTTATACTTCACATGTTTTTGGTTTTCACACTTTTCACATATTCAAGGATGTTTTCCAAAAAACACATCTATCACTTTTATCCAAAATTTCTTATTAATTGTAAGAATAAATTTTCATTTTCCAACAACTTTACATACATGATTTTTTTTATAAATGACTAGCCAAATAGTTTTTTTATATATGCAGCAATAGGGAAACAGAAAAATCATAGCAGATTGTTAAAAATTTATTTACTATTTTCTTAGTTTTAGTATTCCATAAAGTTAATAATATATTTAGATTTTTCATTCAATTTACTATAAAAAAGGAAAATGATTTATTTAAAGTCTCATCTAGAAGGCAAATCAGACAAGGTCACCCAATACTATATTTTTATAAAGTATGGCATTCAAATTTATTTGTGCAGAAACAATTTTTTTCTTCCTCTCTATATTATGAGTTATAATTTTTTTTTTTTTCAATTTTACAAAATACATTTCTTTTACTAAATATTTAATAGTATACTTAAAATGTACAGACTATTTTTTTTTTAATTTTTTAAACCAGTATTCTTAAGTGACAATATATTATATCTAGTATGTGAACATGCACACATAATTTATACACTGATTACTTAATATATAAGTTTTTTTTATTAAAGCATTTTTAAAAAATCAATACAGCTTTATTATGCAACTAATTTAAGCTATCAGATTTGATCTGTTACAATATATATAATAGTGTTAATACTGAACTCAAATAAAATTCCAAATATTAAATCACCTCACATGGTTTAAAAATCCAATACTGCCCTCTGTGAAATAAGTATATTAAAATCCATATTTCAAAATAGCTGGTTATTTTAAAATACGTACTTTAATATATTTGTTTTACAGAATGTGGTGTTGGATTTTTGAACCATGTGGGGTGATTTACATATCAATCTTGATTTTATTTTTTAAATAAATCTAATGAACATTATTTTAGATTTTTTCAAATTTATTTTTTATTATATTTCCCTGCTTTAATTTATTACATTATAACAATTTCTGAAATATTCTTTGTAAAATAGTTATATCATCTGTAAAATATATGTGATCTAAATAAGACTCATTAGTTGTTATTCCCTTATCATCAAGTTTTTATCTAATAAAATATATTTTGTAAAACTGCAATAAAATGTTTTGGAGAAATGTTATTTCAGTCATAAACTCTTATCAATGTTAATGTTCTTATGCTCTTCTCTTTTAAATAAATCTTGTGTTAAAGATTTGCAGAGGTCCCTACTGTCATTTTTTCAAGTGCATAGTCTTAAGATTATAACCTAAATATATATTACTTTACTCTCATTATGTAATAATTATTGCTGGTTTATTTAAATATTTCTTTGAAAATTTGATAATATCCTTGATCTATAACCTGGGGTTTTAAAACTTTAATTGCCAAATATGCTTATATAAATCAAATGCATTTTTTTAATTTTATAACCTCAAATCATAATGGAAACCATACTAATTACTTCTTTCTATAACTTGTATGTGGTATCTTATGATAAAAAATTCAATGTGTAAATCAGTGTTCTTTGTAAATGAGTTTTGATGATCTTTGTAAAGATATTGAATAGAAGTGATATACTAACAAGACTATAATTAGAAGTATGATTCTTATATATTCTAATTTACAATATTTTTAATTTCATCCATTAAATATCAATATTATTATTGTTGTATTTTTGAATCATCTCACACACTTTTACCATTAAAAATTTGATATATAGCATTGCCATCAATTTCTTTATTTCTCACATGCTGTTTTAAAATATCAACAATAAATTTCATCACTTCAGAGTTTTTGTATTCTTCATAGATTAGATTGCATGTTTTTCTCTTCATTTTAAAAAAAAATTGCATTTAAAAAGATGTTATAATTATAGTAGGTACATTATTTTATTTTTTATTATTATATCTTTCTTTGTAAAATTCTTACATATTTTATGATATCCCTCACTGTATTAATGTGTTTTTTTTATTTTAAAAAAAGTAACTTTCCCTTCTACGTCAAGATATTATCATACTTTTTACTAATAATTTTAATAGCTCAATAAATTACTTTTACTGTTAATTAAAAATGTATCATTTAGGAATAGAAATTTTTCATTAAACAACCTTATCCAAATATGTTGTCCTAGTAATGTATTCAGATGTAATTATTTCATGAAGTATTTCTACTTTTTATACATCTGTTCTCTTCTACTGCTATTTTTGCCACTTCAAAGCTATATTTTCTTATATCATTGTTAATTTTTTTTGTACTAGTTTACAGAATTACAGGTTTTTCATTTTTGTAAATAAACTATATAAAAATATATTGTAATGGAATGGAGGTTATGGTGAGAATTCTGGGGTAATGGAAACTAACACCCCAAGTAAAAAATATTTCAAATAATGAAATCTAATAAGTAAGATATTAAGGTAATGAAATATAGATATTAAAGTAATGTTTAATATCCCAAAATATATGTAAAAATGTTATATATTAAAAGAGAGCATGAGATCTCTGAGAGATCAGCCCATTTAGATCAGTCACCACATTGAGGTCAGCTAACTCCTTAGAGCAACTAAAATTAACTATAAATCCACCAGCATTATAATAAGTAAAATAAGTACACATAATTAAAAGTAATACTAAAAAAAAAACCATTCATCATTATGAATGATCAATTAAAATACATCAATACAATAAATCAACAGTCAATTTTTGTGTCTGGATTTGAACTGAGTCCACTATAGACCATGCTAACTATTGAGCTCTTGCAAACTTGGTCAATTATTTATACATAATTTGGATGCAGAAACTTAAGAGTCCATCCATAAGAAATATAGAAAACTCTGAAATCTAAACAATAGTGCTGGGATATTAAAACATGCTGATCATCATCAATGCTCTATATTGGCCAACTATAAACTTAATTTCTAATTGACTAAAGTAAATAAAATGTTGTGCAGTGACTTTAAAGAATATAATCTTATGGTGCCAACCAGAATATATCAATCATACTGGATGCCCCTTAATCACTAAATACATCATTATTTGTATAATCAGACCATTATGCATGAATCTAGCACAGAGAGAACATAAGCTCTATTACTGTTATGGTGACAAAAATATAATGATGCAATACAATTTTAACACTTCAATTCAAATTTAGTAATAATAATCAATCAAAAAAGTGATATTAAGATCTGGAATATGGCTATATATATAAATTAAGACTTCTGATTTTGATTAGCAATTAAAAATTATTACATTATGATTTATATAATTAACGTACACAATTCAAGTTATTACATTGGTTTACATATATTTTCCATTAGGATTACGTAAAACCCATTCAGCACACAGACATGTGGCTTGATATAAAATGAACATGTTTAATTGACATTTAATAATAAAACATGATTAAAATTTATGTGTGTTATACTTGATAAGCATTGATCTATATACACACATAGTGCAGTACAATTGGTGAATAACATATGAATGGAATTCATTTTTTATCATATTTGAATCATTATATAAAATACAATAAATGATTAAAATTTACATATGTTGTCTATCTGACAAGCATTATTATATGTATGAACACATACATATGAATTATTATATAAAATACAATAAATGATTAAAATTTACATATGTTGTCTATCTGACAAGCATTATTATATGTATGAAAACATATATATGTGTGCACGTAATTACAAAATAAACATTTTTTAATTGTCACAGTCAAATTGTTTGAATAATAAATGACATTAATTTTTATAATAATATATTTAACATACATGTGTGTGCATATGGAATTACAAGCACACATTAACATCTATATAATATATTCTAATTTGTTATAATAATAATATTAAAATTTATATTGTTCACAATTAATGCAATGTTGAAAATATTTAAATTTCATTCATTATTTTTATAATAAGTTCTACTCTTTATTGATTACTTTTCTTTAAAAAAAGTACTATCAACTTTTTTCCTTTTAAAAATATAAAGACAATTTTTGTTTGACAGGTACTTGTTGATTGATTAATTAGATAAACGTTTAAAAATAATACTCTTACAAGTTTTTTTTTAATTCAAGCAAAAATTATTGGCATTTTAAATGCCATTTTTTTAAAGGAATTACCAAAAACAATTTCTTAGATAATATATATAAAATCATATGTGGATTGCTCATTTCTTTTAGACATATGTCTCATACAAATTATCCATTTGTTTTACTTTAAGTTATTAAGTTTTAAATTTAAAAGTGACTTTAAGGATTTTAAAGTAACTCATCAGTTATATATATGTTTATCTATGCTTCTCTTCATATAGCTGAAATAGCATACATATAACTAATTCTTCATCCACTAATGGTTTCACTAGAAAAACTGGTAGACTGGCTTGTCTTCATTGAAATAGATATTATCAAGTAAGGCTTGTTCTGCAGTTGATTCTACTTCAACTTCAGGCTATCTAATTGTTTTGTCCTCATTTGTTCAGACTAATGACTCATTAGAAGTTGACCCAGATTTCAGGTGAATCAAACCTCCTCTGAAACAAATTAGTAGCAGCTCCTGGAATCTACTGTCCTGACTTCAGCTACATTTCATCTATGGTAGCTATCTATATAGCTCTGGAAACCCTCTCTTCTGGCCAGCTAAAACCAACTGCTGCAAACTTCAATAAGCTGCATCAAAATATTATAACCAACTGAACTGATATTTTTATCAGCCCTTTTGCATAAGATTCATCTGAGGTGATAAAAATATCTTAACTTAAAAACAGTTTTTAATTAAAAACTGCCCTTTCTTATCTTCATTAAATTTTTTTAAAATCAAAAGCTACTTTTAGATTTCTAGTAAATAAAAACTTTGTTCAATTAATTAAAAATGATATGAAAATAGATAATAGAAATCAAATCATAAAACATACTTGTTTTCAAAATCAGAATAAAAATATTAATATTTATTTATACTTTTTAAATGTTTGTTTGTAATAAAATTTTATTTTTAATTCAAAGTTATTTAACCCTTTATTATGATTATTTTATTCCAGGTTTTGTCTGTGTTTATTTCTACATTTTTTTTACTTTATATATATGCACACACACAATTATGTTGTTTTGTGCCTTGTTACCCAAATGTTTATAATATATATAGCAATAAAAAATAATATAACAGTAATAAGCTATTATATAATCTTTCAATTTATTACTATTATATTTATTATTTTTATTGTTATTACAATAGTTTTTTTAATTAAAAGACATTTTATTTGTATATTTATATTCATATTCATTCTTTTCATCACATGTAAGTCTCAGTTTAAAATGTACAAGCAAATTTTTGCTTTTAAAGGTAAGCTATTTGCATGAAAGTTCTTAGCAGAATATCAATTATTTTTTAGTCATTTTGTTGAAGTTTAATTACCATCAATATCTGTTAATTTTTTAAAACAATTTGCAAGTTTTAATTTAATTTAAGTAAAATAATTCTAAAGGTTGCACATCAAGTGTTAAAATAGTCTTTATGTGTAGTACTGTGATGCACTGTGACTTCTCCTTATATGAAGTCAGAAATCTCTCAGCAACTATGTCCAGAAAAACCTGTTAGCCACTTTACCTTCCCTTTCCATTCTCCACCCTAAGTTTCCCCATAGCCTGCTCCATCTCATTTCCACAACATAATCTTTGTCAACTCCATGCCTTCATATCTAAATCCCCTTTATCTGTTCCCAAACCCAGCATAAAAACCAACAACCCACTTTCTGTATAATCACTTTGTTTATATATATTGCTTATAACACTTCTTTCTTATACACTTTAATGCAACAAATTTTCTTAAAAACTTCTTTATTCTCCTAACAGTTTTGGCTGTCCTTTTTAAAAATTAAAGCAGAGAAGAAGATAGAGCTCTGATGTAGACTGCTGGACAGTTGAAACTGTAAGGAGAATAAAAAAGTTTTTAAGAAAATTTGTTGCATTAAAGTGTATAAGAAAGAAGTGTTATAAGCAATATATATGATTATATAAAGATATGCAAAGAAAGTGAAAGAGAAGAATAAGAGAATATACTTTGTTAATATTTAGTCTTCCATAACTTCATTATTTGTACCCTTTCTGCTTTCAAGCATTTACATTGAATCAACAGATGCCTAATATTTTCTATGCCTTCCTTACACAACTTGCAGACTAAATCACACATATTTTTCCATTTACGTGTATATTCCCTTGTTGCTAAAGATCCCATTCAAGCCTTAAACAATAAACTACTTTCCTTGCTATTATCATAAATTAACTCACACCCAATGTTCCATTTACTTCTATATATATTTAAACTCTTTTTACTCTCCATACAGTTTTCCATCTCTCCAACTTCATATTCTTTATTAATGCATCTATTCTTTTATTCTATTCCTTTCCACTATAATACTCAACAATCCTCATAACACAATCACCCCACCTTTTGTACAAATATATAAATTCTTTATCCAAATCCTCTGCATATCGCATTACCTTTCTCATCCATCTTGTTGCCTGCCCTTTACTCATAACCCAATTAAATACTATTTTGGCTATTCTTTTATTATCCATAAAGTGCAATCTACTAAACATTTTTATTTTGATTTTTGCATCTTTCATATAAAAACTTGACCATCCCATTTCTCCTTGAATTGCCTCCTTTGCTGTCCACACATCTGCATCTAATGCATGTCTTCAGACTTCCCTGTGTGCTTTTTCTAAGTAATCTAATACCATTTTACTAACACATAATGCATCATTGCCATATGTTATTCCTGATACTGCCATGCCCTTCCTATTGAGATGTACACATGTTGCCATCTATAGTTTTCTTTATAGTTTATAAATAACCAAATAAAAAAACAGCTACAGTAACAAATTAGATAAACAAACAATCATCATCAATCAAATGCAATCCAGGTATTCTTAGCATCTTTTGTCATAAGCTTTTAAATGTTACTTTGGCTAAAGCATCTGAAATGTAAGAACTGTAATTTAAATTTGTATTGTTATAATTAATAAATGGGTATCCCAACTTCATAAACAGCTTCTGTTGTCTCAAACTTGTTGGTTTAGTAAAATGATACAATGGTAATTTCTAGAGCTCAAGGACCATGGTTAACAGGTAAATATTGTCATTTTTATTGCTCAAACATTATATGGACTTTTGAGCAAAAACATGTTTCACTATTATATTTAATATTATGTCTTAGTTACAAAATATCAGACATCTGACAAAAAAGGTGACAATGTTTCTTGGTATATATTAAATTCAAATATAAAAGTCATTAAACTGATTATTCTGGCTGATGGAATGAGCAATCAAACATGTTCATTTTCTATCTGAATAAGTATAGTAATATTAGCTGCAATAAGAATAATTCATGGAATGGACATTAGGTATTTTCTCTGCTCAGTTCCTTTAAGATCTCAAAAAGGAAATATCTCTTTTGAGTTAATAGCAAACTTTTTCTACAGTCTATTTAATAAAATTATATATATTATGAACATATATAAATTAAAATAGTTAAACCTAAGCAAGCGAAAAATAGTAAAAAAAAAAAAAATGAAATGGGTTGTAAAATATTACAGGGAGGATGTAAAATATACATATTTGTGCTGATAATTCTTTTAATAATTATTATTCAAATATAATAATAATATAATATATAATATATATAATATATATAATATATAATATATATAAATAAAATAATTATAATAATAATAATAATAATAATAATAATAATAATAATAATAATAATAATAATAATAATAATAATAATAATAATAATAATAATAATAATAATAATAATAATAATAATAATAATAATAATAATAATAATAATAATAATAATAATAATAATAATAATAATAATAATAATAATAATAATAATAATAATAATAATAATAATAATAATAATAATAATAATAATAATAATAATAATAATAATAATAATAATAATAATAATAATAATAATAATAATAATAATAATAAACTAATGCAAGTCATCGTGAAGATTTTAGAAATTTAATACCCGTTGTTCAAAGACAAAACAAAATCTTTTTCTAAGTTAGATATATTTTTATTTGAAAATTAACTTAAGAAAGTAAACAATATCTTCAATATTCCAATGTATGATATTAACATTTTATATTATCTTTTGTGTTATATTTGAATAATTTGTTAAATGATAATGTTATAAAATAGGCAAAAATAGAATATAAGAAGAAAATAATTAAAATTATCAGATTAGATGATTTTAAAAATTGTTAATAAAACTAAATTTCTGAAAACAAAAAGAGAATAATAAAACAATTAATTATACACTA
Source organism: Epiperipatus broadwayi (assembly GCA_028023455.1). Lineage (NCBI taxonomy): Eukaryota > Metazoa > Onychophora > Udeonychophora > Euonychophora > Peripatidae > Epiperipatus > Epiperipatus broadwayi. Next base: position 3,064,844 of record JAQFVV010000016.1, read on the forward strand.
AAAGATAAACTTGCAAATTGAATGATAATAGTGAAGTAAAAAATATAATAGTTATAAATAATTATAATTGAAAAAAAAATCTTACTGATAAAAAAGAGTGTTCAAGTTCATAAAGCAATATTTATTAAAACAAATTAGTAACATTAGAGATAAAAGTTAGGAAAAATAATAATGCCAGTAAATTATCTTTATCAAAAATAATAAAACTGATTTTAAAAAAATGATGCGAAACATTTGTATCAGGACAGTAAAAAGTTAAATCAGTTTTTAAAGTAGCCCTCATCCGATTCATTCTTTCCCAGAAATTCTCCACAAGGAATATGCAAAAAAAAAAAAAAATACAATACTATCAAGGCATCAAAATGTTGTTTAGTGATGACTTAGATTTTTTGTTATAACCGATAGTTAAAAATAGCTGGATACTTATTTATATATAACAGCTAGGTAATTACGAAATGCTACTTGGAAAAAAAAATCATAAATTTGCAGTGACAAATGCGATGTTTTTTTAATACAGTAAAACATAAATATATGTTTTCCCATTAATTAATAATCTGGAGAACTTTTAATTAAAAAAATTAAAAAAAGATTTATCGTTGAATAGACAGGTAGAGAAGTAGAGAGAATGTATGTTTCAAAATTATATAAATAGCTATATAAAAAGTAATTTATATTCGTTACTTATTTTTTGTTGTTGTTTAAAAACAACAACATTTGCCAATTTTTTTAAATAGCAGTTAAAAGAGTTAATTACTGTGACATCAGTTGTAACAGAAGTTTACAAAATTTAGATTATCATTACTAATTTAAATTTAACTTTCTTAACGACTATTTTTTATTCCTTTTTTTTTAAAAAAAAAAAACACACATTTATATATGATTATTATTATTATTTTAATTTTTTTTTTAAAAAAAAAGAGTATTTATTATTGATCTATTATAAGATGAAAAACTCTTTCGCTTAATCATAGCCTACATTCTCATAACCTCCTCAGCAAATTTCCTTACCTCGTCCACTTATCATCCATGTGGATATTGTAATATTTTTTACCATCTTTTGGAATACAGTTTAAGACTTTGATAGCCCGTCTGTTGATATGTTTTTCTGTAATATATTCAGATGAGCTCTCTATTTCAGTTTCTTACTTTTTTTAATAATTTTAATGACATCAATTTGTTTACTCGCCCATTAATTGAACTTTTTATTTTCCATTATAATGCTAATATAACTCTTTATATTTTTTGATCTATTCTAGACTTTGTATTGTTTGTTTTTTTACTAAGTATAGAAGCCTCTGATAATAAGTTAGCACTGGTAAATCATATTTATTAACATAGGCACATTTCTTTTCAATTAAGTAATGCTGCCAAGTAGTAGCATTAAATTTAATTGTATGTTTAATTTCATCCCTTATATATATATTAATAATCTGACTAAGATATTTGCCGTGTTAGCTTCTAATCAATTACTATCAATATTTCCTTTTTTGAACCATTAAAAATTATTTTAGTTTAGTTCTTCTTTTCTGCTTTCAAACTATAAATCTTATAATATTTTTAAAGCAAAGCATTATTTATGAAAACAGGCACAGAATTAACAATTATAGATAATTCACGTAATCTTGCATTTTTTAAAATCTTTTAGTTTTTCATATTTTTTTATAAAATTCATGTGAAAAGTTTTATAGAGAAAGAATATATTCTGCAACTACTCACAGTTATTTAATTTGTTTTAGTCTTCAAATTTTGATAATATTCTGGATACATGTTTGAATTACAGAATCAAATTCAATACAAAATGACAACTTTTGTTTATTGATTCTTTCTATATTTTTTAAAAAATGATTATGTTATTCACAATGATAAAACTCTTTCAAATATAGTGTATTTATTTGAGTGGTTGATTCTAATGTTTTCTATAGATCAGTTGTAAAGATTTTGTATAAAAATAATAGGTAACTGATAAGTCTGCATTTTCTGATATTTCCCCTTTTTCATCTTTCTTAAAATATCAACATAATTAATGCTTTATTCCAATCATGTGCTAGATGATTGAGATAAAACAGGCAAAACTATCCATACAGTAATGCCACTTAGTGCAAGCCAGAATAATCAGTGGATGCCAAAAGACTTGTGCATAAAATCCCTATCTAGTACCTACTCATCCAATATCCCCAGACTAGTTTCTAGCTTGAAGATTTCATCAGTGAGGAGTCTTGGATCTGAGAGCACTGTGCTTAAATCTTAGAATCTAATGCAACCCTCCAGTGGTAACCTTTTATCTCTACTTAACTAGATAGGGATTTTATGCATAAGCCTTCAGATATCCATTGATTATCCTAGCTTGCCCTAAGTGGCACTACTGTATGGATAGTTTTTCCTGTTTTAACAGCTTGAGCAAGCATGAGAAATGGTGATCATATGATGATTGAGATATCTAATATAGAAGGTGAGATCATTTCTCAATTTTTTCACCTACTTCTTTTAAAATATTTACAATTATTTGATCAATTTCTGAAGCATTTTCCTTCTTTATAGACTTAAGTTTGTAGTTTTCTTCTTTAATTTTTAAAAAAATAATTAAGAGTTACCTTTTTTTGTTAATCAATATTTTTATTAATCAAGGTTTCTTTTCACAATTATAACACACATTTCATGTTGTTATTTTCTCTATTATCAGTAATGCTACAATCTTATTGCTAAAATAATTTCCTTTCTAATATCAGAATGTTCTTATATTTTTGAGACTGTTGTTTCTTTTTATATCTTCTTTTATTATTTTACTGTTTTATATTTTCTGCTTTCAACATTAATTGTTTTTGTTAATTTTTATCATTTTATAAAATTCTAATTATTTTTGGCTTTCTTTCAAATGAATCAATTTAAATATTTTTATATTTCTTTTTTTATATACAGTATACATCTATGCCTCACTCAGTGCTTGTCCTTTATGTGAGGATTTAGAATAGAGGTCATCATCAATTTGTACCCACTATTTTGATTTACAATTGATTATTCACTGTAATAATTATAAAAAAAAATTTAAAAAAATGTTTTTGGTCAACATATTGTAAGATTGATAATGTTATAGAATAATTATTAATGCTATATAATTCAAAGGAAAATAGCAATTTTCATTTCATGTGAAACTGTACAGTACATAATTCAATCATAATACATAATACTGTACACAATATTAGAGATGTATAAAATATTTTGATTATAAACTTAAAATACAATTAATGAATGTGGAATACAGTATTTTATTTAACTTTCAACCAGTGTCTTTGCAAGACAATCAGTTCTTTATTAATGATATAAAAATTTTATCACTAATGATCACAACCCCCCAAAAAGTATTTCATTCAGTATAATAAACAATCAGAATCATATTTTAATGATCTACAACAACCAAATACATAAATACCATATTAAATTTTAAATACATTAGTTTAAAAAGTACACGTATTTACTCACTTTTATATAAAACTTTTACTAACAGTATTTTACTTGCAGCAAAAATAACAACACCCTTTGTAATTTAGTATCAAATTGATATATATATATATATATATATATATATATATATATATATATATATATATATATATATATATATATATATATATATATATATATATAACAAAACAAGTTATAAACAGTAACTTGCTTGCTTGCATTTATGACAATAGATGGGCTTTACCAAAATCTTCGTACAAGTGTATGTTTACATAAACATCAAAAGAGCAGAATTCACTACCTCTTTTGTGCCCACCTTCAGACAGCTAGATTTCAAGCTAATTTGCTATCATCAGTGAAGGGAGGCACCAGAAGCTAGACTAAACACTAACTCCCAGGTTATGAAACAAGTTCCTATCGTTTCCACATCAATTTTCAGACACATAATGTCTTCAAACCCACCTAACAAGCCAGATAGACATGGCTGATATCAGCTCAGTTCACCACATAGTAAAGCCCTGCAATATATATCATTGCAAAAACCTTCAAAGGACATTTATGAGATACAAAAACAATTTATAAACATGTAAATGCTATAGCTTGATTAGACATGAGGGCTTTACCAAAACCCATACAAGGTATTTTCAAAAAAAGAGGAACATACTTATGCTTACCTCGACTGATTTTAAGAAATTGTATATCAGGAAGGGAGGACAAAACTAGACTAAACACTAACCAGTAACAAGTACGTTAAGAATTTTCAGACACAAAGCTCAAAACAGCCAACACAGAACCACTGATATAGTTGTTTGTGCGTTTTACTTGGGAAACTGAACTGATATCAGACCCGTAGCTACTCTGTTAGTTTGAAGATATGTCTGAAAAATGCTCAAATGATAGGAACTTGTTTCTACTGGGTTTGATCTGTTTCGGTCCCACCCTTTACTGGTGATGCAACAGCTTGAAATCGCTGATTTGAAGGGGGCCAACAAAGGTTAGTGAATTCGACTTTTGATGTTTATGTAAACTCTGTGGATTTTGGTACCCTGGTATATATATATACAAGAAAAGTTATGCCTTCAATATTTATTAAAATGTTCAACTCGAACTGAAATTTACTTTTCAAGACATACTAAGTGACAAACATGGCAAAATAAAAAAATACAGTTAGCCTATATATTGTATACCATATGAAGACTTTATTTAGATCTGCATAGTACCTATTATAAAAGATTAAATACTGATTATAATATGCTAACACAGAATGCATTAGTTACATTTTTTTTAATATGTCAGAAATTTTTTTAAAAATAATTTTAACAATGTACTGTATGCTAATTTTGCTACTCTTACACTAAAGATAAATAGAAAGTTTTTACAACCAATTAAATAAGTTTTTAAATATTTTTAATTCTAAATAATTTCATGTAAGTAATGCAATATAGTAGTATACATTTGAAAAAAAAATCTTCAGAATGGATTTTTTTTCAGCACAATGAGAAACAATTACATGAAAGATCACAAAAAGATGTTTATTGTAAATTCACTTTTACTTTCCAGCCTTTGAGTACTTTGATAATTGAACAAGACTTTTTCAACAACTGTTTACTTTTCAATTAGAATCATGGCTGCAACTAGCATAACCATAAAAATCAAAAATCTTTGAACTTGAAACCAGAAGGATTATTTTAGTCAACTAGAAACAGAAGAACCTTATGATATTCATATTTATCATCACCACTATTTTTAAAAACAAAGACAAAATAGAACTAAGGCTCAAATCATTGTAGGCATATCAAAACTTTCCAAACTCTTCAAACTCAGCACACATATAACAAGATCCAGAAGCACACAAAATCATACTTTTTCGATCATCAACACACTGGGCACCCCTAAAAAACAAGGATTTAGAAGGCACAGGAGATTATAGAAGTAAATTAGATAATAGATTGATAATGGATACTGGAAAGAACAACTTTAGTTAAGTATTTTTACATCGATTTAAGTTGCATTATCATAAATATATACATAGTTTAATTGCATCATTGCATAATATGCATAGCATAGTTTACACAAGCATATAATGTACATTAAAGAACTTTTTAATTATTATATACACAAGATTAAGTTGCTTGTTAACAGTTCATAATGTAATTTTTAGATTGAGAAACTAACCAAATTTTTCCCCATAGAAAACCGTTATAATTACTTTTCCTATATGTAATATTCTTGTTTAATGATAAATTTTGGGGGACTAATTTCACTCAATAAGATGGAATAAAGATTTATTAATTTATTTTATTTGAAAATTTATTGATAAATTCATACTTTTGTATTTATATAAAAGTTTCCAATAGACTATGACTTTTTTTATAATTTCATTCAAAGCTGATTCTTCCTTGAAACGTTATTTTAAAATAATGTGCAATATTAATTTTTCCCTTTGACTGTATTTATAATTCTAATTTTCAGATCAACAAACATCTGCTTATTTGAATTTAAAATGATTTGCAAATTTTAACTTAAATTCATTGGACTATTTCAGAATGTTAATGATCAAAAATATTGATGCTGTTATTTTCAATAGCTTTCATGTTTGTAATCTTGCATCAACATATATCCTACATGCCATTCATTTGATAGATACTTATTAAAACAGGCAAAACTCTCCGTATAGTAGTCATCATGTGATGTTTAATGGCTTAAAGATACTCCTGTATTGAAACTATAACATATATATTTTAAAATTCATATTTTCACTTAAAAATATTTCCAAACTGCGTTTTTATGTAGATTCTCCAATGTTCATTCTTTCTTTGATATTCTTTTTAAAAAATCACAATTGTAAAGAATTTTGGTTTCTTCAATTTACACAAATCTGTCCCCCAAGACTTGTATGTACAACATCCCCAATGTAAAAACAAAACAATTAAATTTAACAATTGTTACAACATTATATAACATTAATACAACATGTTAAAAGTTGCAGCTTATGTTATCACATTCAATCAGTTGGTTGCATCTAGACTCACTGATATTTATTTGACTTGTCACCAAATGAGTTCTGATTTTGCTTATTGAGACTGTAAACACAGAATAGGTAAGGTATGTATTTATGGGGGAAGGAAAAGATTTTAATTTTATTCTGTTAAAATAGCATATAATTATTTATGTTGAGTGTCACCATTGAACATATCAAAAATTATATTTTCTCAATTGTTGTTTGATTTTATTTATTTTATTTTGTATATGCAGTATCACCATTTAAACCATTGATGTTGTCTCTCATTTTGGTCTTTAGAATTATTATTTATTCATTTTTCTGATCAATAGCATTTTGTAAATTTATGTAAAAATCCACTTTTTCTACATTAAAAAATAAAACTATAGAGTCATTAATCTGACATACTTTTTTTTTAGCTTTCTTATTGTGCAAATTTTTTTATATCCTCAGTCTCCACAATATATTTTTTTTCATAATGTATTTATATTAAGATTTATTTCTATTATCATTACAATATTTTTACATTTATATTCTTGTACAGTTTGCCTTTTTAATCAGAAGTCTCTCCAGCTTTTTGTTCATCATCATCAACCATTATCAATCCATTTCAGGATGAAGGTCTCTCCAAGTTCAATCCATCTTTTCCACTTTAACCCCCCACCCTCCCACCTTTCTTTTCATCCATCCACTAACTGGTTTCTTTCTGGCTTTTACAACTCTTGGAATCCGTTCAGACCACTCGGCATGAAAGTGCTGTTCGAGTAACAGAAGAGACGAAATGCAAGTATGGGTAAGAGAACAAACAGTATTACTGACTCTTAAAATTAAAAGTTGAAGGGAGTTGGGCTGGATATATTGCTAGAAGAGATGATAATAGATGGACAATTGAAATATTAAACTGGATTCCAAGAGCTTTTTGTTAATCTTCATTAAATCTTACTACCCCCATCCCCATTTAATTTTCCACACCCATAATAATATCATTTTATTTACATAAAATAGATCTGCTATTAAAAGTATCTAAAAAAAGTCATTATCTACTGACATTCTAAATTCTTAACCAGAAAATTCGTACTTTTCTTTGCCTTCACTTACCATTCGTTGAGGTAATTCAGTTGAAGATTTTATATACTTTCTGGAATGAGAATCAATATTTATTTTTGCCTCTCATGGAATATAAAAGGGAATCAGTATTCCAAAAATTGACTTGATGTATACTCTATATTGTAAGGCATTGAACAAGAAATAACATTGGATTTTCTTGGTTCAAACTCAGGTGTAATATCAAAACTTATGATGGCTAATATGAAAGATGTTGGTCAGCAGATAATGCATATTCTTTTACTATATAAATAGTAAATTTATAGTAATAATTGCTACAACAAAAATGAATAGAGAGAAGTTTAGGAATTTATTCTGCACAATTTTTCCGAACCTCAATGAGAAATAAAAATGTTTCTTTTCAATTAGTAGAAACTTTTTTTTGCAGCAATTTTAAAATATTTAAGAATACCTTAATTTTATCTTGAAGTTAACTATGTTATAACACAGCATATATAATATTTCAATTCAAAACGGGAGAGCTTACTGCAAAATATTTAATAAAGTAAATATTTGATTACATTGATAGCGTTTTTATCATTTGAAACTCTTAATATTTATTCTAACTTTAAAACTTAATTAATGTTTAGAACTTAATTATAAAACAGCTTTGAAACGAAGCGCTTACTAAAAAGTTACTGTTAGGGGATAGGAAAAACTTCCGACATAAAGAAAAGGATTTAACTAGAAAACTAAATTGTGTTTCAAAGCAAACAAACCCGCGAATTTGTTCATCAAAACTAGAAACATTACTAAACACATTTAGTATACTTTGGCGATTTTAAAATTTCTCTTTTCTACATTAAGTTTATTACAAGATTGATATAGGGCACAATGCAGTTTCTGCTTTACATGTGACAATAAGATTGAAAAATGTTTACCACTTCCATATTTTACAGATACAAAGAAATTTAAAACATTTGAACTAAGTATATTTTAAAAATAATAGCCATAAATTAGTCAACATAATAAAAGAAAATAACAAAAAATTAAATTACACCCAACATTATTAATTAAGCGACTACCAAGACATCCCTGCTATTTAAAAGCTGCCAAGCAAGGAAACGAAACGAATTTTAATTTGATGTTAGCGTAATTTAATTTTGAAATGGTGATTTTTTAATACATAGACAGATACAGATTGAATTGGATATTCAAATAATAAAATACTTGTAAAATTGATAAAAAAACATTTTTTGTAGTTATATAAAATTTATCGGCCACGTAATTATTAACCCTTTATTTGCCAGAGAATAAATTCATTTCTTTCGCTTGACAAAACAAACATTAAGACTGAAAACTTTTTTATTTAGATGACGAAGACATTGTTATTTAAAGCTCCAGCATCTTTTTTAGCTGACAATAAAAGAATTATTATTATTGTTGTTGTTGTTGTTGTTGTTGTTGTTATTATTATTATTATTATTATTATTATTATTATTATTATTATTATCATCATCATCATTATCATCATCATTACTACTACTACTACTACTTCTACTATTACTATTATTAGTATTATTATTATTACTACTACTACCTACCATTACTACTACTACTACTACTATTATTATTATTTTTATTATTATTATTATTATTACTACTACTACTACTACTACTACTACCACTACTTCCACCATTACTACTACCACTGCTACTATTACTATTATTAGTAGTACTACTACTACTATTATTATTATTATTATTACCATTAATATTACTACTACTACTACCACTATTACTACTACTACTACTACTACTACTACTACTACTACTAATTTGCTAACAATTTGTGTTCATATAGCACATGTGATTGAGGTGCAACAGAGGCTTGATGTTATTTATTTTGATTTATCAAAAGCATTTGATAAAGTAGACCTTTTCACAAATTATTTCAAATGGATTTTTCTACCAAACTTATTTACTGGTTTCAATCCTTTTTTCATGGTCACACAGCATATGTCAAATTTAATAATAATATTTCATTTAATTTTGAATGATATTTAGGGGTTCCTCAGGGTAATATTTTACCACTCATGTTTTTTAACATTTATATGAATGACCTTTAGAATTGTTAAAAATCTTATCTTTTATGCTATGCTGGTGTCTGTAAAATCTTTAGAAGAATCAGATCAGTGATTGATTGCACTCTCCTTCAAAAGGATATAGATAATTTTAGTGCTTGGTGTGATCTAAATAACATTACAATTAATTTCAGTAAATGTTCCTTAGTCTCATATTCTAAAAATTCTGAAGTTTTACATTTTTTTTTAATTTTATTAATTCTCACAAAATTAATTCTGTTGAATCTGAAAAAGATTTGGGAGTTATATTTTCTAGCAATGGATCCTTTTTTCCTCATTTGGATATTATTATTGGTAAGGCTTTAAAAATTATGGATGCCATCTTAAGATATTGCTGTCATCTCAGTGATGATACAAAATTCAAATTATTTTTGTCATTGATTTTTCTCATCATTGAATATTGATCAATCATTTTGAATCCTAAACTCTAAACATGGATGCAATTTATTACAATTAGTATCAAATAAGTTTTCCATATACATTTCTCTAGGAAATAAAATTGTTTTTAATCTTTCTTCTAGAAGAAAATATAGAGGTCTTAAATATCTTTATAAAATTGTTAATAAAATAGTTATTCTATCTGACACAATTTCTACTATTACAATTAAATTTTATGTGTACGATACTCAGACTTCTTCTGTTTGTTATATTAAAGCATGCCATTCCAATATCCTTAAATGTTCTGTTTTATTTAGGCTACCATCTTTATATGATCAGATTTGTAATAATACTAATTGTTTCAATTTAGATTATAAACAATTTTGTAATAATATTAAATTTAAAGGTCTTTGTTGATTGGTTTAAGTTGATTTTGTTTATGTATTTGTTAAATTGATTGTTACTTTTTATTATTATGCTATGTACATTATGTTTATCCCTTTTATTTTTTTGTTTTTAATGTGTTAACTGTAATTGGCTATATGCTGTTGTTTATCACTAAAATAAATGAATTGAACTGAATTATTATTATTGTTGTTTTTATTATTATTATGATGATGATGATAGTTTTTAGATAAACACAGTCATTAAAACTTGGTTGTATTTTTTATTTGATTGTTGATACTTGCAAATTTAAAATTATATAGAATGAATATTTATTTGACTTAATATTTTATTTTATTTTAGAATTCTGTTAATAATATGTGCAAAGACTATTTTTTATCTATGTAAAATGCAATTGCTCTACATTTATATTGATAAGTAATTTGTGATATACGGATTTCTATATTTTATTGTATTTTATTTCTTGTTTATATTGTTAATTTATATATTTTTATATTATAGTGAAGATATAATATTGTTATATAACTAATAGTTTTAAGTTTGATCAAAAGAGATCTCTGTAGCATTAAAAATTATATTTCTAAGGAGAGTTATAGATACAAACAAAAACTTTAAGTTTAAATAGTTTGATAACTAATATTAGATTAGTTGAATTAAAGCAATTAATATATTGTTTAATATATGCAACTAAAGTTTTTTGTCCAATGACAGGTTGTGAATAACTAAAAATGACAAAGACTCAAAGTGATAGACATAGTGTTATCATTAATGATATTTTGCTAATCTGAAATAACAATATTTTAATAATAAAAAAATAAGTATATGAATAATATTTATACCATATAATACTAAATAATCCATGCATTTTACTACTGTTACACAATGCTTTATTTTGCCACCCTCTTTTACAGATTACGGTTTTGATTGCCCCACAGAACTTTTATATCTCCCAACTTCAATTGCTAAATTCCTAAATTTTTATAAAGGCTTTCATCGATATAAGATAATTTCTCTTCAACTAAGGCTAAAAAAATTCAGAACACAATTTATTTCAATTCTTCAAATTTAAGTTAGACATGTAAAAATAATAAAAAAATTATAATACAAATATGCAATATCAGTATTTAAACAACAAATTAAATTAATTCTATTAGAAATGATTTCAGTTATATAATAAAAGCTTCATTTCAGTTAAAACATAATAAATTTCTTATTAATAATAATGTTGTAATGTTGGTTAGACATGCGATTTTATACATATTTACTAGTTATGTAACAAACTATAGTCAGTCAAAATTCTATTTTGAAAATCCATAACAAAATTGATATTATTCAATATTATATTTTTCTATAGAAATATTGTTATTAATATAATATAAATGTAATACTGCCTAACATTTTGACTTATTGAAATCAACTTTTCTTTATTCTTTTGCATCTTTGCTTATACATCACCATCATTTTTAATCATTATCAATCTCACATTTCCCTCCTTTATCTACATGCATAATATTTCTGATTCAATTCCTTTTTCATTTTTGTTTGGCTCTTGAGAATTAAGAAAACAATGATAAAGATGGGTTTAGCAGGCTGACAATCCTTAATTGCGATCTTTGCTCAAGGCAGTACAATCAATAATTTAGTTTGAAACTGGATTTCAGTGAGGCAGGAGTTTCAGCTGGCAAAGATTGTATGCTTAAGCACCTATTTAAAGTATTTTTTTTAAATATAGATACAAAAAATGTGTAAATTTACATTATGCAAAGTCTTCAAGAGCAGAATGAAAGACTACACTGGTGATTAAGAAGCTATCAAGATTTGAAATTGATATAGCTGATCTTGGTGACATTCGTGTCCTCTAAAAACAAACAAATAATACAATAGATGTATGGATAGAAGATTTATGGAAAGTCAGGCCAGTCAATAAATTTCTATAAAGCTCAATTTTGTATCTTATGTTTTTGGAATTCCTCATAGTATCAATGAAAGGCTGATAGTATTAAACTCACTTTGCACAATGAAATTTATGTTTCCTTTATTAATACTTATGCTCCAATTTTGGATACAGAGAATAGAAAGAAGAACACTTTTGTTCCCTGTTGAATAACATTAATACAGCATTACTATTAAAATAACATTTTCTTCTTGGAGATTTTAATGCATGCATTGGTACAATTAGAAGAGTTTGGCCAGAAGTGATTGAAAATAAATGTGTTAAAAATTTAAGTGATTTCTTATTATTGAATTTATGCACAACACATGGGTTGATTATCACAAGCAGTTCATTTAGACAGAAAAACTACTATAAAGAAGGTTGATGCATTCACACTTAAAACAATGACATTTAATACAAGTAAAGATCACATTACTTGAGCACTTATAAAGACAGATTGCTGGACAAATCACTGATTAGTACAATCCAAGATTAAAATGAAAGTGACAGTTAAATAACATATTAACACATCCATATTCCCAAAAAAATTGAAGTTTGTTGTGTAAAAGAATCTACTATATTAATTTGGACCTTCCAGACTCATATTACTGAAGCAAAGCATGGAATTATCTTGAGGAATGCATTATGGATGCAAGTAAATCTATTCTTGGGTTCATTAAAAAGAAGAATCAAGACTGGATTTATGACAATGACTTTATTATTAATGATTTAATTAAAAGGAAACATATGATAATTTTTTTCTTGGCAGACTAATAGATTCATTGTGGAACTTTATGATATAATGATCTGAAAGCAGAAGTTCAATGATAGAAAAAAAACTTAAAAATTATTAATGGATTAAAACTGCAAAGAAGACATAGACCTTTTCTGATCATGATCATTTCAAGTCTTTTTTGATTCATTGAAAACAAGATATAGATGTAAAAAATTCTACTAAATCCAGAAATGGCACTCTTTTATATAATCATAATGATATTTTGAGTAGGTGGAATGAGTATTTTGATCATCTTTTAAATAATGATACAAGAATTGGGATAACAACTTTTAATGATATATCCATTCTATCTAATTTAAGTGTGAATGAAAATTTTCAGCTTAGCTCAGTCAAAACAGGTAATCTTAAAAATGGAAATGCTATGGTCCTGATGAAATATAAGGAATACTAAAATATAGTGGTAATATATTAGCTTCAAAAATATTGGAATTTATTAGGAATATCTGGACCCAATAAATTTACATCACCCAATCTTAAGCATGCTTTTATTGTTCCAATTTAAAAAAAAAAAACAAAGAGAATAGACAAGATTATAGTAATTATCATAAAATATAATTGTTATCTACTACAGTAAAAAGTACTTTCAAGAATTTTGGTGAATAAGTAAGTTGCTTCTAGTTATAGATAATATGGTTAGCAGAAATTAAATATAGTTTTAGGGAATCAAAAAGTACTATAGACATAATTTTAGTTGCAATGAAATTCAAGAAAAATATTGGGAACAAAAGAGTGATTTATGTATTGCTTTTATTGATTTGTTTAAAATATTTGACTCATTTAATCAAACAAATTTATGACATTATTTGAAATTAGACAAATGTTTACCAAAATTTATTCATATTAAACAGAATCTACATAATGGAATGAGATGAAGTGTTAATAAAAAATCTGAAACATTTGAAATAAAACAAGTGTTAAACTAGGATGTAGACTTGCTCCAACATTATTTTCAATTCTTATGACAATAATCTTTAGAATTGTTACAAATGTCTTAATTAAGATGGAATACAGGTCTGATAGTTGAATTACTAATTTGAATCCATTAAAAGTGGGAACTAGACCTTCATATTTCTGATATCTGTATTTACAGTATGGTAGTGATTGTGCTATGTTTTCCAATTCAAAAGATCTACAGAATGTACTTAATCTTTAGAGTGCATCATATAAAAAAATTATTTAATAAGTAATGTTAAAAGATTCAAGATATTTATCAGCAAATGGCTGATTATCAACTTGAAAAAATTAAACTGTTTTTATTACCTTTATAATTTTATAAATAAGTTGGTAGACATAGATCTTGAGATATGGGAATTCCAATGTGCTGCTGCTTTTAAATTAAAAAAACAGGGTATTATAATTGCTTCAACAAAATTTTCTGCATATAGAGCTAATATTTTATTTTGTTTACTGTATAGAAATGAGACTTGGACATTTTATCATTGCAATATAAATACATTAGAAAAGTTTTATTTAAGGTAGTTTTGTAAAATTTTAATAATGCAATACATAATCATAAAACAATTGATATGTGTTTCAACTTCATCAATACAATACTATAGATTGTATTATTATAAAATCATATGTTTGTTGGATGGAACATAGAAAAAAATGAATGAACCATATAAAACTTTCTAAAAAAAGTACTGCAAATAAACTTAATCATAGTTTTCAGGAGAGGGATAAACACTATTTTTTTTAATAATGATTACTTCAAAATCATTCTAAATAAATGCAATGTCAATTGCTTTTTTTGGGAAGATAATATATTGGAGAGTTACAACTCAAAAGCATTGTTAAAATATTTCAGAAAGAAATATTTTCTGCAGAAGAAGACAGATTGATTTGCATATGAAAAGTGAAAACAATCTTTAAAATATGTTTTTTAACTTTTCTTCTTTTTTGGCGTTGAAATGTCTGATTCGAAGTGGTTGCTATTGATTTGCTGCTAATAAATACTGAATCAAATCAGTTTTAGTTATTGATAATGATTATAGAAAATGATTTGAGTATATTTAATAATAAACTAATATATATATATATTAAAATGGTATATTCCTGACTTAATATACGTTTCACCTATTTTTTCTCATAGCTTCATCTTTGCTGGATTTAAACCTCTATCAGTACATGTATATAAGTGTCAACACAGTTATATATGCATCATCATACATATATATGTGAAGAAACGACTGTAATATCATTGATTTATATACATTACACAATGTATATTTTATTTAAAATTCAAATCTCTTAAATTATAGATTTTATTTTGTTAAAAGAAGTCATTTTTTTATTTTATACTAGAAATCACATGTATATGTATAAAGTATATAACAAAATATTATTTAAAAGTTTCTAATAATTTCTAATTTTAAATTGAAGTTGTAGTAAACAAAAATAATGCCACCACACACCTGTGTCAATATAGCATATGAGCATATATTTAAATCTTATTTTTATAATAATATTTTTTCAAAATGTATTTTATAAATAAAAAATCCACTGATTCTGAAACAATTGTGAAGTCTTATCAAGATGGTCCGAATTAAATTAAAAATACCTAGCTTAAAATTTAAACAAAAGATTAAATCAATTTTGTAAATTAAAATATAAAATAATAAACAAACTGGATTTCCCAGCTGTAAACCCATCTTGTTGACAAAATATTACAGAACCTGAAAATAGTATAAATAATCTATTTTTTTGACACTCTTAGCTTATTCTGTAAAATTTAACAAGTATTGCAACTACAATACATGCCCATCTGTACTTTGAAATGGTGGAGTAGGAGGCTATAGATTGTAATTTTTCCTGCAGGAAGATGCGATCTTGAACTCTATCCTACATGCTGCAATGGTGTGTAACCATCATTGTGGAGATGGGAGATTTCCAGCCACAGGCTGCTGTATAAAGAAGAAACCTAGATCATGCAACCCATCATGAGATGAGTGCCACTATACCTACTGTCTGAAGTGCCTGAAGTACCAGTTACAGTAAAGAAGATTGATAATAATTTCTTTAAATACCACAGTGCTCTTAATCGACTCTTTAATCTTCAAAGCCTTAATGTTAAGCTAGCTTATTTAATGTAATTGAACGTTCACTATTATTTCTTAAAATTCTATTTTAAATAAAACTACTTATAAATATAAACCTCTATAAATCTTGCCTGAATTTGTCTTTATAAATATAATTTACTTCTTTAAATTAAATTAACTGTAATCAGTCAATTATCTAAATTCTTTTGTACTGCAGTTTTTCATATATATATATATATATATATATATATATATATATGACAATAGATGGCATTCTACCAAAAACACTGTCAAGCGTAGTTTTTTTGTTTACATATACGTCAGAGCAAGCATTCACTATCTCTAACTTTAATTTCCACCTTCAGATCATGATTTCAAGCTATTTGCTATCATCAGTGAAGGACAGGAATAAGAAAATAGATTTAAACACAAACTCTGAGCGTTTATGAAACAGTTTCTATTCAGCTTGCAAGCGTGAATCTTTTAGACACATAATGTCTTCAAACTCAGCATAACAAGCCAGATAGCTACACGGGTCTAATCTCAGTTCAGAATCACCACATAGTAGAAGCCTCTGCAATATATATCATTGCAAGAAAGACCTCAAAGGTACATTTATGAAAAACAAAAAAACACAAGTCAAAACTTGCTAACGCTTGTATTTATGACAATAGATGGCGTTCTACCAAAAACACCGTCAAGCGTAGTTTTTTGTTTACATAAATGTCAGAGCAAGCATTCACTATCTCTAACTTTAATTTCCACCTTCAGATCATGATTTCAAGCTATTTGCTATCGTCAGTGAAGGACAGGAATAAGAAAATAGATCTAAACACAAACTCTGAGCATTTATGAAACAGTTTCTATTCAACTTGCCAATATTTCAAAACAGCGAATATTAACTAATTTTTAGTAAACTGTTAAAGGATAGATAATTATTAAAATCTCCATTTTAATATGTAAATAATGCTGCATAGCATACTTGAATGCTGTTCTGAAATCCTATTAACTTAGATCATAACCGATCACTATGCGCTCTTTATTATCATTGATTTATATTTACATGATATTTCCTTATGGTTTGTATAGTCCGTTATTATAACTTATGATTTTTTGATATCTGTTAGTTAGAAGTCATAAGTAAGCTAGAGATAATATTAAAGTATACCCGTTAATATTTATTAATGCCCGTTTAATATACTTTCCCTCTCCTTGATTATATATGCAGATGCAGTATCTTAATTCAAATTATAATTTAGTTTAGCTCTTTTCTTAGCATGATTAATGTGATAGTTTAAAAATTGGATTGTGTACTTAGTTAGCAGGTAGAAGCTATATTTTAGGCAACTTAATTAGATATATATATTTGTATTTTACTTATGTGTTGCAAGTGTCTTTACTAAGTATACTTGTACATTGCATCTTGCTATTTTTCAGATAGATTTGCAGTGGAGGACATTCCCATCCACCTTAGTTCAGCTATGACTAATCTTTTAGTACTGGAATATGAGGATCTAGACCATGATTAAAGCCTATCCAAATTCCTGAACTAGATATGTTCTAATAGTTTATTTAGCACTATAGTATATATATATATATATATATATATATATATATATATATATATATATATATATATATATATATATAAACGAATCTAAATGTAACCAGTTTTTCCTCCTTGATAATTAATTTTTCAGTCTTAGACTGAAATTTTACTTGAGCTTAATTATTTGCTCAACTGTCAATATATATGTAGCAGCCATCCTAGGGCTGTATTTAATAATCATCTTGGCTGGATTATTAACTTGTAACATTAGCAAAACAATGCAAAATAGGTTTGGCATATTAAACTATTACAGGCATGATTTTAATAATAGCACAAACATGTACATACATGTTATATACATGTTATTTTATAAGTTAAGATGAGACTTCTGTATTAATAATAATCTCATCCACTATGTAACGCCCACGTGCATTAATTCATATGAACATTATATAATCAATGCCATTTTGTTTTCGTTTGAATTATTTAATATTTTAGTAAACCTATTTAAAATATAAATTTGCTTCATGTCTATTTGCTCGAAATCCAAACTCCAATTTCTTAATGATTTTATATGTTAAATATGCATTATCTTAGTTAAGTTAATTAGTGCGCTAAGTAGTCTATTTACCCTTTAGTTATAGTTAAATTGTTAATTCCCCCTCAAGTCTCATGTTTTTTTCTGTTCGGAAATGTCTTGCTGAAGAAATTGAGACCGAGCATAACCTCAGAAATTTCATTCATAAGATGTTAAATCACGAAGTACTAGTAAATGAGTTGAAGCTTGGTTGGATTCAGTATCTCATCATCTCATTTCGGTCAGCTTTGGTATATTTTGCCTGGACTCTGGATTTTGTTACATGAATGTACAAATCTGACCCTTACCATATACAGGGCATTGTGCCATACTATTGTTGTTTTTGCACTTGTAAATGTGTTTTATGTTTATTAAACAAATTACATTAATTTATATTAATTATAGAAATTATAAGCTGAAGGTAGACATAACATTAATGTTGGAACTAAATTTCATTTCATTGCTTGCAGTATCCATTTTTAATCTATGGTTATATAAAGAAATAAAATACTGTACACTTAACACAAACAATTAAGGATCAACATACGTGGATATCAATAAAAAGCATTATTTCTAAATTATAAAGTGACTATAATAAAAGCTTCAAGCATCAATTCAAAAAATAATTGCTTTACTCATACAATCTTCTGTTAATCACATTCTCTAAATAGATTTTTGACATTAAGCAGGTAATGCTTTGAATGATTTATTGGAATAATTTTTGTTTCACTCTGATTCAGCTTCAAATTATCATTCCCTCCCCACTTTTTCATCCTGTCTTTCTGTTATTTATATATTATCTAAAATGTATTTATTTTTTTAAATTTATGTTTAGATAATGAGACAGCTATTTTTTAACTTTTGATGATATATTGTTGTTTTGAAAATGAGTATTATTCTGAGTAAAGTTGAATACAGCTATTATCCCTATCATTATTTTCTTTATCGTCACATTACCATATTCACTCACCTCCTTGTTCTAAAATAATCTTTTAAAAATTTACCAGCGAGATTATTTTTAAATGACATTAACGCATAATCATGATATATACAAATATAGTATATATTTTACATTAATGCATATATATATATATGTTGATACGAAGATTTTCACGGATTGCATATATAAAAGACATATTTTGCGGGTTCATCCGTGTTAAAATATATATATATATTCTTCAAATGATTTAACTTACCTTTATAAAATTTAAAACAATAATCAATCTTAAACAAAATTGAGAGACAAATAAATGAAAGTATATTAAAAACATCAAACCAGTATTTCATTCCTTATAGCAGGGGTGAGGAACCTTTAGATTATAGCCAACTCAGGCCCTTGAAAGCTCTCAACCAGATCCCCAGACATTTTAAAAATGCATATAAATTGGACTACATTTTAAAAATGCATATAAATTGGACCTATATAAAACTTTTATTTAAACATGTACATAGTGCACATTGAATTAAGAGTTAAAAAAAATATTTATTTTTTCAATTCTGTATTTTTATCTCTACCACCTTTATAATAATTCTATCTCATTCTATCAGAGATGCAATATCCCAACACATTATATCTATTGTGTGGCCTATATGATTATGGATTTAATCTACAATGCTGAGAGTATTTTGTTTGTTTTTTAATAGTGATTTTCACAGATGAACATATAATTAGCAAAAATAAAACTCGAATTTCACTTCATTTTATTATTACTATTATTCTGCATTTATAAATTTTTAATTAAAGTGATTACATTGAGTAAGATAAGAAAAGTGATCTATATCATTGTGCATTTCTAAATAAATGGTCCAATTCATATTTTTTTATAGGAAGAAATAATAATTCAATGTGCCTCATATGTCTGGAAAATATTTCAGTTAATAAAGAACCCATTATTAAGAGACAGTATTTCTCTAAACATTCTGATTACAAGAAAATTATTGGTGAAGAAAGAACATGAAAGAAAGTTTCAGCAAGTAGGTGATATGTTCTTTAAAAAGTACAAACAAGTCAGAAAATTATTGAAATCAAGTTATTATCAAAAAAAGCAGAAAATGCAAAAACATTTTTTTGAAGAGCTGATATAGAAATAATCTGTTCAGAACATAAAAATAAATTTGAGAATACAGATATGCATATAGATAGGGGCAAGGCAAATCAGAAAAAAAGTGTCATTAAATGTAGAACAATCATTAATAATAATGATATTTTATTTTTCACACAAAAAATATAGCCCTTGTTTAAAAAAGCAAAATTGAAATTTGCCTGCCAGTTGAAAAGGTTGTCATTGTTAAAAAAATACATTTTTGATCACACATAGCAGTCTAATTGTCAAGGTGATCACATATAGCAGTCTAATTGTCAAGGCTCTATAAATGGTGTTATAAATATTCAAATGGCACTTGGCAGAAAAAGTATTCCACTCCTGCTTTATGGTAACTTTACCAGTATGGTTCCTCTTTTATAATCATATGACAAAGTGCTCTATAGCAACTTCATTAAGTGACATTATTTAAATTATACTACTATAAACACATAAGTACCAAAATAAATATATATTCATAAAAATGAATAAACCTATAAACTTACTGCCTTTTTTTCCCAATTTACGAAACAAATAATTAAATTCTTAAAAAATTATGTGGGATAATGTAATTATACCACATAATTATAGTATCATTTCAGAAAGAAATTATAAATATATTAAGTAATATAAAATTAAATACAAATGAAGTGATTGTTTCATTTGATAATGAAAAAAATGTATCAAAGTATATCCAGGGAAAATAATATTAAAATTTAAAAAAAGAGCACTGTAATTGCAGAGGAGTGATTATTTCTTATTAAAGAGGCACTATTACTGTTAAGGATTGCTTTGTATTTTAAATATAAAGAAAAACTTTGGAATAAAACAAAAAGATGGGTATGGGTCACTTTATTAGTGAGATTTTGTCAATGATTGTGATTTATTATATAGAGAAAAATATAATTGATAAGTATATTAAAATGAAGAAAATTATAGAATATCTCAGTTGATGACATAATTGTAATGGAAAATAGTATATGTATTGTTAATGCATTTAAAAAAATGAATGGTAATAAATATGATATTAAATTTACAAGGAAAAAAGAAGAGAAAAGATTAAAATATTTACATATTAAAAAAAAGCAATTAATAGGAAAAAAATGATTAAACTTTTTATTAAAAACAAAGAGGTGTAATTGAACCAAATTCATATCACATGGCATGAGAAAATAACAACTGAAAAGATTTAAATTAAAAAGTGCTAATGCAGAAGAATTATTTAGGTAGAAAGTGAACATTGAGAATAATTATGTAAAGATTGGTTATATAAGAAATGATATTAAATTATTTTCAACAACAAAGTAATTAATAATACAAGAAATAATGTAAATCCTGTATATAAGGATGGGAATTGGGTTTTAACATCATATTTAGTAGGGATATATAAGACATTGATCAAAACAAAGTTACATAATAATATTAAAATAGAATGAAAAAATAATAATCATTATGAAAATGGATTTGTAATGCTAAAAATGGATAATATTAAAAATAACATAGTATTAATTTATAAAATTAATTGTGTCAATCAGGAAAGACTATTATTAAAAGACATAAGGAACATTTAGGGCAGAGAGGTATGGAACATGGTAGAGAAATTAATAGAAATAATACAAAATCAGACCCATATATTTATTTTTGGATACCAGTAATAAAATGAATTAGAAACATAATGAAATAATAAATATATTAAAATTTACAAGTAAAGTAAATGCTATGAAATTTTCTATATTCAGGAAAACTTAAATAACTTTGCAAATATAGTTAAAGAGCTGGAACAATTAGAAGAAAAAAGGGCATTATTAGATTGATTTGTGTTGTAAATTGAAAAAAAAAAGAGGATAATAAGTTTCTGTATATATATATAAATTTAACAGTAAATGCAATTAAAATTTGAATTGTATTATATATGAATTGTTATGTAAATGTGGCTTACAGTATATTGGTGAATCTAAATGTACATTAGAGAAGAGAATAAAAGAGCATATGCTTTTATATAACAGAATTCAAAAAGAGAAACAATCAGGAAAATATGTAAATAAACCTTCATTATCTGTTATATTTGATCATAATAAATCTTGTCAATATGGATTTAAATTCAATTATAAAAATTATGCAAATTGAACATTGCCATAATAAACATAAAATAAAAGAGGCTAAGTTGATTTCAAGAAATTGTCAAATGTTAATGAATCAGCAATCATCAAATGTTAAAATAACAGAATTGTGGGAGAACTAAATCTAAATTGAACTATGGGTATTGTGAAAGGATGTCTCATTTTGATTATTCAATGTTAAATAGTTGATAAAGACAACAAGATGTATAATCGAAAGTAATAGTTAAAAGTACTTCTAAAAATAACTATAATTTATGTGAATTTTACTATATTTTGACATATATATTGATTTGAATATTACATATATTTTGGAAAAAATATAGTCATCAATCTCAATTTATGTATTTTAGTATTTATGTTTATTATAGTATAATTTAAATAAGGTCCACTGGGTGGAGTTTTTATGAAATAGTTTATCACATGATTGTAAAAGAGAAATCATCTTGATAAGGTTCTTAAAAGGAGCATAAGCCTAGTTGATATGTTAAATAAATTTTTATTTATTTTTAGTTGTTCATTTCAATTTTATTTAAGATTGATTAATATTAGTGCATTTTAAATTTAACTTTTGATATGTTTTTACATCACTTCTAGCTATGCTTACTTTTCTATTTAATCAACCAATAGTATTCTGTCCTATGGACAGGTTCCAAGAGCAATCATCACAAATTGTTCTTTTTACTGCCAATCTTTTCAAACCAATGTATCTTTTTCTATCTGTTATATTATTTAGCAAGGTCAATCTTTTCTATCATTTCTTCTTGTTTCTACTTACCATTCCTTCCAAAACATCTTTCATTAAATTATTCTTTTTTTAATATATGTCTAATCCTGATTCTTTTTTATCTCTAATTATCTCAATGTTTTTTTTTTCATTAACTCTTTTCAAAACTTATTAATTTCTATTTTATTCATCCAACTTATTTTTATCATTCTTCCCCATGATACATCTCAAAGATATCTAATCTGTTCCTAATTTTTTTTACTCATTGTCCACATTCCTCAACCATATAAAAGTACACTGTACACATGACATTTAATTAATCTTTTCCTTAATTTTCTCTTCAAATATTCACAAAATAGCTTATTTCACTTAGTAAATTCCTGTTTGCCAGTGCTATTCTTCTTTTAAATTCATCTTCACTTTCCCATCCTGACTAAACCAATTATCCAAATATTTAAATCCTTTTTCATGTTGATGTATATTATCATGAATTTCAATTTGCAATCCATTTACATTTCTCTCTGTTCATAAACACTTGCTTCATTTCAAAATTAGTCTTCATTCTATTTTCCATATATTTCTCTTCCAGTTTATTCAACATATCATGAAGTCACTTTTATTTTTAGCTATAAGAGCCATATCACCTGAAAACCTTATACATATTATTATTCCACCTCCAACATTTGTTCCTCAATGATCTAAATATTTATTTAACATGACTTCTAAATTAATATTAAAAAGCATAGATGACATACTAAATCTTTGCCTATCACTCCTTTCTATATTAGCTTCATCAGTATCATTGTTCACCAGTCTAATTCTTATTCTTTGCCAGTGTACAATTTCCAAATCAATCTTCTCTCTTTCCAAAATATTCCTTTATTTTTTTAATATGGACATAAGTTTATTCCAGATTAATCTAACTAATGCTTTTTCCAAATCTACAAAACATATATCAATTCTTTTATCTTCTTCAGCATATCTCTTAGCAATTGTTCTAATAATGCCAATAGCATCTCTCATACTTTTCGCTCTCTGAAAAGACAAACTCTTCTTCATCTATGAATTCTTTGAATTTTAAAATCCTCAATAAAACTTTAGAAGCATGAAATAACAAACTTATTGATCTATACACATCACATTTAATGGCTTTAATCTTTTTAGAAATTGTAATCATTACAGTCTTCAAGCCAAACTCTACAATTACATATCAAATTGCAAAATTCAACTATTACTGTCATAGTAATTTCTCCTAGCTCTTTCAAAAATTCTATAAGTATTTTATCAAATATGATAATGCAATAATTTGTAATTGATTTTTATTTTGCCTTAAGCAAATTTATCAAATTGTTCGAAAGTTATTTTGTGTTTTAATATATAAATGATCTAAAATTTGGTATATCAATAAAAAAATTGCACATTGCATTGGAATACTAATGGATGTTTCCGTTGTCAGTTGAGAAGAAGTGTTAATAAGCCTTGAAATAGTTGCCTAAGAGTTGATGGCTGATGGTAATTTTGTTATATAAAAATTGACAAAAGTTTGCTATATATAAGTTTATTTGATGGTTATCAGATAGACTAATATATAAGTTTTTCATTTAAGTTAATATGGATTTATTGAAGCTGTTAAAATCATAGATCAAAAATTCTGTCTACTTCATATTTTACATCAATAATTGAAATAGAAATTTGATTTTTTTTCTTTTAATGAATGTAAATTATTTCAAATCTAGAAGAGGTAGCAAACAACAACTTTGACATTATAAGAATCTTGGATAATTTTCTTATATATATAAATAAAGGACTACGTATTTAATTTGTTGCTGATGTAATTTTGGAAATTTAATATTTATTACTCTATGCATTAAGGTTAATAATTATATTGATATAAATAAAATTTGGTTATCAGCATTGAAAGATGCATCACATAACCAATGCATTGACATTTATTTAATCAAATACATTTAGAAATGGATTTTGCTCTTTATTTAAATGCCGAATAACTGCAAATATCTTGAGTTTTTTTTTAAAAAATCGAAAAACACTCAGCTAAACTCAAGCGCATGAGCATGGCAGACTAAAATCCTAGTCATTATACCGTGAAGTCATTCATTTGATCTCTTTTTCCGTATATATGTGAAATTTATTTTTTATTTAAAAAAAAAGTGTAACACTTTTTTTAACTTTTCGATTTTCTAAATAATAATAATAAATTTAAAAAGGGGTGTATGGTGGTTTTGCATTTAATTAGAATAATTTTTATTTTATTAAATAATTATATATATGTATTAGTAGGAATAGTTTATATATCCGGATTTAAATTAGCATTTTTTAACAATTTTGTTTGATTAACAAGAAAATTGCGGAGTCAATCGACAAAGATTTAAATAAATGACTTAAAAAGTAATAATATTCTTTATTAAAAGTTTAAAAATGATTTTTTTTTTTTTGCAATTCAGAGAATTTTGCAAACTTTGTTTGAATATATTATATATATTTAAAATTTTCTCAAAGCATTTTTTTTTCGATATTTATTATCTTCTTTTTTCACGTCTGCTTAAATGAATAAATATAAAGATAATGTTTTGTAAACATTAATGTTATATTTAAAATACAGGCATACTTATAAATTTTCTAAAACTCGGAAGGTAATATCTCTAAAATGATAGATAAATATAGGTTCAGTGCGTGAGAAGTAATTCTTTATATATAGATTATTTTCAAAAATATGCTTCTAGAATTAAAGTCAATAAATAATATTAATAATTTTTTAATATTTTAATAATATAATATTTTTAATTTTAGTTAAATGTGATATTTATGTGCTGAAATAATTCGGTTATACAGCTAGGATCTTGTTTGACCACAATGGTAGGAAAAAATTAAATAAACTGCTATAAATCAATATTACACTAATCACTGAAATTTATCTTTTATTATTGTGCTAATACAAAAGGATTAAAAGTGTAGTATTAATGTAATTCTCTGCCAGCCTATAATTTGGATTCAAAACTGACGCTTGAACATTTTTTAGGTTTTAATGAGGCTGATAACTATCCAATATTATTTCATAAATGGAGACCTTGCTATTTGTACTAGATAATAAAACAAGAATAGAAAAACATTCAAACAATCATCATCTATTAAATGGTGCCTTATGAAAAAATGTGTTTTTTTTTCTTATGAAATATATTAATAGTTTGTAAAAATTCATTTTGTAGAACTTCATTTATTTTTATATTGTAAATGATGTTACACTTTTACTTCCTTTAAATATGTATTCTAATGATTGAAAAAACATTTAAAATTTATCACAACTTACTTCAATATTAACTCAATTTTTTTTAAGATTATCTTTACTAATATAACTTTAACATTACTAAAATCACGAATATTTGAAAAGCAGGCACTCTTCACAAACCCGGAGCTTAATTGTAAATATAGGGGATTTGAACTCAGCTTTCAAGCACCCTTTAACTATTCACACTATCCCATACAACTGATACACATGACCACATACATGTAGAAAAAATAAATAATCATCAATATTTGTGCTAAACCAGCACTCATCAGTTGGTCCAGATTATCATCTCTCATATATATGTATAATCAGTGCTCAGTTTATATTAAGATAGCAAATCTTCGCACTTTAAGGGACAGGCTTCAATCTACTCCAATCTCCAACTCTTCAGCCATACATAGCATTAAAAATATGATGATGGAAAGCCCAAATCCCATGCTGATGTCAATATTATTGTCATGCCCATGTTGACCTGAAGTCACTCTGACCCCTCATGTATAGGACCTTATCCATTTAAATACATAGAAGAGGGATGGGCAGGATACAAGCTTCATATGTAAATATTTGAAAACCAGGCACTCTTTACAAACCTGGAGTTTAATTGTAAATAAATGGGATTTGAACTTAGACTTTCAAGCACCCTTCATCTATCCACACTATCTCATACAACTGATACACATGACCCACACACATGTAGAAAAGATAAATAATCATCAATATAAGTATTTCATGCTAGGGTCAGACTGACTTCAGGTCCACATGGGCATAGCAATAATATTGGCATCTGCATGGGATTTGGACTTTCCTTCATCAGATTTTCAATGATATGAATGGCTGAAGAGTTGGAGATTAAAGTAGATTGAAGCCTGTCCATTAAAGTGTGAAGATTTGCTATCTTAATATAAACTGAACACAGATTATATATATGTGTGAGAGATGATAATCTGGACCAATTGATGATTGCTGGTTTAGCACAAAATAAGTACATTGGTGATTGTTTATCTTTTCTACATATGTGTTGTCATTTGTATCAGTTGTAAGAGATGGTATTAGATAGTTGAAGGGTGCTTAAAAGTCTGAGTTCATGTCCCCTATATTTACATTTAAGCTTTGTGTTTGTGAAAAGTGTCTGGTTTTCAAATATTTACAAATGAAGCTTTATCCTGCCCATTCCTCTTCTATGTATTTAAATGGATGTACTATACATGAGTGGTTGGAGTGACTTCAGTGGGGAATGGCAATAATATTGGCATCAGCATGGGATTTGGGCTTTCCACCATCAGATTTTCAATCATATGCATGGCTGAAGAGTTGGAAATTGGAGTAGATTGAAAACTGTTCATTAAAGTGTGAAAATTTGCTATCTTAATCTAAACTGAGTACTGATTACATATATGTGTGAGAGATGATAATCTGGATCAACTAATGAGAGCTGGTTTAGCACAAATTACGTATATTGGTGATTATTTATCTTTTCTACATGTGTGTGTTCATGTGTATCAGTTGTATGAGAAAGCGTGGATAGTTGAAGAATGCTTGAAAGTCTGAGTTCAAATCCCCTATATTTAAAATCATGAATGCTTTTTTAAAAATCATATGGCATGTAGAAAATGAAACGTATTTTTATGCTGCGTTTTGATTAATTAAAAAATAAGTTAATTAAATTTATGCATTGGCTTATATAAGTTGGTGAGTAAGTTATCAAGAACAATTTATTATTCTAGCATATATATAAAAATCCAGAATGAATTCTAGGCTTTATTTAAAGCAATTAGAGATTGTGAACTTTAAAGTGATTTGCCTTTTTTTTATTTCATACCAAAAGTTTTTTTATAGTCACAGAATGTATATAAAAAATAAAATATTATTAGTAATTAAACCACTAAAACATTACACTATAAACATTTTTTTATGACTACACAAGCTTGTAAGGAAGACATTTTACTGCAGTGTTAATGCTAATATTAAATCTTATAAATAGCTATTATAAAATGCAGAAAGAAATCATTTAAGCTATTTTCATAACCTTCTTCATTGATAATATTTTATTTCTTTATATATATATATATATATATATATATATATATATATATATATATATGTGTGTGTGTGTGTGTGTGTGTGTGTACAATAAAGAGCACATTTACATTCAAAGGATATTTAAGAAAAAAAAGCACATTTGATTGAAAAAAATAAAAAATAAGTCAATGGGTTGGTGGCCTAGTGGTTAGCATAGCTGCCTTGCAAGCAGTTGGCCTGGATTTGCTTCGCCGTTAACGTATTTGATATAGGGAAAATAATAAAAAATAAAATATTGTTTTATTTTTATCTGCTATATACATTGATTTTATTCAATGAGTTTAGTCACAAATATATTATTATAAAATAATAATTAAAAATAATTACAAAATTTATCTAACATTAAAAATACTATATGAATAAATGGTAAAAAATAACCTATTTTAAATAAAGTACTGGTAAATTTTCATTATTATTAAAAAAAAAAAAAACCTACATTTTAAAAACTGAATAGATTTTTATCTATTTATGTTATTTGAGTAAATCGACACACTGGAACTTTTATTTCATTATAAAATTAAGATTTTTTTTAAAGTTTAACTTTATTTTTTTTTTCTTGTAGAGATATGTATCATCAGTTAGTACAGTTACAGGTTTTTTTTTTTGTTCCTCCTTTTTTACAAAGTATGGGTTGGTTATGTGGAGCCACTTTAATCATCAAATAGAGTCATTCCCTGATGTTAGGCTTTTATTTTTTCATTCATATTGACAATAAACAGTTAAGAAATAAGATAAGTGTCTGTTCTGCTTGGTTTTTGCCTAGATTTAATCTGTCTTTAATATCATTCCTTATTAGTGTTTTTCTATCATTGCCAAACTAATATTTTTAATCTGCTATTTAAAAATAGTTGTTTAAAAGTAGAATAATATAGATTCTCTTTTAAAAAAAAATTACTTGACAACATTAGTTTTCATAATATTAAAATGTCAAAAAAAGAATGGATTATTAATACTTTGCATACTAAATTTGTTTTCTTAATTTAAGTATGGCCATTGTTTTCCAATCAATCTACTAATTATTTCATGCATGAGTTCAGATGTGCATATATTTTTTATGTTACTATTCAATATTCAATATTTTTATAAAATATGTTACTATAAGTAATTAATATTTAGCATTTTAAATATATTAATCTTTCAGGTTGCAGTGTTATGTGGCCATTTTGGTAACCATTTTTAATAAATAAATATTTATTCTTCATTAAAAATTTACATTTTTATTATATTCATTGATACTATAACTTCCAAGTCATAAAAGACACCTTAAAAATAATATATGAACTTTGCAAATAAATAAAAAGATTAATCAAATCATTTAAATAATCAGAAGAAAAGATTTGGTTTAGCCTTGGACTAAAAATGTTTTTCAGTGAACAATGAATTATTTGTATCAATATTTTGTTACTAAGATATATTAGAAAAGAATATATATCTTCAAGTAATGAATATAATCTTTTCCAACTTAAAAATTCACATTATAATTATAAAAATATAGCAAAAATAAAAGTTGAAATCTTTTTAGGTGTGCTTTTTTACCATTAATCACTTTTTGTTCGTGTTATATTTTCTGATAAAAAATAAATATATTCAAATAAAATCTGAATGTGAATATTATATACCAAGTAAACATATTTCATTTAATTTTATAAAAATAGAAAGTAAACAAAATATGTGTATAAATTTACAATTATTAATTTCAAGATATTAACAAAAGCCAAGATTGCACAAGTATAGTAACTATTTTTGAATACAATATTAAATTTGCTTATTGCCTTAACTTCCACTGTTAATTTTGTTTTACTTTACCCCCTAATGGAACTAACCACTTGCTATTTTATTTGAAATTAATCAATATATATTTTAGTCCAAAATTAAATAAATTTACCACTGTCAAAAATGATATATGTATGAATGTGCATATATAAAATAATTATTTTTTTAAAATTAACTTTAATAATAATAATTATAAAAATAATCTCAACAACCACTACAACAAAAATAATTTTAAACATAGCTTATGTTTATTTGGATATCGTTATTTCCTTTTGAAAAATATACTATATACTAAGATTATTACAACTTGTCTACAGAAAACACTGGATTTCCACCAATCAAGAGAACAAGCTGGATTTAAAAGTGGTTTTAGTACAGTAGATCATATCCAGATATTGAGAGAAGTTATAGAAAGGACAAATGAATATGAGTTGCCATTATGCTTAGGATTTGTAGATTACGAAAAGGCATTTGATTTTATAAACATTTCTTCAGTGATTAAAGCATTGGATCATCAAGGTGTAGATCCAGGATATTGTCATATTTTAAAGAATATTTATAAAAATGCAACAGCAACGATTAGATTACATAATGATAGTAGAAAAATCAACATTGAAAAGGGTGTAAGACAGTGTGAGTCCATATCTCCAAAATGTTTTACAGTAGTGCTGCAAGAAGTATTTTGTGGATTAAAATGGAAAGTTAAAGAAGTGAAAGTAAATGAAGATTATTTAAGTTATTTAGATTTTGCAGATGATGTAGTTGTTTTTGCAAATAATGCTTTGGAAATGTTGCAGGAGTTATCAGATAAAAGTAGGACTAAAGATTAATGTTAAAAAGACTAATGTAACGTTTAATAGATTTTCTCAAAATATGAAAATAAAGATTGATTATGATGAGTTAGAAGAAGTTAACAGTTACAAATACCTTGGTCAGATTATTAATACAGATGGAAACATAATGAATGAAATTAATCATAGAATTAAACTTGGTTGGAGTGCTTTTGGTAGAAATAACTTGATACTAAAAGGAAATATGCCTACGTGTTTGAAAAGGAAGGTTTTTAATAAATGTGTTTTGCCAGTTCTTACTTATGGATATAAGACTTGGACACTTAATAGAAGAGTAATACAGAGGCTTCAGACCACTCAAAAAAGTATTGAGAGATGCAAGTTGGGAGTAACAAGAACAGATCGAAAACGAAATGTATGGGTAAGAGAGCAAACAGGTGTTACTGACCTCATTGAAAAAATTAAGACTGAAGTGGAGTTGGGCTGGACATATTCCTAGAAGAGATGATAATAGATGGACAATTGAAATTCTAAACTGAATTCCAAGAGATTGTAAAAGACCCAGAAAGAGACCACATGTGAGATGGATGGATGAAATAAAAAAGTGTGCAGGGGTGATGTGGAGAAGAGAAGCTCAAGATAGGAAAAGATGGACTGAACTTGGAGAGGCCTTCATCCTGCAGTGGATTGATAATGGTTGATGATGATATATTATTTGTGTTCATTGATAAATGTATCATAGGCTTTATAGAATTTGGAATTGTAGTTATTCCAAATATATAGATTTATCCTTTATTCATAATTATCATAAATAAAATCACAGGAATAATACTAATATTATTCTTTTGTCTATGATCAATATCTTTTAAGTTCATTAATACTAGACATTTTTATTTCCATTTAAAAAATAAAGCTGAACTCTAATACTTATATGGCCAATATTTTTTTTTCTATATCAATGAGTATTTTTTTATGATTTAATTTTTTTTTTTTCATTTTAGCTCAGTGGTAGTCAACCTGGTCCCTACAGCCCACTAGTGGGCGTTCCAGCCTTCATGGTGGATGGTGGGG
Organism: Epiperipatus broadwayi; assembly: GCA_028023455.1. Taxonomy (NCBI): domain Eukaryota; kingdom Metazoa; phylum Onychophora; class Udeonychophora; order Euonychophora; family Peripatidae; genus Epiperipatus; species Epiperipatus broadwayi. The sequence goes on from JAQFVV010000016.1 coordinate 3,097,111, forward strand.
GTTTTGTCCAACACTGAAGCACTTTTTTAAAAAAAAAATTAATTGACTTTTTAAAAAAATTTCATAGAGATTTATATGCTTTAACTTGCTGTAACTCTGCTCTATAAATTTTATAAAATAAAGTTACTTCCCTATTTTATAAATCACCATTACTGTGGAATCGGTGGGCGGTTAGAAAATTTTACTTCTAAAAGAGATACAAAAGTGGGCGGTAAGTATAAAAAGGTTCAATATAAGTATTGAGCTTATATTACTTTAAAATAATAAATTATCTTTATTAAATATTTGACAAATAAGAAAAAGTAATAAAATTAAAATAAATTTTAATTTCTAACTATTAATTACTTAATATTAAACTCTATATTCAATATTTATATATATTTCTTTTAAATTAAGCTTGACAAATACAAAAAAAATACATTCCTTTCTAGTTGCGAGGTTTTAAACAATTTATCTAATTTTATCTTCCTTTATATATATATACATTAATAAAAGGCGCTTAAATTTGTTTATGGAGAATGCGGTTCTTAAGAAGACTTACTAATATTGGTAATGATAATGGGTTTAAAATAAATTAGTATTAATTTTGTCTATGTGTCAAGATATATATTTTATGTAAATAAATAGTATTATTTCTTACTTTATACTACATGTCATTGTTGAAATATTTGTTACATGGCATTTTATTTGTATAATTTCCATCATCTAATTGATTTATCGAATATTATTTAGAAAAATTCAGTCCACTTAGTTATTTGAAAATTCATTCAAATGCTAGTAATAACATGCAATATAGAAAAACTATGTTTCAAGGGATATTATGCCTCTTTTTTTTACGTATTATTATTAGTTTGACCAGTGAAAACTAGCAAAAAAATTAAACAAGGTTACCTTTAGATTCATGAATATTCAATTTAATATAACATTTTAATTAAATAGGCTAGTTTAACAAAACTAACAACTAATAGACATTTTATATAGTTTTCTAAAAGATTCTTTTAATTTACTTATTTTTACTCCTTTTCTGAACAAATTTATTGATTAATTTTTAAACATTATGGATCATCTCAGACGGATTTTTAATTATTTGTCATTGTCATGTGAGCAGATTCTTCAATTTATTTTTAAAGTTTTTTTTCTCTCTGACTAATATTACATTTTTCCTTCTTGAGTTTATCTTCATAAATAAATGCTTTGTTTATTATTAATGTAAAATAATTGCCAGTTATTGTACTAATAATTAGGGGGGAGAGTGCTTTTTATATATGTAAATAGAGGGATTTGAACTCAGGATTTTACAGATTACCATTATTGAAGCGGTTGGATCTAAGTTCAATCCTAGCTTTGAGATCCCATCTTTAACCTAGTTGAAACCCTGTCACTAACAGTGAATATTTCCGAATGTAATGAGACTTTATGCTATCTTCAATATATGTTAGGTTTAATTAAAACTGAGGTTATTAGTTAAGTATTTATTGAAGCTAATTATCTTATGTTTAAATTTGTTAATGTTATTAATTACCTCATGATAAAAATATTCATGAAAATATACATACTTTAATTACATGGATTGTACGGTAAATATATTTGTAAATAGTTAAATATATATTCGTCATAAAGTTTATTGCATAAGCCTCCAGATCGTCCTTTCCCAAAGACAATAGGGAGTCTTTTATTAATTAGTTAAAATGATAAGTTAAAACTTTAAGGACTATGCTAAATTAAAATCGTTTGTTCAGATTTTACAAATTTATTTTCTAAATAGAAAATGAATTCAAAGTTAATGAATGGATTTGAAAGTTTTATCGAAGGAATAAATCAGAAATCAATTAGAGAAAATTTGGGTTTGTAATAATGTAAAAGCTTTAGCCTTAAGGCATCAAAATCAGAATGGGCAGAAACCCATAGGAAAGGGTATAAATACCCCAGAAAAGTTTCTATAAGGGAGCCATTACTATTAAATTAAGAAGAGTTGCCAACAAAAATTATGTCCTTTTTAATTTTGATTTTTAATAGTATTTTCAGCATGGTATGTGGCTAACTTCAGGGATCTGATTGCTGGACCTTGAGGTTCTCCATAAATCTTTAAAATGTTGCTGCTAAACAGAACTTTTCAATACCAATCATAAGCTGCCGAAACACGGAAGGAACCTGATCCATAAATGAAATTCACATGAATCAAGTACGCACCTACATTGTCTCCTAAACCCAACCAGACTCTGTCATTATGAATCAATGAGTGAGCAATGAAAGGACTGATGACCCCTTTTGCTTTATAAACTGCAACCTTCTGGTCTGTTCATGAATTCTATTTCAAATCATAATTTAAGTTAACTACTGTCTAAAATTTCTATATACACTTTATAATGCGTTAAATTTTGTCATAGTAATTCTCTATTCTATTATCTCAATAATGATCTCTATTTAAACTCACCCTAAGAAAATAGTATTGCATTAAATTGTATAGCTTAATTATTGCCTGTTAAAACTAAATTAATACGGTTCTATTAATTATCGAGTTGAAAGATTTATTTAATGTTTGATATGATTTTACCAATGGCTGAGAAGTATTATTAGCCCAGTTTATAACCTATGTTCCCAGCTATTTTATTTAAGTTATACTCAATTATCTATTCATATTGATCACATTTATTAATGTTTTATGGAAGGTTAACAAAGAAAATAAAATAAATATATTCTGATTTAAATCTCTTTTTTTATAATTGTGTTCAGGAAGTGTCTGATATAAAGGATATTATTATTATTATGATTATATAATTGCATTTAAGCACATTTGCTCCAAGTAAGTTTGATTTTAATCTGATAAGATCAGGTCATTACGTTAAGCATCTATTATATAATTTGGGCTTTATTAATCAAATATGATGATCATTATATTATCACCACTTCAAATATTGCTAACACAAGTCATCCTTTTGCTTTTTGGGTTTGTCATTTTGGTAATATTGATATTTTAAACATATAGAAAGAAATCACTTACTCCCTTGCTCATCACTGTATTGGAACACCAAAGGTTCACGGCTGTGTCCCGACCTCACTTTCCCAGTGTTCCATGGATCATTTGTAGAGCATAAAGGACTTGTTGAATACAAGCTGCCCTCCTACTTCTTGAATCACCAACAAAACATTTTATTTCATATTTCGTTTAGCTGCTTGTAACATGTTAATACCATTTATTTCTTAGTTCAAATAAAGGCCCGCTCTTTTGCTTTATAAATCGTAATAAATTGATTTCATTAAAATCAAACAATTTTATATTTATCGATAATTTAAATAATTTTCTTTGTTAAGTATTGAAGTTATACCCTGTGTATTTATCATGCCATTCATGAATTGATTATGGATGTGTGGAAAATAAATCTCACCTCCTTATTGCATAAAATTAGAATCATATTTTTTTTCCAAATAAAACACCAATTAATGAGTCATGTATGTAATTTGTTTGGTACAAACACCATAGGTATCGTTATTTACACTTGTCTATTTTGTCAGGGCATAGATAAATATATTTCTTAAATACCTACGTATTAATTATTGGCATATGAGTACAACTGCCATTATTTATTGTACATTGTAATTCACACTCCAAAGATTAGAGATAATTTATAATACTCAGCATAAATATTTGAACAAATATTTGCGTATTATTAAATATTTTATACACATACTTAGTTTGATTGTTTATTATTTATTAATTAGTTTTAAATATTCATGCTCACTGTTTGTATTGGCAACCCAAATATACATATGTGATTTTTTTCAGAAATATCCATAGTCGTTTTATCATATATTAGTTAGAGTCAGGTAAGTGGTCTCAGTAATCATCACATCCTTTGAGCTAGTTCATGGTGTATAGTCTCGTGTGCCATTGATATGCGTCCATTAGGTTTTAATCTGAGCTCATGAATTGGGTTCGAATTCAATTTGGTCTTCGATATAATTCTTTGGTTTGACTGGGTTTGAAGTCCGATTTCATGGGTTCAGGTCATGTTGGATGGAAAAGAATAAATTTGACCAGTACATTCTGAATAGACTGAAAAATACTGAGTTCAAATACAAATAAGTAAAAAAAATTCTAACCCATCTATAAAAAAATACAAAAATTATTCAGAAAGCTTCACAGATATTTCTCAATTACGAAAAAGTACATTACCAAAATAATTCAGGAAACTTTTATATAATCTATGTAAAATCTACTAGAATCTCATTTCTTTAAGATTTAATTTTATTTCTAGAAATTTACCATGTCAAAAGTTTTGTCAACATTTTTAGTTGTTTGGCATGTAAAACACCCTCTTTGTATCGATTGTAAATACATTGTGAAATTAATAATAAAAAAAGAACTGATAGTTTAGTAAGCTTTCATATGGTAAGCATATTCACAAATGTATGTATGGATAAATCACTTCTATTGTAAACAGCCTACAAACCAGAATAACTTTTTCTTTTCATAATATAAAAGAACTACTAATAATTTGCATAACAATATTCTTTCAACAAAATTAAAGATTTGCTATGGACTCACATTTTTGTGGACGATCTTGAAACTATTATCATAAATACTATTCCACCTCATCAAAAACTTTTCTTTGTCGTTCTCATAATATATGCAGAACATGTTCACACACTGAAGCAGTATTACAAAAACTCTGGAAACAAATCAACAACATATTTCTTTCAAATAAATTAATAATTATAACAAGAATAAAAGCTCTCATTCTTAATTGTGCTTGTGGCAGGACTATTTGATAGAAAAAATCAAAACTATTGTTTCATGAAGCCTCTGTTTTTTTACACACACCCACACACACACATATTTATATCCATTCTTAAAACAGAAAAAAACTCTTCATACAGTAGTGCCTCTCAGGGCAAGTCAGAGTAATCAATGGATTCCAGAAGGGTTGTGCATAAAATCCCTATCTAGTGCATACCCATTCAATACCCCCAGACTAGTTTTTAGATTGTGGCTTTCATCAGTGAGCAGCCTTGGATCTGGGAGTACTGCACCTAGATTTCAATTTTATTTTCATAATTTTATAATTAAGTAGAGATAAAAGATGGCTGCTTGAGGGTTGCATAATATCCTAAGATCAAAGTGCAATGCTCAGATCCAAAACCCCTCACTGATGAAAGTCACAAGCTAGAATCTAGTCTGGGGATACTGGATGAGTAGGCACTAGATAGGGAATTTATGTACAAAACTTTTGGCATCCATTGATTACTCTGGCTTGCACTGAGTGGCACTACTGTAGGGAGAGTTTTGCCTGTTTTAATAACAGTTATGAGCAAGCATAGGAAATGGTGATCATGTGATGTATCCATTATTAACAGAGAGAGAAACAAAGTGGAATTGTAGAAATTGTATTATTATTATGGAACAGAAGAAAGGACTTTTACAAATTTCAGTCAAGTGGAAATGAAAAAATCTAACAGAGAACAAGCTTTCATGGAAAATGATATCAGTAATCATTAAAAAAAAACTTTAATTAAATAACAATAAGAAACATCAAAAAAAAAAAAATAGGTATTACAGCTTATTCATATATGTCATGAATGAAAAATTAACTAAAAATCTCTGAAATCCATATATAGTATTAAAACAGCTTTCCAAAGCTATAGCACACTATGAGAAATTCTAAATACTATAAATATCTAAACTTTAAATATTGAAAAACAGTAACTGCATTCATGAAAATATCATCTTAATGTTAAAGGACATATATTAGTAAAACTAGCTCTTTTTTAAAAGAAATTAAAGATTACAAAATAAAAACAGAAATATGTGAAGCAGTAGCCATGTTTTAATGAATATATGGAACAATATTGTCAAAGAGAAAAAAAAATAAAGCAGAGAAAATTAAATAAATAATTCACATGACAATGAAAAATAAATTTATAAGTGAGGTTAATATAAAAACCCATAACTTTGCAAATTATTTATTAACCTTTCACTGAAAAAACGGAAAATCAAGAAAAATGTCATAAATAAATGTATAAATTTCTATTGAGAATTGCCTTTGATGGAAATATATAGTTAATTGGAGCATAATCTTAAGTTTAATACTTATGAATCTAAAAGTCATTAGATCAATTCCAATGCTAGATATCAATCATTAGACTAGAATTGCTTGAATTAAGAGAAAAGAATAATACTTTTCAAAATGGGATGTATGCTTTCATATTATTATGGTATGTATTATTTCATATTATTATTATTATTATTATTATTATTATTATTATTATTATTATTATTATTATTATTATTATTATTATTATTATTATTATTATTATTATTATTATTATTATTATTAAGGATTGTAAAAAATAAAAATAAAAAAATTCTTCACATAACAATGGTAACAAGAAGTTAATTAATAAAAGTAACATTTTCTGTTGTTATATGCAAAATGTTAGAGGGTTAAGAACTAAATGTCAGTTATTGAAACATGCTATTTTTGCAGAAGAATATGATCTATTAGCCTTGACAGAAATGTGGTTGAATGATCAATTTGTTACTGATCAGATTGTTGATCATAGATATTTACTATATAGACATGATCACATAGACTCTAAGCTTTCAAGAGGTGGAGGTGTTTTATTGGCCGTTAAAAACAACATTGTAACAAAGCAAGTAAATATAAAACTGAATTTTGTTGATTCTATTTGGATTGAAATGATATTAGGATCTCAATTGTGTTTGCTTGGGAATATATATGGGAGGCGAACCCGCAACAACCATCTGCAATCAACTGCTTTCTTGCAAGGCGGCTGTGCTGACCTCTCAGCTAACAACTTTGTTGTATATATATATATATATTCCTCCTTATAGTAATAATTGAACTAAATAATGATTTAGAGAAATTGGAAAAATATTTAGTTAATTATAAGAATAATATTTTGATCTGTGGTGACTTTAAGGCACAATATGTAATGACAGCAGATGAAACAACTATATTATGCAGTAATGAAATAAATAAAAAACAAAAAATTATAGAATTTATGACTATAGTACAAAGAAATCAGTTAAAAATAATAATGTATGTGTTTTAGATTTTATATTAATTAATTTTAATGATGTAGATGTGAAGCACAGTGTACAGTCATTATTTGAAGAAAGACTCTTATCATCCAGCAATTGAGTTTTTTGTTTATGTCAAACACACATCATTAAATAAGAGTATGATAACTTCAAATAGAAATTATAAACTTTGTGATTATTATAATTTATATTGTGACATCAAGTATGCTATTTGGGATCAAATATATTGTTCCCCAAATGTATAATGAGACAGTACATCTGTTTCAAAAAATTATGCAAAACATTTTAAATAATAGAATACCATTATGCTATAAGTCATCTAAAAAATATCTTCCTTGGTTCTTTAAGAAATTGATTTGTATTTACAAAAGAAACATAAGCATCATAAGTTGTTTAAGAAATAAGGATCAATAATATGTTATAATAATTATTTAAAAGATATATTGAGAAACTAGAGAACAACATAAATTGCAATTCAAATTACTTTTGGTCATTTATTAAAAATCATTCTGGTGTTAAAAATTAAATGTCAATTGACAATGGGAGTTTTATAGCTGATGTTTTTGCCAACTACTTCTCATCATGTACAGGGGAAAATGTGCTATCTAAATCATATACAGTTAAATCTGCTTTTAAAAGTAATGATTTGACAGTTATTAATTCATTAAATGATAATGACATTTTATTGGCAAAAAAAAACAGTTTAAGAATAAAAAAGTTTTGGATATGATATACTACCTGTTTTATTTATAAAGGATGTGCTGAACTGCTAGCTCCAGTGCTTTATTATATTTTTAATATTTCTTTACAGCAGGGTATTTTTTCTGATTCATGGAAAGTTGCAAAAGTTATATTAATACCAAAAGTCAAATCAAATGATGTTGGTAATTATAGACCTATTTCATTATTATGTGTAGCTGGAATAATGTGTGTATAATAAGATAATAGATAAAGTATGTAAATCCTTATCTAAAACACAACATGGTTTTATCCCAGGTAAATCTGTTGAGACTAATTTGATATATATTCAAGATGCTATTGTAAATGAAATTGATAATAGATTATGGCTAGATGTGATTTATTTTGATTTAAGCAAAGCATTTGACCGAGTAGATCACTCTAGATTGATTAGTAAGTTGCACATGATTGATTTTAGTTGTGAACTTCTGCAGTGGTGTGTATATTTTGTCTCAAATAGATCTAATTTTGTATCTTTTAGGTCTGCAAAATCATACATATATTTTAGTACTGCTGGAGTGCCTCAAGGAAGTATACTTGAACCACTGCTTCTTTCAGTTTATTCTTTGGATATAGAGCAGTATGTAAGTGGTTCTGATATTCTCTGCATTGCAGATGATATTAAACTGTACAAAACTATAAAGAATTTTGATGATCAGAAGATTTTGTAATCTGATATCAAAAAATTTCAGGATTGATGTGTGGGGAACTATATGGAAATTAACATTGAAAAATTTTGTGTCATATAGTTTTCTATAAAATCATCTACTAGTCTGTTTAATTATACACTAAGCTCAAAAAGTATTTCAAGGAAAGAAGACCATAAAGATTTAGGTATTATTTATAATAATAATGGAACATTTAATAATAACATTCAAAATATTATTACAAAAAGTTATAAAATAATGGGTTTAATTCTCTGAAACTGTAAAATGTTTAAGAAAAATACATGTGTGTATTTGTTCCATACCTTGGTCTTACCTATTTTAAATTATGGATTTTTGATCTGGAACTCATGTAAATTAAATAATAGATTAGCACTGGAAAAGGTTTATAATTTTTTTTTAAGATACATTAAATCAGAAATAATATGTGATGACAATGCACTCTACAAAAAATGAATCTATACTGATATGAAGTATTTAAAAAAAATTACATCAGGTATATTAAATATGAGAAATTGTCAAATAACATTATCATTTAAGGTGAAGATAAAGAATACAAGATCAAAAAAATTTGTATATTTTAAAATTTAAAAGTGAAACATTAAAAAATTCAGCATTAGTAAGATTACCTAGATTGTACAATAAATATTTTAATGCTGTTAATATATTTGAAACAGATGACAGAACATTTAGGATTACTGTGCAAAAAACTCTGCAAATGCTTTGTGAACTAGATTAGCTATGCATCTTTGTTTGGATATAAAATATGTTAAATGTACTAAATTAAATTAAATTAAATTATTATTATTATTATTATTATTATTATTATTATTATTATTATTATTATTATTATTATTATTATTATTATTATTATTATTATTATTATTATTATTATTATTATTATTATTATTATTATTATTATTATTATGATGATGATGATGATGATGATGATGATGATTATAATGATGTCTCAAAGCCAACTTTATTATGCAAAAATTGGTTACATCATATCTGGTTGTACATTGTATCAAACAATATTCTAGGGTCCATCATTAAATACAGAAAGAAAAACCTTTTTTTTTCTTTACCATTAGCATTTTTAGTCATTGTTATAGTTTTAATACTTCAGTTCTTATTGTTGGTCTGTTCTGGCTTTCCATTTTTTTCTAAAGTTATGTTTTGTGTATCCATCATAATGGTGCTCTTGTTATAAAAAGAGACCAAGTGGCAGCAAAAATGTCCAATGGTGCAAAAAGATTGTCTGTTTCTTTAAGCTTTTCAAGCTTATGTTATGATATGTGTGAGGATGTCTTCTTGGATTGTTTCCCAATGTACATCTGGTACACCATCAAGCACATATGCTGAAAGTGGCTGCATGTATTGTTGATATTTTGTTTTTCTTGAATGTTTTCAGCATTTTTTTTTATTGTGGTATCACTTTTCTTATAATTGTTCAACGTTGATCATTTTACTTTCTCTAAGATTCTATAGTAGTGTATCAAATGTTCTTGTGTTTCTTCTTCCCTGTGACACAAAACACATATGGGATCAATATTTAAGTAGAATCTGCTGAAGTAAATGAAATGTGCTGTAGGTAAAGCATTTAGATTCAATTTGAGGGATAAAGTTTAAAAATGTTGATTCTAGGTACCATCTTTGTATTGTCTGAGTAGTTGACCATTATTTATTCCCAGTACTATTAGCTTATTATTATCTTTTTGGTTCTGAGATAGAAAATCATGTATTTGTCAATAAGTATATTTAATAGGGTTCTATGTGTTATTTTGTTTTTAATGTTTTCAATACTTTCCAATAATGTATTTATATAATTATACATGGGAAGGGGTCAGTCAATGAGTGTGATTTCTAATTTTTGCTCTATGTTTGAGAAATGTCTAAATATGGCAATCAGTAGATTTACTGTTTTTTGTGTATAGAAAGTTTGTATTGCATACAATCCAAGGCTATTCCATTTTATTGGTTGGCTTAGTTGCTTTATTGAGATTGCTACTACTTTTCTTTTCATAGCAGCTTGTTGCATAATCAATTAATTGCTGAAATAAATGATTTTGTAAAATTTATTAGTGGAAAATAGTAGGTGATTTTTGTCATAATAAGCAATTTGTATAAAGATACTTTTGAGTACATTGAGAGAGAAGATTTGAAGAGTGATTCAGTGATTCTCTCTGCTTCTAAGTGTGTTTTGTATTGACTTTCTCATTTGATTCATGTCCAAGTGGAAAGGAAAACACAGAAACATACTGGTTTCCCTTGATATATCTGTGTGTTTAATTAACCTGTAAATATTGCCCATGCAGTCGACTTGTTGGTTTTGACTTTTTAGCCTGAAATTTGCTGTATATTCTTTTATGATTTCCTGCAGTATAGGTAATTGCTTTTTTGATTTTAAAAATACTGTGACATCATCCATATAAGCTATACATGTTATGTATGTGTTGGTGTTAGGAATTGAAATTCCTTGGATTTTTTTTTGAATTTGCTCTAACAGGGGGTTTAAATATAATGCAAATAATAGTGTGTTGAGTGGAGATCCTTGTGAGACTGATTTGCTGAGATAGAAAGATGATGTAGATCTACCATTGAGTGTGATGTGAATTTCTCTGTTTCTAGCAGGTTTGCAATTGTATATAAGGTTGTGAGAGGTATTTATGTTTTATTTTTAGTTGAGTTAAAAGTGTTTGGATTTGCACTGAATCAAATGTGCTTTCAAAATCTAATTGCATGGGTGTTGGAGCATACTTTTGTCTTTTAATTACTGAGTTAATGATTCTTTTGTATATCAGTGCTTCTTGATCCCTTTTTTGCATACTGATATTGTGATATTAGTTTTATTATATATGTTTCAATTTTTTTTAAAAACTTTTTCTAGAATTTTTATTCTCAAAGACTCCATTGAGATTGGCCTTAGATTGGAGACTGTGGTAATTGGTGCTAGTTTTTAATGGAGACCATTGAAACTGGATATGGCCCTTGTATATTGTATAGCTTTTGTGTTGGTGGTTTTCTGAACTGGCACGGGTATGTGTTTGTAAATTGGCTGATATGTGTTAATACATATTATGGGATTCCTGGGGTCCTGGATGGTATGTACCTGGAATTGATGCTGAATGAGTGCAAAATCTGCGATTTCAACAGTGTCTTTGTTTTTGGTTTTCCAAAAACTTTTTCTGGATGTTTGAATTGGTTATGCTTTGTTAACTTATTTTGAAGTGCTGATAAAGGGATTGTATCATATTTTGTCCAGCTGTGATTTTTCCATCCCATTCTATTGCCTGGGAACTCTTTTTGTGGATGGATAGCCCAATGCCCATCAAATGTATCTCCAAATCCATGTGTGATGCTGTGTTAGACAAATTCTTTTTTTTTTAATTGCTAGATATTGCTTTAGTTTATTGCATGTTTGGTTATGTAGCTGTGTCTGCTTTATTATTTTTACTTGATTGTGAGTGATTGGTTTCAACATGCTAATTCTTTCATGTAGCTCATCTGCTAATGTGATTAGTAAAGGGGGAATGATTTTTGAGTAATATGGTTGATATTAAATGAGAGAATGTTTGTATATGATATATATTTAGAGACTGGATCAAGTAGCATTTGATTAAGCTTATTAATCATGATATATTTTTTAGAAAACAGGAACTGTGGAGTGTTTATTGGTAGAAGAATCCTAATTGTCTTTCATATATTAGTGATCCTGTTGTAGTATGTGTTTAAATTTAATTTTATTATTTGTGCAGGGTGATTAAAAAATGGGGAGGGGGAAAGACTTACTTCGATTGAGTGATGTAACAATGGAGAATAAAACATAAGATCTATGAGAGTGTTATGGTGATTGTTATAAAAAGATATTGAGTTTGGTGAGAGAAAATCTTCACCACTCATAAGCGGTATTGCAAGTTGATTTATCCATTTTACAATAAACTTTAAGGATTGGATGCTTCCAGGGAGTTAATGGTTAAAATTATTCTGTTAATTACAATAGGACTGGGAGAACAGTATACAAATATGTTAATTGAAAAGCTTATGTGATTAAATGTAGTTATCAAAAGATTGGAGTCTCTGAAAATTATTTTAAATAATGTGAAAGAGCATTTTTGACTGATAAATATGCCTGTCCCACTTGATGGTGCTGATGTGTCCCTCGATCATGTGCAAAAAACAAGTTTGCTCATATATATTGCTGGGTTGTTTTGGGATCCATTATATATTTTTGTTTCTAATACATTCAATATTCTAGGTTGCATTGACTGTATCCATTTGTTAATTTGCTGTATTTTTTGTGGGGTTTAAACCTCAAACATTAAGTTCCACTATTTTTATTTTCATGTTATTAATGTTGTGGAAGGTGGCGGTACACAATTTTACTGAGGTTTGCGACTTTCATTTTCTTCCTTTTGTAAGTTTATCTTGTTTGAAGCAGGGTTAGAGTTATTTGTTGATTCTGTAAATATTCACTTAATTGAGTCACTATCTCTGATATTTTCCAAATTCTTTTGAATATTGAGAGGTAGGTTACATTTCCATGTTTTCATCTATTAGTTGTTTTATCGAATTTAGTTGGCATTTGTTTTAATCTTTTTATATTCTCTAGTTTTCTTTGCTTTTGCTTGTTTCTTTTGCTTTCCATAGGTGTATTTTCAATTATTGGAAAGCACTATGTAATGATATTTATTATTTCAGTTGTCATTTTGTTTATAATTGAGTGCTCTGCTTGATTATTATCTCTGTTTGGCAGTTCTTTTGTTTCTTTTTGCAGGTAAGTATTTTCATTTTCCATTAAATTATCTCTAAGTGATTTTGCCTGGGGATCACGATTTTCATCTTCCTCATTCATGTTTATGTTAATTGTCAATTTCATTGACTTTTTTGGGGGATGGTCTATAATTTCATTTTCATTTGTTTTAATTTTTGATTTTATTGACATGAGTGGGGAGAATTCTATATTTTCCTGCTGCCTGGGTTTGTATGTGCTATCTGGATTCTCTTATAATCTTTGTGAGGGGTGGTTATTCTTTTCCACTAGATTTACTTCTTCATTGCATTTGTGTTGCTATATGCCCTGTTTTGACACAGGCAAAACAACATGGCTTTTGGCCTCAGATATATATATATATATATGAAAAACAAAAACAAGTCTAATATTCATATCTAAGCGCCATCTTTTGAACATATATATATATATATAGCATGGTTTCTTAGTCTGTTATGTGTGTTGGGATGTTTTCTGGGTCTATTTCTTTATGTAACTTCATTTTATACTCAAAACTATTTGTGAATACAGGTTCTAACATTTCTTTGAAGTATATTTCTTGAAAAAAACCTTTCCAAATGGGTTCATCATTCTTTGGAAATCGTCAAAGCTATATCTGAAGTAGGCATTTGTTAAAACTCCAATGACATTATTATATTTGCTTTCATCAAGTATGATTGCAAAGTTTTCTAGAGTTTTAATGTAATTTTTGAAATGATCTCTTTGTGTAGCTTTATAAAACTTAATTGCTACATATATGCTATTAGGATGGTCTCCTATGTATTGTACTGTCTCCTGTACATTATTTTTATTTAGTGCTTTAATTAGGGGTGCCTTGGGAAAATGGTAGAGAGGGTAGTGATTGTCTGTTAACACCAACACTATTGTTTTTCAGTAAAAAAAAATTTGAATGTTCCAAAAAGTGTTCTGTGTATCGTGTTATTGAACCTCTCCTCATTTTGTTTAAGCATTTCATCTGTCCATTGTGTGTGTGTGTGTGGGGGGGGGGGCTCAATTTCATTTTGATTTACTAGATCTAAGTCTTTAAGATCGTCTGATGTAGTTTCCTAAATCTGGGATTTTTTCCCTGGTTTACATTATTTTGGTAAGCTTTTGTTATTGTTGCATACGTTTTTCTAGTGTTTTGTAAAGGACCAGCTTACTGATCAATCAACTGGGTAGTCGCCATTTTATAATTTATGTGAGTAATTTTCCAACAAGGTAATGTTTGGCTTTGTTTTTTTTTTTAACTTTTTTTTTACTCGCTATTTTTTTTTCAACTCATTAACTTTTTCAATATTTTTCCTTCTACTCTGTTTTCCTATTTGTTTCTAAATAATGTTATTAATTATAATTGTTTGAATTGATGTCTCTCCGCCATGTAAAAGAATTATTATACTACCCGTAGCTTTTGCTGATTTTTACCGTTGTTCACTAATCATTTTAGGACACGCACATTTCTTAAACCACTTGGGTTAACATTAAATTGCACATTTTTAACTCTTTAAGGAAAAAAAAACTTCTTTTGTAGCTATTTAATCATAAAAAACTAGACTTTTTGCACACCTGCAACAGTGTGAGTAGCATGTCTATTAGGTTGGATTATTTGGACAAATGCTACTTCTCTTATTTTTGTGTTTTAATATATTAAAATGAAACATGGTGTATATCCCTCACAAAAATTATATATATATATAAGATAGATAAATACAATATAAATAAATTTTAAATGTAGATTAATAATATAAATGTACTTAAAAGAATACAAGTATTTATATCATTAGGTCTGACAATTACTAACAATATCTATTTTCAACTTTGACATTTCAGTTTAGAAATATGTTAAACCTACTAATAAATTCTGAAAATATAAATATTTTTACCACATATATATATATGTTTTTAATCATAGTATTGCATGTTAGAATTTTGTTATTTTAATATAAGCAAGTCTTTTTTATCTCTTTTTTAATGCTATATTGAATTGTTTTATATATGTATAATTTAAAATACTGATCTTAAACAAGCATTTATTGAATTAGTCAAGACTGTTGTCACATGTTATCAGACAAGGTTTTAGCTGTTGAATTTAATTAAATGTTCATGAGATTTATTTTCATTGATTTTACAGCATTATCACTGCTGATAAAAAATCTTAGGCATTTGACTTAAAAATTAGTGTTAAACACCAATGTGTACGAGCTTCAATTTTGTTTGTCTTTTTATGACAGTGATCTTTGAAACATTTTGTCTGTGCATTTATAAAATATATATCAAAATCAAATGGATGGTTGGATTATTTTTCATTGGAAGTGATTAAAAGTAAAAACAAAAACTTTATATTTTTGATTTCCAGAGTTAAAGTAAGCTGGAGATTATGCTATACTTGCCAATTCAAAAGATAAAAAACAAAGTGTTCTTAATGTTTTGAATGCAACTTAATAAGAATTTTGTTTAGTAATTAATGCTCAAAAATCATAAATTCTGTAGCAGCTATATGATTAAAAAATAATATTCAGCAAATTTTACATTTAAGTGGGTTTTAAGTTGAAAATATGATTAAATATAAATATCGTCTTAAATTTATAAGTAGAAAGATTGGAAAATAAAATTTCTTTCATACAAATCCAATAAACTATATTCTTTTTTTTTAATTCAAAAACATTATTTCTCTTTTATTAAACAATATAAATACATTTTAAAGACATTACCATAGTTCCAACTTTTCGACTGCTTTTTTCTGCAGTCATTCTTAAGGATCTACCTTCCTCATTAATCAGTCCATAGGTGGAACTCTTACTGGAAAGTCATCCTCCTCACAGCTCACACAGAATTGCTTTGAAAGGTTGGTTTTGCAGTAGTGAAGGGTGCCTTTTATATTTATTTGGCCCTTTAAAGATCTTATTTTGCTGCTAATGTACTTTTTCATTCACTAAATCTAAGTTTTAGTGCATTTTAACACAATTTCCCTATGTCTATCTTGTGATTATCAGCATTTAACCACTTCATGGACCATAAAGGATTTTATTCCCTCTTAGACTCTTAAATATTTCTCCTACTCAAATTTTCTATGACTCAGAACTTGTTTATAAAGTTTTTTGTGTGTTATTCCAGTTATTTAGGCCATTTTTTTAATCTTTTTTCTCAGACCCTGCTTCTCTGGGGTAACTAATCCCCTAATACCCTAAAATTTGACTCAGTTTTTTTATTACTCAACTAAAATTATTAATAACAAGTTTTCCAGTGGTTTTTTTTTTTGCTTTTACATCAAAATATATTTAATTTTTCCAATTCAAAATTGTTTTCTTCATATCACTTTTCATTCTTTCAAATGGTTTAAAGATGGCTATTGCCCCTAGTGGAAAAAAACATGCAGAGACCTAAACTACATGAACTAAAACCTTTAAAATTGCTCAAATTTTATCCAAATTGAATTTCAAACAAAACTTAACTAAAAACATCATCACCAAAGAACTTATTTCAAAGTCTCCATCTCCTTGCCCTCTGGACTTTCCTTCCTTTCAGGCTACTACAAGTACAATGGGTAAACTAAAATTACTCATCTACAAAGGATAATAATCTGCCTGTTGCATTGAAGCATAACTCAAAACCTCCTCTTTCATCACTGAAACCTCTAAAGTCTTAACATATAGCAATTCTCTCAAAGTTAATGTCATGTATGGATGCTCCTATTAATCCAACAGGGCAACTAAGCTTATCAACATTGCTTCTTACCAAAGTCTCTTCTTTGCCTGAACTACATACCCTTTCCATATCTCCTTCTCATTTCATATGTATTCCCTTCCCCCTCACCATATTGTACTTGAATTTCATTTTGCCATGTAATCATCTCTTTGTAAACTTTTTAAAGTGTTGTGTACTTTGTCGTTTTGATGAATAAAAGCTTTCATCACTGAGAAAAAAAACATTTTTTAATCATCTATCAATAATCTTTTTCATATATGTACAACATTATATAAACTACATTTATTTACTTTTTTATATTCTAATTTTTTTATACACTTTACATACATATTTCTCTATATAACTACAACCAATTATATATATATATATATATATATATTACTAATTACTTTTTAATTGCCAATACCTTTCTATACAATTTCTTTTATCTAAATACATTATCTACACAATTTGTTTTATTTTACACGGGTTTGTTTATTTTTATATATAGACTTTCTTTTACCATTTTTCCCCTATATAATTTAAACTTTTCTAACATTTTTACCTCAAATTTTTTTTTTCCAAAATATTTATTAAACAAGTACAATGATTACAGTGACAATTATGTATACATGGTAAATTAAAAGGAAAGCTAGAATTACAAACATAAATAAAAATTACATGATTATAAATAAATATAAGATAGTATTATTCTGGGCAAAAGGTAAATCCGAATACCTGGTCTACTGTTAACACACAAGTAGGCCAATTAAGCTCACCTAACTTACCTAGACAAGTTGCCTCACACTACCAAGAGTCACTTAGTCAATCTAGAGTTTGGTCAGATCACCATTGGCAAAATCACTACAACTATGAAGGCTTAGGTATTTATGCTAAATCTGATGTGTTCAGTTAAATATTATCCATTTTGAAAACATTAAGAATCTGAACTTCTGATTATTAACAAAACCACTTTCAGCAATAACTTAGACAGAAGAAACAAAGTGTTTTACCAGCAATCATTCTTACAATGCAATCAGAGTCCATGTTTCTTCGAATAACACTTTTAGAGCTAGGAGCATGTCAAGGTTTTTAAATTTTATAAGTTTATTCAGAAAGAATTTTCCCTCATGAATTGTACTGGAATTGAAAACCATTTTACAATGAGTAGACCAGAATGCATAGTTGATAAATAATGAAAACCTAATAGTAGGGATGGATCTTGTCTTCATACTGTCCTTAAGAGAGGGAACAAGGTAAAAATTCACTTTAAGGTTATTAGCAATAATCCTTCTAAACCTCCAGAGTCCATGGCACAAGTAAACCAGATGGTCAAATTTTTCGTCATGAGTCTGGCAGAGGGGGCAGATTGGGTCAATTTTGTTGATGCCTATGAAAGAGAAACCAATTAGTGCTAATGGCATTTAAATTTATCTTAATAATGAAATTAAAGAGTTTTGGTTTTATAGCCCAGCACCTGAAGAGGAAGATGATCTTAGTATTGGTCAGGGCAAGTAGTAGTGTTATGGGAATTGTGACAGGGTGAATGAGACTATGTGCTTGCCAAATATTAATCCTGTTATCAAACATATCATTCGTAATTACCATGTAGCTTTTGATCAAGTCAATCATGACATCAAGGAAATTCTTGACTCTAGGAGGGGGTCTGTCTGTCGGGATAACTGGCAAAATGACTTGCTCATATCCAAATGATTTAATAAGCATGGTGATAAAATTAAATATCTTTTGAATATGAATGGCTTGAATAGCATGATAAGAAAAGTCCATTATACTTCCGGTGAAGTTGCATCCTGTTAATGCTAATTGCAACAACTTTACCTCCCCAAAAAAGTCGGGATGCAATAGAATTCATTTTAGTAATAAAAGTTTTAGTGATCCTCATGATGGGCATGTAATAGCTGAGCTTGGCCATGATCTTCATATTAAGAAGCATTACCTTACCATGTAAGGAAAGGTAGACTTTAGACAGATATTTAGTAAGTCTTTCCATTGAGTGCAGAATGTGATTTTGAATATCTTTGGACATTTGGAAGTATGTTTTGGATATCACAAAGCCCAAAAACTTTTGAGGGTTGGCTATAAATTTGGATACAATCTTCTGACCAGAGGATACCTTCCATATAGCTGATTTTAATGGGTTGATGGTGAGACCATAGTCAGCTGTGTATTTATCCAATATGGAGTATAACTGAGGTAAATAGGTTGTTGAAGGGAGGAAGATGATTACGTCATCCATATAAGCCATGAGCTTTATCAATTTGGCAAGCCTTGGTACATAGATACCAGGTAGTTGCTGTTCGATAGCTTTCAACAGCGGATCAATGTAGACTATAAAGAGAAGAGCACTGAGGGGGAGCCTTGTGGAATGGATGCATTAAGTTGAAAAAATGAAGAGAGCTTGCCATTCAGCAAGATAGCAATTTCTCTATTAGACATGAGATTATCTATGATCTGAATGATAGAGGTTGGGATGTGATGGCCTTTTAGCAGATTTAGAAGAGAACTGATGTTAACAGAGTCAACTGCTGCATTGAAATCAAGCCGGATAGCTATGACAGCCTGCTTTCTCTGTAGTCTAACATAATCAATTAATATTTTAACTTGACCAATGGATAAAATTGGTGAGGAATGTTTCTTTGCAAATTGGGAAGAAGATATATTTTGGAGTATCTTATCCTGGATCTTATCTTTTATGACAGATTCCAGGATTTTAATGATGAGAGGGGACATAGAAATAGGCCGAATGTATTTAGAGGGTGTGAGGATCTTCATGCTTCTTTAGGAAGGGGAATAAAGCAATAGAATATAGGTGGGGGATTGCTCTTTTCTCCTGTGCCAAATGGTTGGTTATTCTAAATAGGATGGGAATTGTGAAGTGGCTTAGATGATCTAACAGGAAATGCAGTATAGAATGCAATCTGGGGTGTACTTTATCTGGCAATGCTTGGAGTTTGGCTTTCAGCATATCTTCAGTGATACCATGATCATCTTGATAAATTAAAGTGTCTTCAATGGGAGTATTAACATGGCTGAGACAATGAAATTTTTGTTCAAAGTGTTTATGGATTTCCTTAATCAATGGCAGGCCAACAAAGGACTCACCATCAATATTGATGATAGTGGGAGTAGGGGTGGTTTAATAGCACCCAGTGCCCAACGGAAGTAGCTTCTAGTCCAACAGTTCTACTGAATCAGAAACACCTTGGCACACTTATAGACAGATAATCTGCAAGTGCCTTTTGTTTGGCTTTATACTGTAGCTTAACAGATATAATTTCATTAATAGAAGATGAGGCAGAGTTAAATGCCTTTATTCTGAAATCAAGCTCATCCAAGTCTTTTAGTAATGTCAATGGTCCCTTTTGCTTAATTGTATGATAGGAGATGATCAATTGAAGAATGCCAATAAAGGCAAACCATGCTTCCTCTATACGTTTCGCAAGTATATCTATTTTTTTTAAAATATATATAAGCCTCAGATGGTATGGCTTCTGTTATATTCAATTTGTCAACATTCTGATAGTGTTGCAAGTGGAAGTGACATTATTAGCAGCTTCAATCTGAACTACTAGGGCAAGATGGTCTGAAAAGACCACATGTTCTAATTTTGCAGTGATGAGAAAATGTATGTCAGGTGTATAAAAGAATAGATCAATCAGTGACCTGTATTTTCTGGTGTAAAAAGAGTAGGAATCATCAGGAAGATGACCCTCACCACTCATAAATGGCTTGTCTATCAAGTGAATATAGGTTTTTGTGAATTTTGCATAAGTGATATTAAAGTCACCAAAAGTTAGGGTGAGGTTGTTATTATTTGCCATTAGCATATTTATTATGTTAACAACTTTCATTAATATGCAGCATGACCTATCTGCATACACATAAATTATATTGATTACCAAATTTTGATATGTGACTGACATAGCAATAAGGTTATTATCCTTATAGAGAATTATAAATTTATTAGGTGGATGTTTTTTATTAATAAGTAAACCGACTCCACCAGCTGCAGTAACACTATCAGAGAAAGCTATGTATCCAAAAGATTCAAGACATTCTCTAATTCTATAATCTGAATTTGAGTGATATTTTGTTTCACTCATAAAAAATAAATATGGATTATTGATTGAGATCCATTGTTCAATGGCATGTATCCTTTCCAAAGAATTGATACCCCTTACATTTACTTCTACAAACTTATGAAACATACTTGGGTTTTATACTAAAATACTTTACTATGTACATTATCATGTGAAATTTTATCCTTTAAATGCTGTTTTAACCTTATCTTTAATTTATTTTTTGCTGTAAGTGATAAAAATTCAAAGTTAATATACATAGTAAAGAAATTGAGCATAAAAATTTTGAGATAAAAATGTTAAAAAAGATTAAATGATATAAAAAAAGAATGGTAAAAGAAAGTCTCTATATAAAAATAAACAAACCTTGTGTTAAATAGAACAAATTGTGTAGGTAATGCATTTAGATAAAAAAAAATGTATATAAAATTGCTAATTAAAATGTAATTAGTAAAATATATACAAAAAGGCAATATATAACAAATAGGTTGTAGTTATATAGAGAAATAAATGTAACAAAAAATTGGAATATAAGAAAGTAAATGAATATAATTTATATAATGTTGTACATATATTAAAAAAAAGTTATTGATATATGTTATTGGTTTTTTATGATGAGAAAGTTATATGTATTTATAATAAAAATGATGTAAATTATATGTATTTTTTATAGATCCTTGAGAATGATCTCAGAAAAAGGCTGTCAAAACATTGGAAAGATGATAATGTATTTAAATTGTATATATATGGTTTAATGAGAAAGAATTTTTTTTTAAAAAAAAAAGAATATAGTTTATTGGATTTATATAAAGTGAATATCATTTTTTTAGAACACATATATATATTGTAACCTAGTGTTATTGACACTTGGTTTACTTGGCATTATTTCTGCAGGAAAACAATGCTATTCTTTAAAGAAATAAAAAGATAAAATAACAATAGTAATAATTGATTAATAAAGTATGCTATTCACTCACTTTGGCATGTTTTGGGTGAATAATTAATAGATTTAATAACTCAATGTCATTTTGAAAGAGAGAACATGAATAATTTAATTGAGATATTAATAATTAGAGCAAATTAATATGGTATAAAAGCTAAACAGTAATTGATTTTTGATGGGTAGAGGGGAGAGTGGAGGAGTGTCTTATCATAAAGCACAATAACTTCTGGTAATTTCTTTTTGTAAAAAAAAAAAAAAAAAATTAAAAAAAAAAAAAAAGAAAAAAAAATAATGTTTAAAGAATTATACATCACTGATTGTTAATTTAATGTATTTATTATTATTTTTTTTATATTGTCAAATTACTTTGTAATCCAGGTAAATAATACTAAAACTATATGATTGTAATAGGTTTTTCCTTTCTTTTGTTTATGTTATAATCAAATGATTATTTTTCTGTAAGAGGTCGCTAAAGTAAAAAAAAAAAAATAGTCTGCTTTTAGTTTTCAAGGAAGGAACAGTGCTGAAATTTGGTAACTCAATTTTTTCATTTTATTTTGCAGAAATAAATGTAATCAAAGTAAAATTTTAATAATATAATGCATGGCTAAATTTTTTTGATAAGATATCCTGATTTTCTTTGCCATCTACCTATTTAAAGACCTTTTATACTTAAAAATTTATTGTCTTGCGCTAAAGTTCAAAAATGACAGAATTAACTAAGGGAATCACGAAAAGTGTTATTATGTCTAAATTAAGGAAGATAAATGATTTCCAAATGAGAAATAATTATTTAGTAACTTTGTATCACTTGTTAATATTTTCTTGGTATAGAAAAAAAAAATAATAATGGAAAAAAAAATGTTGAGAAGCAAAGGAAGATTAACTAGATACATTTTTTTTTGGCGCTCTTTCTGAATATCTCGTCTGCCTTTACAAATAATGCAATTACATATGTTAAAAATGTTTTTATTCATCAAGAATTGTCTAAAAATAATAATAATCATCATAATATTAAACTATACATTTGTATATTTTTAAAAAAAAAAAAGAAAAAGAAAAAAATGAAAGACTTTCTTGAAGTAAATGTAAGAAAAAAATTATATACGTGCATTCTTACGGAGAAGTTACCGTTAAAAAAAAAAATTATAATTCCTAAAGTATGAACAAAACCAAATATCTTAGTGACTTAATGATAAAAATAAATGATATATTATATTACACATCAGTTGGAGTTAGTAAAACTTCCTATACATGTAAATCAGCTGCAGTTATTATCAGAATAATCTCGGAAAAATTGCGCATTTCCATCCATAAGTAAGCTAGCTAATATGAATTGTACGTATCGTCAATAACAAAGTAAAAAAAAAAGAATTGTGTATGTTTATCATCTATCGTCAACTGTTCATTATGTTAGAATATGTATATTTTATTTTCTATGGATCCCAAAATTGTAGCAGTTTAATTCAAGTAAGAATTAATCTTCAATTCTGCTATATTTTTCTTTACCTAATTTATTAAACGCACAAAATAAGAGAAAACTTTTATTTAAAGGAAATAATACCATGCATTTATTGTTTTTAAACTTGCTTCGTGAAATACGACTGGATAAAGCTCTTCACCTGGACCAATTGCTCAACAGAAAAACATTTTCTAATGAGAGAATATGCACTTGTTAATTAATGATTGTTTAAAACTAAGTTATAAATGATATGTATTTTTTTTGTTATATCACATAGGTTAAAGTCTGTATGGTCAAGTGATATTTAATAGCCTTGTAATGACAAAGGTATGTTTTAATATAATTATTATAGGTTAAGTTGATATTTAACACGAAAGAAAAAATCTATAAAATATGTTTTAATTATTACATACAATTGTAGGTAGAAATTTTGTATGTTAGATACGTAAAAGAAAAATATTTAGATATTTAAGGGGTAAAATAAATATTGAAAATTATCAGAAGTAACTAAAAAAAAAAAAAATGCTATAACAAAATATTTCTTGTTAAAGTTTTGAAACGAATTTATACTGTATTAATTGAGGAATTTATTCCTAATTATTCTTAAATAACACATCCACTTTATTTAGTTTAAGATAGTATGCTACCAACTATTTTGAATGTTCCTTTATTAAAATTAAAATTATTATACTGTTATTCTATGATGTCCATTGATTTCAGATGTTGATCAAAGTATACCTGATAACATAAGTTTATTATAATCAGTGTATTTACTTATCCTGCCCAGATATAGCATTGGTATATGCTTAATATTCGCATAGGTAATAATTATAATGTATTTATTTTGTGGGATGAAAAATGATCTCACCAAAAGCTTTGTTTTCCATGAGAGGAAGATTTTAAATATAATGTTTGGGTATGTTTATAGCCCAAGTGATCGATTCTCATAGATAGGACGATCAAGAATTTATCTAGCATTTAGTATGCTTCATTCGTTTAAATCCCAGGAGAGGATTGTATTTGGTGTGTGTTTGTTGTATGCCCAAGTAAGAGGCAAGAAACCACCAAAATATTTTAATGTAGTAGATTACTTTACAGACCTTCGTGGTTATTCCATATTCCTCATGTGAAAATAAAGATAGCTCCACCATGGAAGGTGTTGATTATTGTGCTTAATTTTGAAAGTTCGGGCAAGATAAAGGTTATATTGGAGGGGTTAGTTCCTCAAGATCCACTTTAGTATAAATAGTGCATTAGTAACTAGGATCGATATCTGTATTGTGCTGCTAAATATTGCTAGTATTTGACAAGTAAATCAATGGAGAAAGTAATTAAAATTGCGTAATTTAAAACGCTTATTTACTGAAGGAATATTCAAATGCAATATTTAATTCTGGTTAGTAATTAAATAATACTCATATTAAAAATTATACGTATGAATAAAATTTGTATCATAACTTAAGTTAGCATTAAGTTAAATGTAAGATGGTAAGTGTAACTTCTGATAACTGGCCTATAATTAGAATAGGTTATCCCATTAAAGACCATAAATAAAGTAAATGTATTAGAAATAAATTTAATATTTTGCGTATTGCATATGATGGGATTAATCATTTAAAAAAAAAAAAAAACAAAAAAAAAAAAAAAATGAAATATACTTTTAGTTAATCAATCCATATGATTGCATACAGGAGAAGTAGTAACCTCTAGTCCATAACCAAAAGAGTATACAGATTAATGTCAGTTATATTTTATATTTTTGTATTACTATGGGATTATTGAATAAATGTTCATATATTTTTTTTGTGATAGTAATAAATTATAGTCTTGTTAAAATTTGTTGTAGATTCATTTTTTTTGTTTTTATATGCTAAATATAAGTGTTTGCACAATATTTGCAAAACCTTTTCTTGAGTACGAAATCATTCCAAATTCTTAAAAACTCAATATACCAGATAAATAAAGTTAAGCAGATCGGAATATGTCATTATATTTTAGTTTAATGATAATTATTTATGGAGTTGAAAACTTAAGACTAAACATTCACCTTTGTGTAAAAAAAAAAAATAAATAAATGAATTTATTCCCAAACCATTAACTTTGGTTGCACATTATTCCATTCCCATTTAGTTAAATTGTCTAAGTAATAAATCTTAGTTATATTATTGTGTTGTCATGGATGATGGAAGGACACAAAAAGCACCCTTGTCTTTTTATTATTCTGACTGAGATTCTGAAAAAAAAAAAAAAAGGCTGTGTTATTCAAAATTATACGTCATTATTGAATAGAATTATCATCTCTTTAAATAATATAGCAGTGGATATGAGAGATGAAGACACATTGAATTTAAGTAAAATAAATGTTTCCTATAGCCGACCAGAATGCCAGTCATATGCGACAACACAATACTGCCGAGCATTTCCTTACATGAAACAAAGAACCCCGAGATTAATATTATTATAATTATTCTTTAATTTAATAAGTGATCAATTATTGTTGTTATTACAATCGTGGCACGGCTTAAGAGAATTGAATGTACAATTGTATTATATGAAAAGTATTTTAGATCATATTGGAAAATTAATGGATATGATGCTTTATTTTGGGTTGCCTTAACAACAACCTGAAAAATTAGTGTCACAAGTGCAAATAAAATAAACTAATAAAAATATTGGGTTAGAAATAAAATAAATAAATAAATTTCTAATATTAATTGGTTAGAATATATATTTAAAAAAATTGGATTTATTGTTGTTGTTAATTTTTTTTTTTTTTATAATAATGGTGATAATAATTTAAATACATATAGAAAGATTGACTTCTATATTGAGGTTCATTATAAGTATTGCAATTAAGCTAGTTAGATGGATAAGTGTTATTTAGTCCAATTCATTTAATGATGAATGATTTTTATCCTATATTGATAAATTATAAAGGTATTAAAATTATTTTAGAATACTCCAAATTTTTTAAAATGTTTATGAGAAAGTCATGAATCCAAGACATATGTTTGTCAAATAACTGGATGTAATATTATAATGTCTATTAGTGTAAAATCATATCTTCAATTGATTGAGTAGTGAAATAAATGAGTGGTAATATATTTTCTGAAAAGTATTTTATCGTGAACTTGAAGATGGTTATCAGGCAGAAAAACAGTCTCATAACAAAAGTATTCTTAAAGTGTATTAATATTATTTTCCTTGGGTTGTTATGAGTAAAATATAATGGAGAACTAAAATTAAAAAAGTGGAGAAGTAGTTCAAAGATAATCTTCATTGCAAATGTTAAAAAATAACATCACAAAACATTAAATAAACAGACTAAACATCTTCATGGGATATACGTGATTATATTTGATTTTAAAAACTTGCTTATATAAACAGCCCCCAAATTATTACTAACATGCATTTTTCCCTTGGTTTTCTCTTCTATCATTGTTTTTTTTTCTGTAATTAAGGATATATTCGACTGCAAGTATATATGATTGCTGTTGATTAATCAATGAATATATGTGATCAGAAGTTTCCTAATCATCAAACTAATATGTGTAGCAATTTGCAAACATATATATATATATATCTGTTGAACATTGTAAAATAATTTAATTTTTAAAAATCCTTTTCATCTTTAAATATTTATACAGATATTATTTCTTAACAAGATAAATTGTAAATTATAAAATTTATGACCTTGTTCTGCTAACACGATCTCACCAGATTTAATCTTCCATTACAATGTGATTTTAATTTAAAATAATTGTCTTAAATGAGTTCCAGAAAGTTAACTCTTTACTTACCAAAATTTTTGTATTGTTATATATCATTATAGATTGTCAGTTTTTTATTAAAACAATCATTTTAGTGTGATAGAATTACATTAAAATACTAACTACAATGAGTATATTGTATGTGTAGGTATAATATTTTTTCTTTCTCAATGGTTATTATTATTATTTTTTTGATATTATCACTCATTTTATTCATATTCATTTTTGTCCAATCTAAACAAAAGGTATTGTTATCTGCTACTTCACAAAATAAATAACTCTTTTATTTCAAGATTTGTTTAAGTATTTTTTTTTTATTTTTAACGTTTTATATTTTAAAAGCATATCTTTTGTGATTTCCATGTTATACATAAATATTATATAAAAATATTTAATACATTGATAGTGATGTCATCACCATCACCATTGTCAACTATTATCAATACACTGCAGGATGAAGGTCTCTCCAAGTTTAAGCTATCTTCTCTGATCTTTAACCTTTCTTCTCCAAATAATTCCTGCACACTTTCTTATTTTCTTGTTTCTTTTAAGATATTGATTATAATTCCAGCATTATCTGGAGCTTAACTCTTTTTTGTATATATAATTGCATATTTCATTTCTTTATTTAAAATCCTGGGCAATTCAGACAATATAGTAGTTGTAAGAGGGACTTTTCTTTGTTCTTTATTGTTATATAATATTTGACAAAACTTTTCTACATATTTCATGATGCCATCTCTTTTTTTTTTAGTAATAATTTTGCCTTCTTATTATTGTAGAATTTTAGTAAAATTTGTTTTTTGGCTAGTATTGTAATGTAATATTTATGTCTATTGTATATATATAAATGGGTTTTGTGAAACCAAATTTACTCTAAAATTATGAAAATTGAATCAGATATTGAAAAGTTAATTTCTGTCAAATAAATTCAATGTTATATTAATAACTATGACAACAAAAAGAATTATAATTACTTAATATTGGTGTATTCAATATGTATATTCTTGACCTTTTCTTTAATATTGGTTAATAATATCTGAAATTTTTTAATTTTGATTTTTGTGGTGTTAATCTGTAGAAAATTTGAGTGTTCCTGTACACACACACACACACACACACGCACACACACACATATATATATAACATGAAAGCAGGTTTTTCTTATCAACACCAAAAATCTCCAGTCTGCAATAAGAAAAGATGTATATATACATATAACCCCAAAAATCTCCGATCTGCAACAAGAAAAAGATTTATATATACATATATAGAAGGTTGTTTAAACAGAAAATTGAAGATTTTAGTTGTTGATAAGCATGAGTTGCTTTCATGTGATTGACATGTATAAACTAATCTAGTTTTGAATAAAATCAGCTTTAATATATATATATATGTATCCATTCATAATATTATTTCCAGGAGCTTCCATGTAATAAAAAATATAATAGTTAAATAGCTGACGCTCCGGTACTATAACAAGTATTTTCTTCAGAGCTTTTTCTTTCTCAAATTATAAGAGGGTGTGTGTAGTGAGATTTACCCACGAGAATATTAAAATTAATATATATACACAGATGATAATGTGTTATATATAGTTGAGATAAGCGAAATTTTACCATCAAATATTTTGTCATGAACGGAAAGAATTATAAAAATGATTGGCTTTAAAGTAAATTCAAATATCTTGTCAATTGATTTGTCTGCCTAGTTTTTACCATCTTAAATGTAATTGATTTATTCAAGAAAACTTGTTACCAGACGCTCTTTCTGTTGTAGTGTACAATGTGTGTCTAGTTATGTGATCGACTTCATTTACAAAGCGGATTCTTCACCTCTAAACAAACTGAAGTTTTAATAAAAACAAATCACCAAGTAAAATAATGTTGACGAAGATTTATGCATTTATAATTTAAATTTTAATTTAAAAAGAGTTTAAACGAAGTTTATTTCTTTAGAACTTCAGTTAAACTCATCTTCATCAAGTTTTAAATATATAAGTATACTATTACTAATGTTTAAAAGCTTTCCATTATTATGTAAGATTTTTGTAGCTAACTAATTACCGGGACAATTTAATGAAGTAGAGAAAACATTTTCAATATTTCTAAGAAATTTGAGCAACAAACATCTTATTGCGAAGTAACATAATTAAGGAGTTGTTCAGAAGATGACGAAAAATATGCTTAATAACTTTTTAATAAAAGATGAGTTTTAATGAATTAAATGTTTTTAAAAAAGTATGTTTATGTAACTAAAATTATATAAACAATCTTTACCAATATATATATATGCATACACACATTATAACTTTTTTAATTTTATGCATAATTTTCATAATCGATTTTGCACACCTTTGCTAGCCTAAACAGTTAAATTTGGTGTATGCATTTAATTTATTTTACATTTTTAATTTACAAAATATGATCAAATTTATGCTTAATAAAGAAATACAGGCACATTAGTAATTAAATAAGTCCATTTTGTAAGCATTTAATTAAAGACTCAACCAGTGACAATTGATGCAAAGGAAAAAGTATTGCTGCAGTTTATTAAATAAACTCAAAGATATGTTTTTAGATTAATGATAAAAATATTAATAATATACTCCACTGCTAAGTAATAATGAGAATACAAAATTTATGGATGTTTTATTGCCATTATAAAACAAAATCAAATATGACTGAGTATATTTATAAGAATTAATTGCTTCTAGAATCTAAACAAATCACAGATATAAGTGCTTTTAGCAAAGTTATATAGCAAATGTCTAAATGATAAAGATGTACCAGATGATTGAAACAATGCAGTATTAATATAAATATTTAAAAAAGGTAATAAAGAAGATATTAAAAATTATAAACCTATCAGCCTATTGTCAGTTTTATACATTTTTTTTGTACAAAGATAATTACAACTCGTCTACAGAGAACATTGGATTTCCACCAACCAAGAGAATAAGCTGTATTTAAAAGTGATTTTAGTACAGTAGATAATATCCAGGTATTGAGAGAAGTTATACAAAGGTCAAATGAATATGAGTTGCCATTATGCTTTGGGTTTATAGATTCTGAAAAGGCATTTGATTCTATAAACATTTCTTTAATAATTAAAGCATTGGATCATCAAGATATAGATCCAAAATATTGTCATATTTTAAAGAATATTTATAAAAATGCAACAACAATAATTAGATTACATAATAATACTAGGAAAGTCAATATTGAGAAGGGTATAAGATAGGGTGACTCCATATTTCCGAAACCTTTTACAGCAATGCAGCAAAAAGTATTTTGTGTATTAAAATGGGAATCTACAGGAGTAAATATATATGGAAATTATTTAAGTTATTTAGATTTTGCAAATGATGTAATTGTTTTTGCAAATAATGCTACAGAGCTGCAGGAAATGTTGCAGGAATTATCAGATGAAAGTAGGAAAGTAGAACTAAAGATAAATGTTAAAAAGACTAAAGTAATGTTCTATGGATTTTCTCAAAATATGAAAATAAAGATTTATTATGATGAGTTAGAAGAAGTTAACAGCTACAAATATTTTGGTCAGATTATTAATACAGATGAAAACATAATGGATAAAATTAATCGTAGAATTAAACTTGGTTGGACTGCTTTTGGTAGAAATAACTTGATACTAAAAGGAAATATGCCTACCTGTTTGAAAATAAAGGTTTTACATAGATGTGTTTTACCAGTTCTTACCTATGAGTCTGAGACTTGGACCCTTAATAGAAGAGCAATACAGAGACTTCAGACCACACACAGATGTATGGTGAGATTCATGTTAGGGATAACAAAAAAAAATTGAAAACATATGGGTAAAAGAAAGGTGTTATTGACTATTGAAAAATTAAAAAACTGGAGTTGGTCTGGACATATTGCTAGAAGAGATGATATAATAGATGGACATTTGAAATCTTAAACTGGATTCCAAGAGATTGTAAAAGATCCAGAAAAAGACCATATGTGAGATGGATGGATGAAATAAAAAATTGTGCTGGGGTGATGAGGAGAAGCTAAAGATCAGAGAAGATGGTTTGGACTTGGAGAGACCTTCATCCTGCAGTGTATTGATAATGGTTGATGATGATTATGATATGTATAACAAAATTTAACTTGTAAAGAGATTTTTAAAATGGGCTTTTATTTTTAGCTAGTAACTTGATCAAAATTCAAACTTCATAAAGTTTTAGTTGATATTTTTTAAAATAAAGATATTGTCTAGTATTAGTAGTAGTAGTAGAAGTGGTAGTGGTAGCAATAGTGGTAACAGTAGCAGCAGTAGTAGTAGTAGTAGGGGTAGTGGTGGTAGTAGTAGTAGTGGTGATGGTGGTGGTGATGATGATGATAATAATAAAATAATGTATTTTGAATGTTTATGTAATTAAATAGTTATTAGCACCAAATCTTTAATACTGCCATTTTTTTTAAATTAAGATTTTCAAAGTATCAGTTATTACTATTATTATTATTATTATTATTATTATTATTATTATTATTATTATTATTATTATTATTATTATTATTATTATTATTATTATTATTATTATTATTATTATTATTATTATTATTATTATTATTATTATTATTATTATTATTATTATTATTATTTTTTTTTTCCAAAATAAACTTTATTACACTATAAATACAATATGGAAGGCTATACAGAAATACAAATCTCAATCAAGTATAGTACAAATAGATAGTCCAGATTTACATAGTGTGGATGATTTGCAAGATTTGCATGTATAATTTACAAGGGATTGAAACTTATTACACTAAATAAAGAAAGGTTAACAAGATTAACCAAAATGGCATTATATATGAAAACTTGTCAAGTCTGTAGTGGCTCTTCAAATAAAGCCTGCAAGGTTAACAATTTCAACCTGATGTGAAGATTATAAATAAAGCAAATCCAACATGATAAAAAGTACAGGATAAATAAATTACAGATCACAAATTAATAATATATATATATATATATATATGGTTTATCTAGATTAATAATATATATATATATATATATATATGGTTTATCTAGATTTAGAAAGGCGAGACAAATCTGGCTACAACATGTACATCTTAAAGACTGAATGTATATTATACTAAATATATAAGCACTAACAAATTTAAACAAGGTAGCATTATATTCTACATAACTTGTGAAGACTATATTAGCTCACAATCTAAACCCACAAGGATATGTAATACTACATAAACAATCAATGACAAAACGTATGCTGTGAGTCAACATAAATCAGAAAAACACACATACCTTTGACCAAATTTGGGTCATAATTAAGTAAGGCCCACCCAAAACAATTAAAGGGTAAGGATCTCAATTTTGTTTACATCAAGTATAAATCAAGGGTGTTGGTAGAAAGGATCCATCAATACTAATCAACAAATTAATTAGAATACAATAGAAACCAAATTTTACAATGTACGGTGCTATTAAGCAAACCCATAATGGATATGCAACCACTTGGCCAAGGTCAGTTTAATATATTATGGAACCAAATAACTCAGAAAGACCAATGGATATTTTCAAAGTTTCAGCTGGCTCCAAGTTTTGTCTGCAAGCCATGACAGGCAAGTTCATATATCATGGTCCTTTGATTTAAGAAGCAACTTGAGGAATAGTTCTTCTATAGTACAGTCCAAATCTTTTTCAAATAAAATGGCATCTTATCATCAAGATAACTAAGTTTATAAATATGCCAGTCTGATAATACCACAAACTCCCTTTTTGAAAGCATGAATCAGGTTAATACAGGCTGAGTCAAGTCTCATAATGTTCTGTAGACAAGGCTCATAATTTTCTGTAGAACTATGTTTCAAAGATGAGTCCATGATTCACATTGATTGAGAATATGGGCTATGGACTCATCTTGTTTTCTACACACTGGACAGATAGGATCAATATTGTGTCCCCTCTGATGACAAAGAAGCATACCAATAGGCAGGACCCCAAGGTTGACCTTCACTAAAAGGTTCACAAAACTTAGGTTCAAGTTTTAAAAACTTGGTCAACCCTGTAAGCCAAAGAATTCTGACCAGAAGAAAATTCTCTGCTTTGAATTTTCTGATATGGATCAACTGATAGGAATTCCAGTAGGATAATTTCTCATAAAACATGGAACTGGAGGAAGTACTGTTTGTTCTTGACCACTATCATCAACTGCTGTTGCAACCAAATATTTCTTCTTCTAGGAGGGGGAAATCCATGGGATCTACTTTCTCTAAAGGAAGTGGGCTTACCATATTCACATTATCCTTGAAAATCTTAACTAGCACATTGTGGGTTCTTTGGATCAGGAAAACTTTGATTGAGTGAAGCCCTAATCCATTAAGTGGTCTAGGCTTTTGCAGCAGGTTGAGGCTAATGACAGGGGTTATAGCCCCCCCCCCAGCACAACTTCCTATGTAGTGTTTCTATCTTCCTGATAAAATTATTTGTCAGGGAAAAACCAGCCAAATAATAAATTATTTTGTGTAACACAAACTTCATTAAGAAGCATGACCATTCCCAACAAAGAAAGCTATAGAGATCTCAGAAAGTGAATTTATTATGCCATCTATTTTAGAGAGTAAGGAATTCTTTAACTCTTTCCTCATAATAGATTGGGAAAGGTAAGATGGAATCTGAGAAACTTCTGTGGGGGAGCTTTAAATCTCCCTGAGATTTGCTTCCTTGTTAAGATGAATCACATTGCTGATTTTGCTCTGTTGACTCTCTGACCAAATTCGTAGGTGAATTGGTTTAAACATTCCTCGAGTCTAGTAATCTCATCCTGAGATGAGAGAAACATCACATCATTCATATAGAAAATGTGACAAATGCTTTCTCTCAGCAAAGAAATCACTATCCCAGGGAGGATGGCATCAATGCATAACAGCAATGGGCTTACATAGGCTGTAAAGAGGAGTGCACTGGCCAAAATTCTGGAGCAACTCTTCCATACAGTGAGAGAAGCACTTTGCAATTTTGAAGAAGGGTCTCAATCATCTGAAGTTATGCCAATGGCACTTGGAGTTTCTCCAGTACACAAAGAAGCACAGAATTACTGACACAATAAAAGGCTATGACAAAGTTGAGTTGAACTGCAAATGGTCACGACATTCTTTTCCTGTGAATGTGATCAACCAGGAGGCAAAATTGATTGACAGCATCAGCAGTCAAGCTCCACCTCTTAACAAACTGATAAGATGAAAACTTTCCAATGATATTTAGTTGGATATCTTCTTTAATGAGGCCAGCAGCAGGACCATGGAAATTAGCCAGACCTTTTTCAACTTATGTGGTCCCTCAGGTTTCTAAATAAGGGGGCCTATGATGATTGGACAAATCATGGTGATCTCTCAGCCACCCCTAGCCAGGCAGTCAATTATTTTCTTAACAATGGGAGCAGTAAATGAACATAGATGAATCAATAGGAATTTGGAAATCCCATGCAGATCAGGATGCATTCTGTCAAGAAAAGAATTCATTTTTAAAAGAATTCTGGACTCAGTGATTCTATACTGGTCAGAATCCCCAGATATAAAAGTTTTACAGGAGTGCAAAATGCTAAGCAGCTGGAACTTGTTGGCATTTCCCAAATACTGGCAAGCATAAAGGAACCAGAGTAGCCATTACCCTTCATCTCAATTGACTGTGGTGCCTTAGGGCCCACCAAGATAGCCCCTAGTTCAGCAATGTTCATAATGCAGGTATTGATGGGCCCTCTTAATCAAGAGGTACCTGGCATTGCCCTTTGTATAGATTTGTACTTCGACTTTAAAGCCATAATACTTGAAATGTTTTGACCTTCATATGGCAGATTTTTAAGTTCATAGGCAATGGAGTCCAGCTTGCCAAGTAGACTGACTGGACCCTTAGGTATAACAGTACAGCATTTATAACAGTACATCATTTAATCATCTTGTTTAGGGACTTTGTAATTACAATCTTCCAAGCTTCTTCCATGGGAAGGGTTAATAGTCTCTCTCCATGGAAGATGGCAAATTTTCAAAACCAATTGAATTGTAACATTGGCCATTGTCAACATATGATTGTCCTTGGCATTTCAACCAATGGTTGTATTGTATCCTTAGGGATGATTTTTTTACTTCTAGCATGTAATGGTAAAAAAACATTGTCCATAAATGCATTTCCATTGATGAAGATAGGGAAGGAGAAAAGAATATGAGGTCAATCAGGGATCATGATGACTTAGTGTAAAATAAAAATGCATCATCAGCAAAGAAATATCTCCCACTAATTAAAAGCTGATTTATATGTGCAATATACTTTGATTGAAAGAATTGATATGTGTTATTAAAGTCTCCAATAATTATAGTCTCAAATGGGTTTGTCTTAAGCATACAATTAATTGAATTAATCACTCTGGAAACATGTGTAATGATTTTTTTAGATACACACTTACCATATTAAAATCCATCTATGGTATTGGATAATCAATAAACAAAATTTTGAAAAATGTGATTGGAGAATTTTTTGATAATGATCGCCACCCCTCCAGAGGCTGCATATGAGAAAGAGTAGTGAAATTATCTTAAGGTATGCATCATGTTTATTATATGGGAGTTGGACTGCACATGTAGTTTCTTCT
This sequence comes from Epiperipatus broadwayi, assembly GCA_028023455.1. Classification (NCBI taxonomy): domain Eukaryota; kingdom Metazoa; phylum Onychophora; class Udeonychophora; order Euonychophora; family Peripatidae; genus Epiperipatus; species Epiperipatus broadwayi. The sequence goes on from JAQFVV010000016.1 coordinate 3,132,939, forward strand.
CACTGAGACACAAAATATCTGGGGCCTCATGATGAAACCAATGTGACAAGGCATATACTCTGACATAAGAATTCAAGCCCAGATGGACCTCATTCAAATCCCTACAAACAGGAGCTACTTCTCACCCATGATAACAGCCACCAGAGACCAGGTCACTCCTGACAGTGGAAATATCGACCTCTAGAACTAGACAAGATTAACTTTTGACAAGGGTAAAAGTAGGACTGAACTCATCTAATTGCACAACCAGTTCAGAATCATATCTCCCCACAGGAACCACAGAAATTGGTAGTCCAAGGATATTCATCACAATCAAGTCAAGCAGGGATTCAGAGGAATCTGGGGAGTCATGTCTAAGCTTTTTTGCCCAGAAAAAGGAATAACACCAGGATAATCATTAAGATTCACAAGATCCTCTGTAGTTACACCATCTTCAGTAGAGGAGGAGTTAGACTGAGAGGACCTAGACTTAGATTTCCCAGATCTAGGGTGAATAGGCAGACTAGAGTTAATGACATATGATTCACTAGATGAAATAATAGGGCTACCATCAACCTCAACTTCTGCAGGACCATCAGCCATCTGATATTCAGCATGTCCTTTAATTTGGTTGGATGACTGAAACCTCATAGTTGATCTTATCTTTCTTAGGCCCAGGGGACCAGGGGACTTAAATTGAGGACTAAGAGAGTCTGAAAACTGATCAGTAAATGTGAGCTTTTAAGATAAAATGCATGGATGTTCCCCCAGACACTCCCAAAGAGGATGACATCAAGGACAGCACACCTCTAAAACTACATTTATGGAATTTTTTTCTTACCAGACCCATTGCTCACATAAGTGATCTGGGTATACTTTCATAAGATGTCCCTCTTTGAGAGGAATGGAAACTTTGTGGAGATACCCCTGCAGAATAATTATGAGGGGGGATTCATTAAATTGAATGAGTCCCAGGATAGATAAGGGACATATCCCTTTTCCAAGCACAATCCAAAAGTGGCTGTATTAGTCAAAACCTCAAAATCCATATTACATAACTGTGTATAACCAAAGAAGACTACTTTCCCATAAGAGCCAATAATTTTTTGTAGCTCAGCCCTTCGAAAGTGTATTCCACAACTATGGATTTCTCCGTCAATGAATACAGGATGATTAAGGTCAACTGAAACCAAATAGTGACCTTCAATGGATTTATGGTGATTTCAAATTGCTTATTTTGCAATCACATTTTTGAAGTGCACCACCACATGACAGTCATTTGGGTGGAACAAGATTTTAAAAACAGAAGGATGAAGACTGTGAGCCTTGAACAACCTAAATAAGGCTTGTGAGCCTTGAACAACCTAAATAAGGCTTGTGAGCCTTGAACAACCTAAATAAGGCTTGTAATGAAAATTTAAACAGTTTTGAGTCATTATCAATTGTTGATGAAATATCAACATTCGGATCCTTATATATCAAGAAGGATCTCATAAGAAGAGTGGGTATTGATTGATTAAAACTTTCACTCATAAAACAATTTCAAAATATGTCATATAGGGGAGCCTTTTTAACTACAGGCCAATGGTCATCAGAGATATCTTCCATGGAGTTTACATTATCTTTACCAAGGATTTGTATAGCCTTATTGTAATATTCCATATGGGGGCTTACTTCATTCATTCTTCTTTAGGTAGATAAAGCAAATCCTGAAGTTTTTGAGATGGCTGCAACTTTATCGGCATAAGAAACCGTTTTATATTACGTCATAAAGTTGGAGTAGGGCACTTTGCAATTAGAATTGACCAAGTTAACCAAATGACCTGGCACAAGGTTGGGGTTTAGCACAGGAAATTCTTTTTCATATTTACTGTTACAATGGCTCTGTAATGTTGGCAGCTTAATATTAGAATTGTCACTAAAATTATTCATTAAAGTGTCACTGTAATCATTAGAACTCCTGAAATTTCCTGTAAGAGACAAGGAATGAGGATTGCCAATCCCTCAACAAGCTTTGTGATAAATGCTTAGCTAAAGAAAGCATTTAAAATATCTCTGTCAGGACACCCCAAACCTCTGACCATAGTTTTGTGCTCTGGCACTCCTCAGATAGGTGCTAGGGTAGGTTCAGACACCTCTCTGAGGAGTGCCAGAACATGAAACCATAGTCAGAGGTTTGGGGAGGCCCTGACAGAGATATTTTAAATGCTTTCTCTAGCTAAGCAGTTATCTCAAAGCTTGTTGAGGAATTGGCAATCCTCATTGTTTATAATTTACAAGCTTAAGAATATAGGGTCATGTGATCTATGGTTTTTATTTTGACTACCTGTATGAGACCTTTGCCCTGAAGTATACTGCCGGTTGTTCTGCAGGCCTTTACCATAGTCTGAGATTATTATTATTAATATCCAAGATTTCAGATTTGTCAGAAAAGTTTTGGTGGTCATAAGTCAACTGTCTCTGAGTAACAAGGGATTCTCTCCAGAGTGGTGAATTATATTTCCTGATTCTCTATGTGGATCCACATCATCTATCCTGATGTTAATACACTTTAGGACATTTAACTTTGAGTCAAGAATGGCTCTGTTAGATTTTATATTTAAAAATTTCTGAATTTCAAATGGCGCCACTGATGCATTGGTTTTTGGGTCATAACTTTTTCCCAGAACTCGATATAATCTCGTTTTTTTTAGGATCATAACTACCATCAGAATATATATTATGCAAATCAAACATTGAGTTTGTATCCAAAATTGAATCTACTTTCAACTTCTGCAATGTTTTGCCACATTTCGGCACTTCTGGCAAAATAACCTCAGACTGCAACTCCAAATCCTCAAGTATTCCTGAACTAGAACTACTCCCCGCTGCAGGTAACCTGCACACTGATCCAGGGTGCCAGACCCAAACCTACCAGAATCATATCCAACTTCAGAAACAGGTTCAAAGCTGCCATCTCCCACCCAGAATTCACACCATCTGCCTCCATCCCTCTGCCAGCCTCTGCTGAAACATCCCCAATGGAAGATGACTTTCTGGACCACTCCAAAGCATCACCATGACCAACATTGAATTTTTAGTGAGTCTGGAAGTTCCAGGCTTCCTTCAGGTTTAACAAACTCTTCAGAGAAATCCCTCTCATAATCCAAGATCCCACTGCAGCCCCCCACACCAGCAGAATCCCCTACCCTAAAGGCAGTGACCAATACTCTCAGAATGGATGACAAACTACACAAATTATGAAAGACAATCCTACCAATCCATCGAAAAGGAAGCCCAAACAGCAAGGAAAAATTTACCCAAACCCCCTGCAAACACCACCCTTCAAACATTCAACCCAAAATGCACAAACAAGTCCATCTCAGGTGGCGCAAAGAAAAGGCAGCAAATCCAAGATGGAACACAGAAATGGATTAAGTATCAGTTATTAGTGTAACTTTCTTTAAAAGAAGTAATCACATCCATCCATACATAGATGAGCTCAATTTCTTTTAAAGTATCAGCTATTAGTGTAACTTTCTTTAAAAGAAGTAATTGAGCTCATCAGTGTTTGAATGAATGTGTGTATATATATATATATGTATTGTAATCTAAAGTAAAAGGAAGAAAAGGGGGGGGTGAAGATAGAAAGACAAAAGAAAAGAAAAGAAATGAAGAGGAGAAGAAGAGAGAAATAAAAATGGAATAGAAATGAAGATAAAAAGATGATGATGAAGAGAGAGATAATGATGAACAAGAGATAAGAGAAATGAAGGAAGAAAATGAAGAGAGAGAATGATGATGAAGAGAGGAAGAGATTATGATGATGAAAAAAGAGAGATGATGAAGAGAGAGAAATGAATAAACATGAAGAGAGAGTGAAATGAGAAATGAAGATGATGATGATGGAGAAGAGAAAGAGAGAAACTATTAGTAGTAGAGGAGAGATGAGAAATGAGAGTTTCTTGATGACTCGGCTCAGTGGGGTTACAATAAATTTAAAGAAAGAGATGATGATTCAAAGGTGTATGATCAGCTAGAGACCAAATCCAATAATAAGGCGAATATAACTATTATGGCATCTCAATGATTTATCACTAAATAATACAAAAGGTAATTTTGAAATCATTAGTTAATAGTTATTGGAATCAGCCTACCATCAAATCACACTCTCTGAATAAGAATGAATTATGCTCTGTTTGGAAGGATTATCACATTAAATTAAAACTAACAAGGCAACAAAAGCAAACAATCTCAGTGATTTTGAAACTAAAACTCTTGTGCAAAATAAAAGATTAAATTAAGTTGCCTACTAAAGAATTGCTAAGATAAATAAACAAGTGAGTGATATCTTGGCTGACCATAAAATAACTACCTTATTGTTCAAACATGGAACAATAAACAAACAAATATTAATTTAATAATTTAATAAATCAATTTAAATTTAAACCAATAATGATGGTCTATTACCCAAGATATTACTCGAGCAAGAGAAAAGGGCAAGGGTACTTTTTATGCCTTTCCCCATACTCATAGATAACCTACTAAAGACGTCAAATGTAGATGGACTATAATTCTTAACTATAAGATGATGATAAACAATGTGCAGCTAATGTCAGATAATGAGCAGTTTTTAAAATAATAATAAATACTCTTCTGAGGCATTAATTTTCTACATCTTATATTGCAGAATCTTAAATCTGAGAAAATATAATGATAATTCAAAATCAATTATAAATGTGCATTTAATTAAGTATCTGGTAGAATCTAATTATATGTTACTGTGATTCAATCTGAGAATAACTGAAATTGGCATGGCTTTATAATTCAAACCAGTATCAAAATATATTTTATAAACTTTATAATATGTTTGTGAACTTTAAAATTGAACATTTTTATGAACTGTGAAACTCAAGACAATAATATTTTCAAATAAAAGTAAAGCAAACAGCAACAAAACTTTTCATATAATAATAATAAAGTTTATTATTTAAAACAATAAAAAGAAAATATTTACAATCAATTTTGCCACAAGCATTGCAAACATGGCGCTGGAATCTAAAATATTTTGATTTTGTTTAAAATTTTATTTTGGCTTACAAAAATAAAATAAAAATAATATGAACAATTTCTTTAGCTTCCATGACTGAATACCTATCCTAGATTCTTTTAAATGGGTTGTTATAATAAACAAAATACTAAATAATGAAATACTAAATAATGAAAACAAAGGTTATTTAATACCAAATTCTAATCTCTTTTAAAATAATCAGAGATTCCAAATCTTTAAAACTTAAATTAAAATAAACTGAATCTAATAATAACAACTCTATTTCTTTATTATAATTATTAGCATATTAACAATATGGTAGCATTATCTAACAATCAGAATAACACATAAGAAGCTTAAAATTATAATACTGAACTTAACAAACACTAAGCTGGAGTAAGCATACTTAGCATATATTTAAAAATATTATCACCTGTTATACTGACATCACTACTATTATAGTTAGTGATATGATTAAGCAAATATTTTAACCAACTTTAAATTAAATGAGATATATGGGCCACTCATTTATCAGAGGTCATTCATATATTTTTTTAAATAAATTTTGTCCACATAAAATATTACCCTGAATGTGTGTTAAAATTAAAGATCTAAAAACTTACAAATCCAGCAGTGAAAAAATCTGGATGAACAGATTAAAATTAGTAAGTGTGAATTGCCTCTTATACCATATACATACTTTAACATACTTAAAATAAACATAGATTATTGTTGGTTGGCTTGTACATGATAAAACTATCATAGCAACACAAGTCAAACATTGATTTACCTATGAGCCTTAAAATAGCTACCACTACCTGAAGAAACAAAGTTCCTCAAACAAGCATATCTTGTCATGACAAACCTAAAAAAATGCAACATCACCTACTGTGATGGAACTTAGCATTAATTCATCATGAATGACAGGCCAAAAATATAAGAACACATATGCTCCGCAGAGCTGGATAAGAATGTGGTGGCTTTCAAATATACCTAACTTTGAGGCAGAAAATAAGATACCCGGACATTGTTTACAGCACATCAGGAACAGGAAAGACACACCAGGAAATCATGATCCTTTCTCATGGGATTCCAATGCTACTAAATGTGATAATCATCACTAGAAAAATACAACTATAAGATATACAATAACCCACTATGGGCACAAGCACTATCAATTCATGGAAAAGCATTACAATAAGGATGGAGGACCTTGTCTACTCCATAAAACATACTCAAAATAGTTAACAAAGCCTAACTGTATGAGGCTAACAAATACTAACTAATGACAAGATATAGACTTCACATGAATTAACTAAGTTATCACTTAGAAATTTAAAATAAGTACATGTATATCTAATGTAAGAACCAATAAAGCAAAACTTGAGTCAATCGACTACTATGTAAAAAATACTTTAAAATTAAATGCATATAAATTATGGGCAAAGGCACAATGCACACATAACAAAATTTTAAATATTATGACTAGTGGACTTTAGAAGATTGCAAATTGAAACGCGAGAATATTGATTCTCAATGCATATAACAAATATTTGCATTTATTAATCATGTAGCATTCATAAAACAAATGAATGGAAACTCTCTGATAAATCTCTTTGGCTGAATTAGAATAAAAACTGAGTGAAACATCCCACATATAATAAGATAAGACTGTAATATTTAAATCTCTGGGAATGAAATTATCAAATAAACTTAATTTGTAATACGCTTAATAAATATAAATAATAGCATATAATTTACCTGAGAATAGCAGAATATCAGTCTATTTATTATATAACCCATTAAACTTAAAATTGTTACATTGGTTTACCTGGTATATTTATGCTAATAATGTTATACATATTTTAAAACAAAATATATATTTTCCAGTTTCCTTAATTTTTTTTAAACCCAATAAAATACAGATAATAAAAAAAAATAATACAGTAACTTCAGTTCATAGTTTCAGATCCATACTGGCTCTCTGTTCTAAATATGTAGATAATTTACTGAAAAATAATTTATTTGACGGTGTTCGAAGCTCCTAGTCAAAGTGTTCATAAGTATGACAATGATTGCTAATAAAAATGAAACATGTTTTTAATAGTTCTTCAGAGGCATATTAATTTCTTCCTTTAAAGATATAATAAATATTAAAACATTAAAATAATAAGATAGGCCAGCATTGGAAAAACAAATTCTCCAGCTGATAATCTTTTATAGCATCCCGGATTTAAATTCATAATAATATTACTTTCTGATTTTTAATTCCGTTTTTTCCTTTAAAAGAACACATTTTTTTTTTATAAATATTTTTTTTAAAATTAGTTTTCATTCAACATTTTAAAATCCTATTTCCAAATAACTTTCTCTTTTCACTGCTTAGCATAAGATAGGAATTATTTTTCTTAGAGTTCTTTTTTTTATCTGTTTTTCACTTGGCTAAAATAAGATATTTTCATTTCAGGTCAAGGTATAAGCAATAAACTTTTAAGATATACTATCATTTGAAAACTCATCATTAATTAATTGTAGTCTACAATATTTTGTCAAACCATTTTTGGGATAAGATAATTAATATCTCGTATTCAATACATTGTAGTTGAACATTAGACAAAGCTAATTAAAATTATACTAACGCTTAGCAGATAAACTTTATTCTTCCTAGTTTAATGCAGTATATTTCTCTCTTCTAAATTATATTAGAAATATGCATTATTAAACATGAGTCTATTTTAGAGTCAATAATAAGTATCAAGAATAAATTTCAGACTTAATGACAGCTTTAAATAATTTTATCACAAAGAGATTGACACATTTTAAACTATAATACAGTTCACTATAATGTCTTTCAATTATCTTTGCTTATATTTTAACTTAATTGGATAAATACTGAGCATCCTTCAGCTAAAATAGTTCAGTACATTATAAGTAATTAGCCATATAAACACTGACAATTTATATCTTAATTCTAGTTTCCAATAAAGAAAAGAAATGAAACACATGTATAAGATAAGAGATGCATAACTTCCTTTAAACATTTTTGTTACTACGGTTTCAAAATTTTGACTGAAAGTTGAATATCAGAAAATAGTTACCTTTTTAATTTAGCTGTTCATGACTGTAGAATAATTTAAAAATATTTTTTTTTTAAACATACTTTACTTTTAACAAAATAATAAGTTTTAAAGAAAATTACAACTTTTATTTTTTTATTTTTAAGAGAAGTTGAGGATTAGGCCATACACAGACACACCAGATTAACTACTGAACCACTATTTATATCTGATAATTTTTTTACTCCTCCCAATCATTAATTGCTTTTAAAACCAATCAAGTTTTTTTATATTTAACACTTTTGACAGATCAGCTGAAATTGATTGCTGATGCAATTGATTTAATTATCTGAACCCATGTGGTCATTAACGGTCAAATTAATTATTTTATGTAACATTTCTAAACAAATATTTATTACATAAAATAAAAGAAAATAGATACAAAAATATAATTAGTTTTATTTATCAAACCTTTATATATTTAATTTTAATTTTTTTATTCATTCATTTGTTTTAAATAAATATTACAATTAAATTATTATTTATTCCTACATTCACATGTCTTCCATGCATGCATATAGATTTGCACATGAGAATGACCTACAAACATGAACTCTACTAACTACTTACAATTTATTTAAAATAACTACAAAATAAAAATACGAATGAATATTAAATTTAAAATAATTTTATCATTTAAATGCTACTTTAAATTACACCTTTAAATATTATACTGTTTTAATAAAATTTATAGATTATTTTTAAACTAATTTGATACTATTTATTCTAATTTATTTATAATATCAATTTATTATAGGTTGTACATTAAAAAAATGAATTAAACAATAATTACTTAATAATACACTTAATATTATTTATTAACTAAAAGCAACTATTCTGATATATCCTTGAAGTAAACTTACTGTCTTTCATCTCTTATAAAACTAATTACATATGCTATTGAAATATTTACATATAATCCTATAAATATTTAATAATTATTACAATACTACATAATATTATCCTATACTATTCATTAACTAATTAACTTCTATTTTTATCATTTTCTTTTTAAAAATCAGAAAATTACAAATAAAAGTTAAGTTAATATACACTTTGGCACCTGTTGGAGCCAAGTGAAGTTTCACATATGTACAGTATGTATATAAGTAGTACTATGTATGCATGTATTTATGTATAACTGCATTAATGTAATTAATAAACAAAGATGAATAGAAAATAAAATATTAAAATTTCTAACATAAATATGAAAAGTTAAAAATTCTTTAGTTTAAGGCTAAATTGGTAGATAATAACAATATTGTTAGATCCATAGAGGGGAGGAAGTGAATATTGCTAAAGTCATAGAAGTGTTTATGTTCAATGCTATTGAATTTCATACCATTCAATTTTGATTTTATTTAGTTATATGGTGGCATGAATTAAATAACTTTCTATTACAAATTTAATGGAGCTTTAAGTCCCTCACTTTCTGTGTAAGTGGTTAATCCTTAATCCTTAGCCAAATGTAAGTGGTTAATCCTTAGCCAAATGAAAATTATGAGTTGGATAGTTATTCTTCCAGTCATGTATGAGAAGCTAGATTAAGTCTTTTGAGTTCTTTAGCAGAGCATGCATTATGCATAACAATTTCTTCAAAGTATTTGTCAACTTAAAATAAGTAGTGATCTAAACCCATTATTGTTATTTCTGGAGTTAGTTTTAATTGAAATAACACTCCAACTAACTTTGTCAAATTGTAATGGCAAATAAAATAATATTCAGCATTGATATGTTTATTTTTGACTTTTATAAGATGTCATAAAATTTTTTTTGAATCTGCAACAATTAGTATTTTCCTATAAATATTTTATTCTTAATTGTTTTTATTTGTAATCTCCTTAACTCCTTAATTTATTCTTATGATAATTTGCTTTAATCTGTTAATACAAAAGACTATTTTACATTATTTTATTTCATTTAAAGTCATACACATTTCCCCCAAAATACAATTAAAAAATATTTTAAAAATAATTTGCTTTCTGTTTCAAATTAAAAATTTATTTCCATATGTAATTTAAAGAAATACTTAAGTGCAATTTTAATACTTTATTTTTTGTTTCTTTTTTGCTCAGATTCTTTTCAACTATTTTAAATATATATATATATCCACACATGACAAAATGCCAACTATCAGTTTCTTGAGATAAAGGGGAGGACGAATATAGAGTGAAAATCCTAAGTTCAAATCCCTCTACTTGCATAAATATATATGTAAATAATATTTCAGGTTGAGCAGCTATTTGAAAGTCAAGATTCTAAGTAGCACATCTATAATTGATAGTATGGATATTATTCATTGCAATTTTTATATAAATGTTAACATTTTCTATACCATTGCCTCTTACAATCATTTTGAATTTATCATTTGTTCATCCTGATAATTATTTTCTGAATTATAAGTTAATGAATGTTACTGCAGTTGTACATTTAGTATATCTTTCAAGATTGTAAACATAAGAATAGTTCTGAGTCCCAATTATAAATGAAATAATTTATCTAACCATTTATAGGAAGAATTAATTCTCTTACAGAGACCTCATTTACTTGCTATTCTACTACATATTCTCTCTAACATTTTATGTTTGTTTTTTATTTCATGGATAGAAAATTTTATGTATATATCTGTAAGCTATTTTTCCTAATATCATGTATCCTTAAATTTTATTGGAAAAGCAGTAGAATGCAGCAGTATTTGCTCACAGAGTAATTTACAGCCAATAAGAAATGTTTCTATCTAAGGACATGACAATAATACTGAGAAAATAGATAATAAAAATGCAGATGATGTTTTAATATGAATGTAACATGCTTTCCTCAGTGTGCTTTTTAAAGTTGTGTAAATTTATATACTCATTCTTTTCTTCTTCTTATTCTTATTATTATTACTATTATTACTACTACTACTACTACTACTACTACTACTACTACTACTACTACTACTACTACTACTACTACTACTATTATTATTATTATTATTATTAAACCATTAACTAACTACTTTTGCATCAAGTAGGATTTTCTTAATTTTCAAAGTGTTTAATTGGTTTTAATGATTCTATTAATAATTTTGAGGCGATAACCGTTTTTAGTTAATAACCTTTCTAAATAATAGTAAACTCATAATCCACATGGCTGTAATTAATTCTATCTAAAAAGATATTAGCTATAAAAATAATTGAGTTTTAATAGTGATAACAAATATATATTTATAAAAGAGAAGAAACAAAAGACCAATGCTATACTGTCTTTGAAGAATAAATAATAAATCAAAGAATGATAGGGACATTTTTTAACATTGAACTAAAAAAATACAATCTAAAAGCTACCCATGGGGTAAACTGAACTATTAAAAAAACTGTTCATGGAATTTCAGTTTTGCACTTCTAGAGTCAAGAAAAGCCTTTTTGTAAAAAAAAAAAAAAATTTTATTAAGGAAAAAAAAATGCAGGTGACTGATCACCTGCTACATGATGTAAATACATTTGTTTAAAGAAATCTTGAAATCATAGCACAGTCAATAACCCTAGTCTTCTCCATTGATTCATAAGAGTCTTTGAATTGCCAAGTCCTTTAATTTACAGATCTTTAGAACTTCATCCATGTTGTCATATCTTTGTACAAACCCCATCTATGGAATTCATGCTTTAAACTGTTTCTGAATTTCCATCGCTTTCCTGTTCTGAATCTTCTTCAACATTTTCCTATTGTGAGTTTATTTCTTCATCATCTGTGATTTCTTCCATTGCATCAGTACACACTGGGCTAGTACTAATTTGTTGCTTCATTTCCTTTGGACAACCATCTACTTCCTCACTTCTGGAACTGAGACTACAAGCCTCATCACTCCATTGCTCTTCTACATTATCAAGTTTCATGAAGAAAACATGCTTCAAATAAAAATCATGATTAAAACAAAATAAATACAAGCACTTTATTCATGGCTGGTTACTTTGTGTAGAAGCTATAAAATATGCAATACTAATTTGAGCTATGTGTGTATCAGCCCAAGCCATGACTATATAGCCATTATTTGGGAATACCTGAAACTTGATCTGTAAATGCAGTAACATTTAAATAATTTATAGTTCATTTGTACTATGAAGAAAATGTTTCTCAATAATTATCTGCAACCTGAACATTTATAAAAAATAATGCAAAATACCAGCAAAATAGGTGGATCAATTAAATGCTAATATATATTGCAGAGTATATACAGTCTCATGAATCATAAAATTATGTAAGTATATAATTTATATAATTTTAGCTAGATACAATAATGTGGTGTTCCCTTTAAAACTTTAAAAAAGACAAAGCCTTAATGAGGTCATATTTATTGTATTTTATTTATTGCATAAGTAGTCATTTTATTTCATTATTTTCTTGATATATGTTTGTGCAGATTTTATTTCAGATGTTCAACTTAGCATTTGTGGTGATTAAGGAAGTGGGAAATTATTCTTTTCAGATTTGGTTTCACATGAAAAAGGTGCCATCCTAATAAAGGCTGTGAACACATACCTTTATCATTAGTTAACTAAAATAAATTACTTCTGAATGAGAGAGTCTATTTCATATTAATAGAGTTGATTTTGAAAAATTAATTGAGAATTATAATTTGTTTGTCTTAATCAATATCATCATTATCTACTTTCCTTAAAATCATAAGAAGGTTAGAATAGTTACAGTCACATGGAAGTGAAAAGTCCTGTTTAAAATATAATCCCTTCAGTTTAATCATCACTATCATTATATACTTTTCTTATGAGTGCATGAAAGTTAGAATAGTTAATTATATTGAAAGTATCTTTTTCCAGGTTATAAAACCATTAATTATAAACCAATCAGCATGTACCACATGCAAAATACATCACATCCTCTAAGTCTATTTACATATAGATCTTTTTTATGAAGCCATACATATTTTTCCTCTAAGATAATCAGTTATCATTTTGGTCATTTACTGCTTATCTTTTCTTTTAACCCATATTTTATATAATTAGCCCACTTTTGTAATATTTCTGCCATTAAATACTTGAACAGTCTAATTTGCTTAAAGATAACTTTATTTTTACTTTGATAATACTTTTACATTTCTGTTTTTTTTTTTCGAATTTTATATTTTAAATTTTTTTTAAAAAATCCATGTCTTTAAAGTCTAATTGTGCCTGTTTACTTTTTCTAGTTTTTGCCATAGACACATCTGTATTCAAAACAAAAGATTTAAGAAATCGTTTTTTAAGATTTGATTTCAGTCTTCTGCAGAATAACTTTCCATTGTTATTAAATATTGTTCATTGCCAAAGAATTCTTAAAAAGTTTGAGTTCCAGATTTGACAGAGCTGGGTTCTGATCCTATAGATCTGAATTCCACACTCTAACATTTTATACTGCACAGACCATGAAAAGTACCATCATATTAAAAAAAAAGCATGTTTAACAATTATAGCTTTTACTTGATTTTAATATAATAAACTAAAGATCAGCTTTTCAAGCTAATGCACATGCGCTTTTTATGAATCTTAGTTTATTTAAGTTATAAGTTATACATTTACCAATTATTTTAATGCATTAATATATACTTTATAAAGGAGTTTGTCTAGTAAGTAGTCTTAAACCTTATTATCATTGTCTTTTTTATTGTTTAATCACTATTTGTTTGTCAAAGAGATCTGTAACAACTTCAGAAAAAAAATGTAAAATAAAATTTTGGCTATTATTAAGTAATTTTTTTTATTGCATAGCAAATTCATATATTTATGTGATAAACAAAGCATTCAATGGAAAAATTGTAAAACATAATTTTGGCTATTATTAAGTAATTTCTTCATTTTTTATTAAATGGCATATATTCTGGGTGATAAGCAAAACATACAATGGTAAAAAATAGTAGTAAAGAAAGTTTAGCAAAAAATAGATTAATTGTAATTACAATTATAAACTGAATAAACTTCCATAAAAACTATGAAAATGATAGTTTTAAAATGTCATTGCTAGTTTTTAAAAAATAAGTTGTTACTCATTACCTATAATTTGATTTAAAAAGTTTATTTATAACACATATTTTGGTTTGTAACAGAAACACTTACACTTTTTAGAGGCTTTCATTTGAAACACTTTATTTTATGAAGAATTTAATAATTTTTCTGTATATATTGCTTCTTACTTATTGTTATCAATAAGGATATCATTGATGATCTTTTATCCAAAATAAAGCTTCTGACTTTATGAAAATTATTTAGCCACTCCAATTATTCTTAGTTGCTCAATAATGCAGCAGTATTTCAATAAAGTATCTTTGATTCTCATTGTTTAATAGCATTCTATTTAAACACTTTGGATAAGTTTGTTATCTTTGAAAACTAAGATAAAAACTGACATGCAAATTATATGAAAAGAGTGGGAAGATGATAGTTACTATACTATGCAAATGCTATTAACAATAGAGTGAGTATAGACATTTAAAAATGAGTTTATCCTAAAAGTATATCTTATAGCTCAACTTACGTTCAACTAATGGAAATGTTCAAAGTTTATTTTATCTTAACTGTATTGAACATTCACTACTACAGATCAGATGATATGTGAATAGATAAATATACAATAGCAGAAACAGGTCAGTAAATGATGATACCCAGTGAATCTGATTGTTATCATTATTGAAAGTGATCTGGATATACAGAACCAGTCTATTTAGAGGTTAAGTCAGGTAACAAACTGCCAGATTTGAATGTCAATATGCATGTTGTACACTATACTGATAAAGCAATTGGAGACAAGTTTGTGTTGACCTGAAAACTGCTAAATATTAATACTGACATGAAGTAAGCCATTACAATTCAGATAGAAGTGTTAGGTAAACTTAGAAGGACACCTGAGTCTCTTGATTCAATAGACTCATACAAATAGATGTGACAACAGTATCAATTGCAGATGTATCAGTTATAGATATTATAAATATAATGTTAAATATAAATTAGCAAAATATTTAACCATATTTATGTGAGGGGGTGATTATTTCAGTCTTACATAACCACAGCAGATTTGGCACCATGACAGAATCATATGTCACTGGTGTCTGTTTAGATCATTGTCATTAATTACCAAAAATTGACAATATTATTAGTCCATCAATAAAAATTAAAGAATCAAGCATAAATGATTGCTTGTTTTCTGCAAAGGAAAATCGAAAGAAAACTTTTTTTTCTTTATTATATATATAAAAAAAATTCAAAATGGCTAATATTAGTGCTTTAAAAAGTTTGATCTGGCCTATCCTGAAAATTGGCCAACATATATGGATCAAGTTGATTTCTTTATGACAGCAAAAGAAAGCAAAGAATCTGAATTAGTGTTGGCACCTTTTGTAAGCATTTATGGTGATTCATTGTATGAAGTCATAAAATCTGCAATATCTTTCCTGATAGCTTACTTCTATTCAAACTTGCTTTATACTTTTAAAACAGTATAATTTCCAACTTTTATGTTCAAGGAGATGAGAATAAGACTAGAGATTTTGCAACACTAATCAGAAAGTTAGTCCTACTATGATTTTAATGATGTCTTAAAGAAAACATTAAGATATCAATACATTTTTGGAATATGTTATCATGTACTATCAAATTGCAACTGAGTTCTAATACAAACATTGACTCTGTGGTCTTGCAAATAATTCTAAATGAATCTATAGTGATATAGACCTCTCCATTAAGTAAAAGTAGTTCCAGCATTAAAGCTATGGATTCGAAAACCGAATCATTTAAAACATTTCCCAATCAAAACGGATTTAAGGAATGTTATACTAATGATAGTATTGTAAAAGTTTGTCAAATACATTTAATGTACCAGTATGCATGTAAGTCACGTAGAAACTATCTACTTTAAACAGAAAATGCATACATCTCAGAAAAAAATGGAAGAGTTCATTTTATAAAGCAAAAGGGTAATGTAAAATCAAATATAACCCATGCCTGTATAACTAATGTAAGAAGTATTGGGTTAGCTTTTAAATACAACATTTATATTAATTAGACACCAATAGAAATGTGTTACTGTGTCAAACAATATACGGGTTATCATGATTAGAAAAAATAAATATTGGCTGTGGCTTAAGTCTTGGTTCAAATGAGAATTAAGGTTACTATGCTTAGTAAAACAATTATTTTATTTTTCCTAGGTCTGATGGTAAGCATAGCATTAATCTATGATTGATTCAATCACTTGAGTTTTTTAGTAGTTAAAGAACCATCTCATAAGAATAAAATCAATGTGAGTCTGCCTAGAAGTGAATGATGATAATCTGGGTATGGACGCCAGAAAAATAATTGAAAATAAAGACACTAAAATGTGGATATGCGTTCAAGTTTTTGCCATATATTTAAGTGAATTATCTAATGGGTTCCAACAGTGCTGATAGAAATAAAAGCACTACAAACAGTGTTTGCTCAAACAGCTGATGGAAAGCAACATCATATAAACAAAGACCAACTGTATCTGAAATATGAATCACTACCCAGAAGTAAAGAATCACCAGTCAGCAATGAAGAGTGTGCAAGGTTCAAAGACATTAGAACAGCTGATGAAGATATGAGAAATGTATCCACCAAATCTACAAACGAAATACTATCTACATCCATTGATGAAGATATCAAACTTGATAATGATAGAACCCTACTTGAAGAAGCGATGAAGTGGGAAAGATTTTTACCAAAGCATTTTAGTAATTTCATTCTCCAGGGCTAATTTTAGCCAGGAAATGGAATGTTATAGATCAAATTATCTTCAAGTAATGGACTTATCCTGGATCATTTATTAATGATTGAGTTAAGCATTCATTGTTACAGACCAATGGATATGTAAATAAATAAGGTATATCTAATAATAGAAAAGGTCAATAAATGATGATACTAAATTAAATCTTATTACTCTCGTTATAGAAAAAGATCTGGTTATAAATATACAGTTCATTTGGAGGTAAAGTTAGACACAACAAATAACTGTCAGTGCTGAATGGCATTTGCACATTGCCCACACAATATTGTTAAGGTAGTGAGGCAAGTTCATGTTGTATTGGAAGCTGCTAGATCTTAAACCTGACCCAAGACAAGCTGTCACAGCACAATTGGAAGAGTTCGCGGATAACTACACATTAGGCAAGCTGACACTAATGTAGTTGGAAGTATTAGATTAACTTACAAATATATCTGTGCCGTTTGCTTCAGCCATTGCACTGAAATTAGACATTATATCAAGATAATAAGAGAAAGTGAATCAATTGTATATATTGTAAATGTAAGTTGTCTGAATATTAATAAAAAAATTTATCGTATTTTTACGAGTCTGTTTATTGCAATTGTATATAAACACAACAATAATTTTTAAAATAATTTATAATCATTTTATTTATAAGTTTATTAATCTTACAAGTTGAGGAAGTAAGTATTAAATTATAACGTAAAAATAAATATTTTAACGTTTTCAATATTTGTACAAAAAATCGTATTTAATATTTAATGCAAAGATAAGCACAAAAAAATAAATAGTAAAGCAATTCACTGACATTTTAGTCATTTATTAATCATTACATATATTATTTAAATATAATTTTAAATTGAGAGGTGTAAAGCTACACAAAGATCAAAATAAATTACATCTATTTTGTACATTATTTAAAATATTTTATTATGAAATCATGAATTGTTAAAATTATTCATAACAAAGCAGTTTCAAAATCATTTGATATGTTTTGTTTATATTATTTTATTTTAAATCATTTAATAGGCATATTTTTCAAATGCATTTATAAAATTTGTAATAGTAAGAATAACAACTTTGTTTTGTAATATTATAAAGCTATAAAAAATGTTAACAAATATTATTTAAATATTTAAAAGTTAGTTTAGGAATTCCAAGAATACTAAAGTATATTAGCATATTAAACTTCATATATAATGACAATGGGTTTAAAAATTACATATAATTTAAGGCAAATACAAGACTAATAAAAAGTGCAATCTGCTTACAATATACTTAATCATTGTTAGTTGCTATTACTTATTAATTTTTTATTAGAACACATTTTAACTTTTTATTCATTTAAAATACTAAACAAACTTACATAGAAGAGTATGAATATATATGATCTAAATAATTTCTCGAACATATAATCAATAGATGAGTATCTCTGAATTTCCATAGAATTTCTACATGTTACTCAACACATTATTAATGTGATACTCTACCTCTTACATTGAAATATGCTGATGATCATATTACTGACAAAAATGGCCAGAATAATGATAGATCATCAAGTACATATAATTAAAGCAGAATAACAATATAATTCTTCTGCAATCCCACAATAAAATATTCCTGGCATCATATTATTAAACAAAGATATTACTGTATTACACTTTTAATAGGTTATTGATATGTTCATTTTCCTTTTATGTATCTTGTATAAAGGAAGATTTTGATATTCAGTAATAATATTTACTGAGGCTGTAACCTCAAGAATATGCATGTAAAAATGCGATATTAGGGATCTCTACAGATCTTAACCACAAGCTTATGCTTTGGAATATGCATGTAAAAATGCAATATTAGGGACCTCTACAGGTCTTAACCACAAGCTTACATTTTGGAAGAATTTTCTTCAAAAGCATAAGCTTGTAGTTAAGACCTGTAGAGGTCCATAATATTGCATTTTTACATGCATATTCCAAAGCATAAGCTTGTGGTTAAGATCTGTAGAGATCCCTAATATCGCATTTTTACATGCATATTCTTGAGGTTACAGCCTCAGTAAATATTACTTATGTAATCAATGTGTGTTTAAATAAATTTATGTACAGTAATAGTAAATATATACACTGTAACTATATTACACATAATGGTTCAGTGCTTTGTGAGCTGGATATCCACTATTCTGTTGATAATAATGATCCAACTTTACAAGCCTCCAAGATAAAAAGGAAAATATAATAAGTGTCACCAACTTTATATTATAACTTTTCATTTATGTGCAAGATTATCAAACTCAAATATAAACTCTAGAGATCTTATATATATTTACCCAAATCATAATGACAAAGATAACTACAATATATTTTAATTTAAATAATCTTTTATTTTATATTTATAACCTTATTAATAATTAAATTAATTGATGATTTCATTTTACATTCATAATAAAATATTTTTATATAGATGCATAATAATTATATATATATATATATATACAAATTGCTCAAATCATTCTCTCAAATGTTACGCCTCTGTGAATAAATATAAAGTTTGGACTTGGAAATAGCATGACTTTATATTTATTTATAGAGGTCATTGCTGAAAAAAACAATATTTGAGAGGGTGATTTGAACATTTTGTATTTGAATTTTCAACTAGTAATATGAATTGGGATATTTATATATATATATAAATATTTGAAAAAATAATCTATTAAAGTCATTATAGATTTACAATATTTGATTGCATTCAATGTTCTAGATTGTATAGTTCATTAATTTGGATAGATTAGTTGTTGAAATATCAATAGTGATAACCTTTATTTCAAAAATGACAGCCTAAATTATTTTCTTCTAATTTAGTTGAATGATTCTCTTCATGATTATTAGTATGGAAAGGAAAGAAATTAATACTGAAATCAATTTTTATTATTTTTCAGATAGTTGGCTTTCCAAGAGTTTCATTTTATTAAGTTGTTTTGTTTTTCTTGGTTGGAGTTTGGTGATGGCAGCTATATTATAAAAAACCTGACTATGAACTGATTTGGGGATTTATTCAATATAATACTGATACAACTGAATATTTTTTTGATTAGTAGATAATTGATTTTAAGGAGATTAGCTTGGAAATGATAAGTGCTGTTCTTTTTTGGGGGGAAAATATGATATTAGTCTTTTCAGTTTATAGAATATCAGTTGGTGAATAATGACCATACAAAGCCAATTAGAAAACTTTCAATGTATTTTTTTTTTTAAAAATTTTCCACACTATTTTGATTTGGGATTAAGATTATGTATAACTAAACAAAATACTATGATTACCTCTACAATTTTTAAAATAACGATATATAAATAAGTTATAGTTAACTTATGGCTTAATTATTATCTTGGCATTAGCACTTAGAATAAATGCTATTTCAAGATAACAATCATTACATAAATTAACTATAACTGTTATTTATTTAATGATATATTGAAATAATTCTAGTGTATTTATTATAGTATTTATGTAAAAGCATTTGTAGGTATTGTAATTTTATTCTTTTTATTCAATTAATTAATTAAAATGACATGTTAATTTATATTTAGACTAAAAAAAATTTTTTTTTATATTTCAATCAATTATATATTTTAATTAGCTTAAAACTTTTACAATATTATTATTATAATTTTTAAAAAATACATAGCTATTTCTTTCACACAGACTCACACAAAACAATATTAATTTGATTTAAAAATTTTTTTGCTTTCTTTCTTTAAAATATTATATATACACACATATAATAAATCCCAAATTTCTTTTTTATTACAAATGAAAAAATAAAATCAATACACAAAATACATTCTTAGATGTAGGATTTATTTAAATCCTACTTTTATAAAGTATCATTATCTTCTTTCCAAGATGATCCTATGGTACAGATATATTTTATACATTTAATTTTATGTTTTGGGTCAACATTTTTTACCAGATTGTTTAAGGAAGATTATTGTTTTAGATAAATATTTGATTTTGCATACTATTTCCATATTAGAAATTTTTCATGTTTTATTCTCTTAGTCTTTTTTTAAAGTGAAAGTGCATTTATTTTTCTGTCCTTACAAAAATATTATTTTTAATCATGAATATTCTCTATATGTGACATTTTAATTTAATGATTACATATTTTATTTGACTATAAAGAGTTAAACTATTAGTATTATTTGACTTTTTTTATACTTATCTCTGATTGGAAATTTCTTATTCTAATTTCTAATCTTGCCCTTATTTCATGAGTCTTTCACATAACTGGAAAAATATATATAAACTGCTAAATGTGACTAAAATAAGGTACTCTGAAAAAAGTATTTCATCTTGTTTGATGCTTATGTGTGTCTACTTTTGTTACTTTCAATGTATCGTTTTTTCTCCACTTGTCCTGTTTCTTCTCATCTTTCTTCTGATTCTCATTATTATGTATTTCATGTAATAATATTTATTGAATATAATTTTAATTTACTTCTCCCTAGATATCATTTTATTATTTTGGTAATCAACCATGCTTCAGTTGTCAGTTCAGGAAGTCAAATCAACTATAATTTCCTTGATTAACCCAATCATGTCTGTATATTTTATCACCTGAGTGATTTTACTTTTAGCCTTTCCATGTCACAATCTCATTATAACAAAAAATATCACTGAAATAAAAATATATATTTAAAATAAAAAAATAGGTTTTCAATTTAGATAAAAAAAACTTCCTTTCATATTGTAACACATTATAAAAAGTCACCATCATATTGAAAAAAGGGTACACGCCCCATTTAATCACAAAAACAAAAACTGAACTATAAATATATTATCATTAAAAACAGACAATTTAAGGAGACAAAACTAGTTTAAAAAGTGCTTATTACAAAGTAATACTAGATCAGAACCATATAACTGTGAAACAAATAGAATTGACATTATCATTCTACTTAGTGCTCCTAAGAAAAAAAAAGTTAAGTATTAATTCTTAATGATATTATAACATCCACATCCTCAAATCAATGGAAAAAAGAAAATGGATTACATATTTAACTTTAAATACTTTTTATTTTATATCCACAGATTGCAATTAAGACAAAATAATACAAGATGATGATAACTATATTATACCTGATACATAAAAATACTTAATAGATATGTTGAAGTTGAAATAATTTAATATATAGAAAAAGCAGTTATATTTTTATATTAAAAAATCATCGTCAGATGTTAATAGACAATCAATGAAAATAGTAAACTATGAATGCTTTTTGCATTCAAAATATTTTTTTTTAATGCAATCTCTTGATCTTATATAGAGACAAAAGGATCACAGTATATAATAAGAAGATGCACCTTTTTGAATGCAAAAAGTGTTACTGTTTACTATTTTTATTGATTATTGTCTATTAACATTTGATGATAAAATTTAACAGATACTTCCTTATATAAAAACAGATTTGTGCCTTAATAAGTTCTCATTGAGGTAAAGAAATAAAGGATTTGTATATGGATGTACAGAAGTCTTTAGAAAAGTCACAACATATTTAAATTTCCATAGAAGTCATTACTGCCAAAATTAATAAATAACTGAAAGATGAAAATCTGATAAGTAAATTTGCTTATGTTGATAGAAATGAGTGAAGATATATATTGACAATGATTGTAGAAAAAGAAAAAACTTTCTATTAAAAATTCTTTCTTTGAGAATAATTCTAAATGAAAATGGCCATAAAAGCATCGAAATGAAGATATAGAAAAATTGGATTATATTTTGACTAACAAAAATATATATTTTAAGATTGTAATATTTTTATAAATTCTGCACAAAAAGTGATCATAAATTAGTGAGATTCAAACTAGAGACAAAAATTATTAAGAAAAAATAATATTCAAAGTTAATATTCCTAATCTTCAGAAATATTTTAGTAAATTTAAATTAGAACTTGTGAATCATTTTAAATATTAACAGATTTTAACAATAATTCAGATATGAATGAAGTTAATAGGAAAATAAGAGAAACACTATTAAGAAATATAATAAAAGTAGTGAGTACAAAAAATTCAGCAATTGACCATTAAATTTTCTACTGAAACAAGACTATTTATATAGAAAAAAACCAATATAAAAATATAAAATATTCCATTAAGAAGAATTGAATATTTAGAGTTTTGTTAAATGGTATGTGTGATATTCACAGATTACCTTTGACTAATGGATTAGCCCAGATTCCATCATACCTTGATTGGATTGAGCATTCAGTTCCATAGACCAAAATATTTATAAATAGAAAATATATGTCTAATAGTAGAAACATCCTAATGAGTGATAATTCTCAGTTAATCAGAGTGTTTTTATTATACAAAAAGAATCTGACTATAAATAGAAGTTTGAAATAAAAGTAGACAACAACAATTTACTAATAGACTATGGCAGTATGCATGTCACCCATTATATGATTAAAGCAGTCAAGTAATCTCATGATAGAATAGGAAGCTACTAGAACCTAAATCAGACATGAGGCAAGCTATCTCAGAATAACTGGATGTGTCACTATATTAGACACAAGCCAAGATGTCATGGTACTGCCAGAAGTGTCATTGTGCCTATTCACCAGTCAATCTGTCACAATGTAGCAGAAATTGTAAATATAAAAAGGTACCTGAAGTCCTTAAATTAATAGTTGCACAAATAAATAGAGCGGTTATCATGACAGTATATTGACAGCTAACATTATTAAAACATCAATAAAAATTTAGAATCAAATATGACAGTTACTTATTAACTATAAAAACAGAATCTTTCAAGCTGTGGGTTATTTAGATCAGTGTTATTAAAAATTGATAGCTAACATTTTAGCACAACAATAGGAACTTAAAACTAAAAAACATTTTTATAAGATTTTTTATTTTCACTGCAGAAAGTGAGAAATGCAAAATAAATCAAAATAGCTATCATTTATAGAAAAGTTTGGTTTGCCCTATTATGACAATTGACCACCCTACATGGAACAAGAGCTTTGTTATATGCAAATCAATCAAATTGAAATGGATGAATTAGGATTATTGACATTTGCATCATTATGTGGATCTCAAACCCACAAAATATTACGTGCACAAGCAGCTCTCATGCTGATGACTAAGCTTGATTTTGACAAAGAACTTTCTCTATTGACAATGTTTTTTGTCCTAAACCTCTAATGTTAATGCAAGGATATCATTTTAATCTCAGCACAGAAGGGATGGGGATAAAGTAAGAGATTTTGCTGTTATACTCAGAAAGGTAATTCTTAGCTACAAATTTGGAGATTAAGCTTGGATCTAGAACGCCATATTGAATTTTTTAAAAAACTGGACTGAGACACAATTTTTGCAATAACTTCAGTTTTAATTATGTTAGAGCAAAAAATACATTAATATAAACTAGAAAAACTAAGGAAAACAATAAGTCTAAGACAAATAGTGATAACCATTTAAAAAATAAGTAAAAAAAAAATTTCAACATATGACATAATTATTACTTTATTGTTTGATCATAATTTTAATTCATCATTAACTAAGTTTAAATTATATTTTCAGTGATAATTTCTTTGTATTTCTCACAAAATTATCTTTCAAACCATATATAATATGTTTTACCTGAGATAATCCATAGCTTCAGAATCTGCAAAAGTATTCACATAAGAATTCTTCATTTTTATCTTGTACCCCAAAAGTTACCAAATGTCAAAGGTCTCTATAAGAAAAAGATTCATCATAATAAAAGATAGAAAACAAATGATTTCCTGAAGATAGATATGCATTTGTCATCATAGCAATTGGCTTCTTGTATATCTAAAACTAGAAAATGTAGGATACTGTCTGTATCACTGATAAAATGAGTTTCATCTCTTTATTTTATATTTTTTTGTGTATGATGTTTATGTTCTTTATGCAAACCAGTGATGCTATCTTATTATATTTATTGTATCATATAGATATAATTTATTTGCATATAGTCCATTTGTTAGCTATAGACTTGAGAATAATGTGTTGAAACATATAGCAAAACCAAAGTGACTCCACAGTACGAGTATCAAGACATTTGCCTGCATATGCAATCTTTCTGTACATTTGATTATTAGTTTTGTAAAGCATTACTTGTAAACACAAACACATTATATAAACATAATAATAAATAATAAACTATTACACTTTTTGAGAATCATCATTTTTATAAAAAAGTTTATTTTTATAAGATAAGTGGATTAGAACTTACAAAATTACCATAGATATGAATTCTATATGAGCATAAATAAATATACAATTGATATATATATATATATATATATATATATATTGATATATATAAAATTTATCATAATATATATATATATATATATATATATATATATATTATGATAAATTTTATATATATATATATACACACCACTACAAACTCAAATTAATAAAAATTAAATCATTTTTTCAAATAATTAAAAAAAATTATAATATTATTCAAAAAATTAAAATTGTATATTTACAAGCCTGATATTCTGCTTATGTTTAGTTTCCATTGAAGGCCTTGTTTGTGAATTAGAGTATTTTTATTCTGATAAAAGCTTATTTGAAGGTCGATAAGTATTTTCTGTCTTTATTGCTTCATGGAAATTACAAAATTGATCAAAAAAATAAATAAATAAATGCACCGGTTACAAAAAAAAATTAATAAAAAATACAAATTCATCAGATTTTTTTGTGGAAGCCATTAGAAACTACATTAGAGATCTATCAAATGACTTATTTTTGTTGACAACATCTTATAGTTTTTACATCAGTAAAAAAAAGAAACAACATTTTGATCAATCAAAAAAGATGCACAGGACACCCACTTAATAACCTGAAGCAGACTTGAAAGAGCATTACATTTGTGAAAGAGAGACTTTAACTGTAGAATAAGTTTTTGATAGACTCTAATATTATGTTTGATTTAGCTGTTTTAAGTGATTCTATCAATGTTCATAGCAAGTCAGACTGTTTCTTAAATAAAAGTAATCCCAGCATTGAAGATGTGGATCAGACAGCCACATTTCTTATCAGAATGAGCTGATGGGATCTACTATTAATAAACACATTGTTTTAACTTGGTTATAGATATGACAAAAAAAAACATGCTCACACAAAATGTCCACATTTGGATATTATTTGTAGATATTGTAAGCATATCAGTCACTTAAAAGCTACTTGTCTTAAAAAAACAAGTATCTCAGTCAAGAATGTTAGAATCCATTATAAAAACCAGAAAGGCAATGTAAAATTAAATAAAAATCAACAATAGCTATATAAATAATATCAAATGCTGATTTCACTTTCAAACACAAAATTATTGCTTATTATGTATCTATAACAATGTAACTGGGGATCTAATCTATAATGTTCATTATGTCAAAAATATGTGGGCTATCACTAATAGAAAATGTAATTACTGCCTGAAGCCTGTCAGAGTAGTGATTTTTGAATCTCACATCAATAAATACTTTTGGATTGAACAAGAGTTAAAGTTACTATACCCAGTAATACAATTTATTGTCTCTTGTTATATCTGCTGGTAAGTAAAGTAATTTATCAGATCATGACTTTTTGTTCAATTATTTAGGCTTTACAATGAGGCTTTATCTAAAAGTAGTTGATGATAAGTTAGATTTGAATTCTAATACTATACAGAAAAATAAAAGCGTTAAAATGCAGATAGTCCCTCAAGTCTTATGTTGCATGTATAATGGAACCATCAAATGAGTTCCAGAAATTGTGATCAAATTAAAAAAAAATTAAACAGTAGTTATTCAAATAGCAGATAAATAGCAACACCTCAATCACAAAAACAACCTAAGGTTTAACTTTCCATCACTTTCCAATAGAAAATTATCAGGAAATTGTGACAAATCTACAAAGTTAAAAGTTACCAGATCAGTAAATGAAGACATCAGACCTACCAATGAAGTCATGGAAACTGATAAGACAGCAATAAAGACATCCAACAAAACAACTAAGTGACTATATTCTCCAATGATAATTTTAGGCATAAGGATGAAATTTTATATCTCAACTTACTTTTTAACTAATGGAATATTCCAGATTTCATCTTATTTTGATTGTATTGAGTATTCAACAGCATAGATCAATAGTTTTATGAATAGATGACATATATCTAAAAGTAAAAACATACCAATGGGTGATAATGCTCAGTGAAACCAATTGTTTTCATATAAAAAGGGATCTAGCTTTAAATAGTCAGTTCAATTGTAGGCAAAAAATTGACAACAATTTAATGTCAGACAAGAATGGCAGTATACATATTGTTTGCTATGTGATGAAAGCAGTTAGACAAGTTCAGGTTAGAACTTGAAGCTTCTGGAACATTATATCAGACTTGAGGCAAACTGTCACAAAAAGCTGCAAGTGTGACCTTATTAAACATAAGTCAAACTATCAGTACATCTGGAAGTGTCACCATACTTAGACATAAGTCAAGCTAATATAAAATAGCCAGAAATGTCACCATTCTACATGAAGTTTTTACATTGATAGTTGTGTGAATTAACACTGCAGTAGGATAAAGAGCTAATAATGACATAAGAAAATATAATGTGAATTAAGAAAGAGAGTTATGAAAAAGAACAAAAGTCTTAAAAGTAGAAAACAATATGGTTGTTATTGGTAGAAAATTTATTTCTGCAGAAAGAAGAAAAGATGGAACTATTACTAAAATGAAAAATGACACCATAAAATATGTAGAAGAGTTATATAAAAAGTATATAGTAACAAAAAGCAAAAACAATGATTCCCTACAATTACTATAAATTGTTTGCAAAGTTATTTATTCAAGATCTAAATAATAAAGATTCACCAGATGATTGAAAGATTTTAGTAGTAATATTAATATTTAAAAAAGGTAATAAAATATATTAGAAATTAAGAACTTATCAGTATTTTATAAGTATCTTGTACAAGATTCTTGCCAAGATAAATATATCTTGTCTACAGTGAATTTAAATCTTAACAGCCATAAGAACAAGCTGAATTTGAAATGCTTCAACACAGTGGATTATATCTAAGCATTGAAAAAAGTTATATAAAGGACCAATGAATATGAGTTGCAATTATGCTCTGGATAATTAGAAAATGATACTAAGAAAATTAACATTAAGAAAGAGGTACAATAGGGTGACTCCATATCTCTAATACGCTCTACTGAAGTTTTATATGATAATATTTTGTGGATTAAAATAGGAAACTAAGAGATGTAAAGTAAATGGAGATTAATAAAATTAATGTGATTGTTTTTGTAAATAATCTTTCAGAATTTTAGAAAATATTGCAAGATTTATCAGATAAAAGCAAGAAAATAGCTTTAAAGATAAATGTTAAAAAGACTAAAATAATATTCAATGGATTTTCATAAAAGAAGAAAATAAAGATTGAAAATAATGAATTAAAAGTTAACAACTACAAATACCTTGACCAGACTAATAATATAAATAAAATTACTTATGGAATTAAACTTGGATCTAGTGCTTTTGGTAGCATTAACTATAAATAATTAAAAGAGAATGTGTCTATGTTTGAAAAGAAAACTTCTTAATAAATGTGTTTTACAAATTCTTATTGATCTGAAACTTGGACCCTTAACAGAAGAATGATTTCAAATCATTCAACAGAGAGATATATGTTGGAGTGACAAGGTATTGTGAATAAAATACATGGATAAGAGAACAAACAGATCTTACTGACATCATTAAAATAATTAAGTCTGAAGTTGAACTTGTGTTGCATATATTGCTAGAAGAAATGATAAAAGAAAGTTAAACTAAATTCCAAGATTTTGTAAAAGGCATAGAAAGGGACAACATGTTAGATGAATAAGGATATTTGCTGGTGTGGTATGGAGAAGAGTGACTATAGATGGGAAAAACTGAATTACACTTGGATATACTTTCCTCTCAAATTTAATTGATAATGGTTTAAAATGCTGATGACAATGAAGAAAATTTATATGTATTTTCATGACCTTTTTGTATCAATTTTAATTATACTTATGAAGGGTTTTATGCATTAGAATTTAATGTATCTTAACATGCTCATGTTCTTTTTTAAAACTGGGATAAAACTTTAGAAATTTGTGCAGTTATTTTTTTCAAATAGTTAGCTTATTAAGCAATACAAATCATTGTCAGAATATTAAATGTAACATTTTGATCTAATTATTTATTACTTATCATCATGTGAACAATAGATTTTTTTTCTTGACTTTTTTTTTGTAGGAAAATATGGATTTTCCTCCATGATTCTCAATTAACATTGATCAATTTATCCAGCTTCTATGTCTAATAATTATCTGCTGTTTATGGAAATGACTGCTGATATAATGTTATCACATTACATATATATATATATATATATATATATATATATATATATATATATATAATCATTATTTAATTTTGCTATTTTAAAATATGTTACTTAAAGAATTAAGAAAATGAAATAATTTTAGGAAAAACATGTAATTGATAAGAAAGTTTTTTAGAATAATGCAAAAAAAAAAACAGGTAAACTCTCCATATAGTAGTGCCACTCAGTGATCATATGATCACGTGATGATCATGTGATAACATGAAAAACAAAGTTAGGGTTTGGAGAAACTGGATTAAAGTTGAATGATCTTCACTCTTATGTGGAATAACTATGTTTTTCAAAAATATATTAAACGAGTTCATAAATGCTTTTTAAAATATATATATATTCTTTAATTTTAAAGATTTTTCGTTAAATATTGCTTTGAATACTTAAATTATAATTTTAATGCATCCACCTTTATGTTTGTGGATGCATTTCAGTTATAGTATAATAAACTATGATAAATAAAAAAAATCTTCACCTTTTTTTGATTTTGATGTCAACAATTTATAGGTCTGAATCACTGCATCAAAAGAACTGTATACATTTTAATATTAAAATGTGGAAAATTAGTTATGCTTTTTGTTGTAATGTTAATGCACTGATAAAAGATTTTACAATTCATTTTCACATATGTGATAACTATTTTAATGCATCAATAAAGCAAAATTGATGTATAATGTTAAAGTATTGTAATCTGAGACTTGACCAAGAATGGCAAGTGAGTTCTGTGATTGAAAATTATCTGGTATTCCTTTCAAACCAAAATAAGTTTCTGAATAGATTATAGTCCCAAAAGGTTTGTATAAAAAACTAAGGTATGTTATACAACCAAACCCAGGGTTATATTTAAGAGAAGAATTGATAAAATTTTATTAGAAAAAATATCAGGTAAATGAATGAATAATTTTGCACACAGTTTTATTAAATAAAGAATTAAAAAGCTACAGTTAAATCATTTTATAGCCTGATAAATTGCTGATGCTATGTATTTCTTTAAAGAGAAGAATGTAATTTTGAATTAAATAAGAAGATTAAAGTAAAAAATCTTGTAGAAAAAAATTTCTGCTAGTAATTCAGAACAAGATAGTTTAAAAAATATGATGCAGATTTTTTTTTATAATAATCTTGGGTGACTGCACTTGAATAAGCAGATATTATAACAAATTTTTCCAAATATGAGTGTTTATGGTTATACGGGGATTAAATTTTTATTCTTACCATAGGCATAATTTTAGGTAAATTTCTATAAGTATGGAAATAGAATACATATATATTATAAAATATTGCTAATGTTTTGTTGTTACTGTTTCTATTGTTAAATGCTTATTTCCAAAACAAATATATGTTGATTTATCGATTTTTTTATATTTTTTTGGTCCACCTTTTTTTTTATTATAATTTAACAGGATAATAAAATCAATATACAATGAAGTTATCATAGAACAACGAAAGTGAAAACTATAAATCATTGAATCACTTTATTCTGTTTTAAACACAAGCAGCCATGGTGTAAAATTCTGACGCTAGTAATTACTTCTTTTTACTTGCAGAGTTGTCATAGAAACGTTAGTTTTAAGAAGGATAACTTTTTATGGTTTGCTCGTTTTCAGTGATCGCTATAAGAACATAAATCTAAGAAAAAAAATATAAAAATATCAATAGAAAGAAAATTTAGCAACTAGTTTAAATCTTATAAATATTTATTTTAAGTTCGATAAATAAATATTTTTTATCAATACAATAATAATAACTTGTTTAGATAGCAGACAGTTAAAGTTGTAAATAGTACACAAATTTGATATCTTAAAATAAAGGAATAGAAATGTATGTGATAATTATTCATCATATTAATAAAGAGTTATCAAAATTAACTTTTAGTTTTAAAGTAAAGGTAAAAATAAAGTAAACATACATTTAGATTAAAAAATAATAATTATACACATATATAATAATTTTAATTAATATGAATTTTCTGAAGTAACGTAACGTGCTTTATGTATTTTAAAATTAATAAATGAAACATTCAACCCTGCGGCTACAAGTAAAAAATTGCGATTAAAAATAATTTTAAAATAAACTATATAAAACAGGATATCATATTTTCCTACATGGATTTTGAAATAGATTGATTTTAAATTATTTCATTTTAATATTTTAAAATTACAGTTACCTATATAGTTTCTGATATTATTTTAAAATAGTTGTAAATATTAAATATTTATTTTTTTTAAATATTAAAATAGAACAAAGAATTCTTTTTTTTTTTAATGGTATATAAAAAAAAAACCACTGCGGAATGTTGTCTATGATATATTAAATTAGTATCGGTGATTTCATTGTTTTCAGTTATATATTGTAAATCATTTTTCATGTATAAATGAATAAAAAATTCTTTTACAATAGTAGAGTTAATGTCAATTAGAAATTATTATAGACTTAATGTGGTCTAATAAAGACTCCTAATCATATTAAGGTGCAAGTGAAAGGGATTTACTATATTAACTATATTCATTTATATACAGTATTTGTAAATAATAAATTATATATATTATCTACATCGAACTTGTCTCAGATGAAACCCATTTTTTAATAATAAAAATAAACAGGTTCATTCCTTGGGAGTTCATCAATAGTAGAAATGACTAGTTGGAGAAACACAAAGACTTGGAGTTTGCGATCTTGCCAATCTACCCCTGTAATATGTTTCAGTTGCATGTAGCAATTTGTAAATACTAAGAAATTTTTATTAGTAAATAGAAAATATGGGGGATTTGAATTCAGACTTTCAAACAACCTTCAACTACCCACACTATCTCATATTACAGATACACATGACCACACATATGTAGAAAAGATAAATAATCATCAATGTGGTTCAGCATAAAATACGTATATTGGATTATTTATCTTTTCTACATGTATGTGGTCATGTGTATAAGTAGTATGAGATAGTGTGGATAGTTGAAGGTTGCTTGAAAGTCTGAGTTCAAATCCTCTATATTTACAATTAAGTTCCAGGTAAAAGAATGCCTGTATTTCAAATCTTAGTAAATAGAAAACTAAGCTTTGTTACAAATATTTTTCTAAAATAATCATTTTTTTCTTATAGTTCAATAAAAAACCTTAACAAATCATACTTTAAAATCAAATACAGATATTCTGCCTTTGGTAAAAGAAAATTAGTATCAAGAGTTTAATACAGTTGAGCTGAACATCATAGAATTGTTTTAAAAACAAATAAAATAAATTATAAAATAATAAAATATTGATTAGGCACAAATTATATGTGTTGAGTTTTTAAAATAATTGCATGAATTATTATTATATAATGCATCAAGTAGAAAACAATCTATAATATATCGAATATAATTTTTTTTTATCAAAAACTATAATTTTAAAATTTTTGTCATAAAATATATATATGCAGAGAATATGTATCAGTTCGAATTAAATGCATTTACAGTTAATTATATATAAATATAACTTTAATTATTGTTTTAACATTTATTAATAAATGTCAATATAAGTTTATTTAATATTTCTGATCTATAGCTTCTGTAATTTACATGCTCATCAAAAACTTTTGATCTCACCCATACACTTAATATATTATCTTCTTCAGATAATTTACACCAGTTTAAAACTTCCATTATATATTTAACATCATCTTCCTTAGAGACACTTATATCCCAGTTTATTTTAGCTCCATATATGATCAATAATGTTTGCAATGCTTATTTGTTTTTTATTCATTTATTTATTTATTTACGTGTTATCACCACAGACATATTTCAAAATTTACTGTTTGATCTATTATAATCTCTTTATTGATCTTCTAGTAAGTGTCTAAAACTCTGATCTGGAAATAAGTTCTAATAAAATATATTTAGTAAAAATATGTTTTTCCAAGTACTTGGGCATAATTTTTTAAACATATTATTTTTACCAAAAATAATCCAAGCAAGTTTAAATGAATAATTAATTTTATTATTTGTTTTAATTTTAACTTGTTCAATTCCTGATTCATTTTAAAACTGTAATATTTTAAATGATGTGCAAATTTTAGAATAATTTTAATAATTTCTGGATATTATAAATATCAGTTATTGGCACTGTATTCATAAATCTTTTCTACTCTCTAATTCTTCAGTCATCCATATTATTGAAAATCTTATGATGGCATCTTCAAAGCTCTTGTTGCAAATTTTGTGGTCATATCCATATTGCCCATAAGTTATTCTGACCCTCATATATAGAAGCTTAAGATCATTTATATACACAAAAGAGGGATGAGCAAAATCCAGGCTCAATCTGTAATACTTAAATACAAATATAGTATATATACTTACATGAGGTGCAGTTGGAAAAGATTTGAGTTCAGTCATTTAAACTCCTTCAGTCATGCATTCACTCCATATTATGCAACTGATACACATGATCACACACATGGGAAAAAGTAAATGATCTCCAATAAACATATTTCATGCTAAACCAGCAGCCATCAGTTAGTCTGAATCATCTTAATATAAACAGAGCACTGATTATAAACATATATGGGAAATGATGATCCAGAACATTGATGAGTGCTAGTTCAACATAAAATGTTTATTGGAGATCATTTATCTTTTTCATATGTGTATGGTTATGTGTATTGAAGGGAGCTTGAATGTCTGGGTTCAAATCTCCTCTAATTATATCTAGCTTGAATTTAAATAATACAGATTGAGCCTGTATTCTGCCCAACTCTCTTATGTATATTTAAATGGTCTTAAGGTTAAGAATGACTTACAGTCAGCATGGGTATGACAACAAAACTGACAAACAACAGCTTTGAATATGCCATCAGCAGACTTTCAATAATATGGATGACTGAAGAGTTGGAAAATGGAAAAGGTTGAAGTATGTCCATTAACGTTTGAAGATTTGTTATATTAATATAATCTGAACACTCAATATATATATATATATTCCGACCTTCATCTCGTGCATCTTCACTTCAAAATAATATATGATATAAAATAAAATGGGTTCTATCTCAGTTAATAATTAATAACTAAAATATTCAGCATTAAAAATAAAATATTTCACTAGTTCAAATTTAAAAATACGAATAAAGTTCAGTTTATAAAAATAAATTAAATAAATATTTAATATTTTCATGAGACTTGAAGTGAAAATACAGGTGACAAGATAGATTACATTGAGCCAATATCCCACAGGATACTACCTCAATGGCATAAGAACACTATCCCCTCTTTATTACTATTTCAAATAACAAACTCATAGTATTCTTAGGACTTTAATAACTTCTACTCACTAAGATTAAACTAATAATTAAGTCTTAATCTTCTATTATAATAATCTAGCTCAATAAAATAATCTCAGGTTCATAAAGTTTATTCTAAGTTAATTTAAAAATACGGTAGTAAAATATGAGAAGGGATTTTATGCCATAATCTACTACACTTAAACTAATAATAATAAATAATAATATTAATATTCTTCATTGTTTAAGTACTACTGTATATCTTTTCTTTTTACTATCATTTTATTACCATAATAAAATAATGAAATAATATAATATGATCTTATATCTTCATGTAATGATATAATAAATAGGTGGTAGCATTTTAATAATCTGACAAACAAAATATGTGTGGCAACTGATAGCATGTAATTTAATATAATATTGTGATAACTGATTTATGACCAATAAAATAATGTAAGATTATGATTATTTAATTATAATGAATACCAATAAAATATTTAAATTCTTAAATAATTCTCTATTTATCTTTTTGTGCAAAATTATATATTTGTTTCGATTATTATGCATATATCATGATTTCATGCAGTGATGTGGAGAAATAAATAACTCGGACACAAAATTTTTGAAATAACAAAATTTAACAAAGTTTATTACTAACAACAAATAAATAAACAATTTATTTACACTATTTCCGTGGATATCCTTAACTTTTTTACTTTACAGTTTGATCTACCGGGTTATAAAAAAATAACTTATATTTCAATTATATCTTTATTTAGATTTAGGACAAAATTTTAAAAAAAATGTTACTATTTGGTTTCTCATTATGGTTAACTTATTACAAATATATTTATCTACTTTATTAGCAACAGCATTTTATCCTTAATATTATTAAACTATCTTGTTTTAAAAAATTCATACCTAGAAAAACATTCCATAGAAAACAAAATTTTATAATGAGTATGGATTTCTCAAAATATTAAAAAAAATTTCATCTTGCAAAGTGAAAGATGTTACACAAAATATTATCCAAAATACAGTACTAGATTTTAGTACTTATCACACAATGTTTACTAATCATAATATATTCTTCTTTAAGCCTTACTTTAGTATGATAAAAGTGTAATCATTAATATATTTCTGTTAATCAATAAACAAAAAATATACTAAGCATATTGTTTACATAATTTACTTTGTACTATTGTATTTTAAAATATGCAATACTTATTTTTCTCTTAAAAAAAATAAAACTAAAGCATTTAAAATTATTATCACTTAAAGAAAATATCTTTGTTTAGATACCCTATTTAAAAAATTTTATATTTCATTTCCGAAATAAAATTCAAAATATATTCTATGATTCTTTTCTTTCCTTAGGATACTTTGGATCTTCAATTTTAAGTTATACCATCCTATTCCTTCTAAGCAAATAAATCAATCTTATACAAAATGATAGCATAACCTAAGTTCTAAATTATTTATCATTTCTCTTAAACATATCTTACTGAACAATGCAGTTACATGAAATAAAGATAGCGAAAACAGATGCATAGATTAAGGAAGAAAGCTAGAGTATTACTCTTAACATATCTCAAAATCATGGCACAGTGTGAAGAGGTATGACATTTACCTGCCTAATAGCCTCTAGTAAAGGGACGATGTTAAAACTATTTCTTCAGCTTTATTAGAACATCAAATATTTAAAGAAATATAAACACTGTCCAAATAAAATGTGTATCAGTCATAGGGCTTTGTTAACTATGCTGATATTCACAGAAAGACTAAATCTTATTTCCATTCCTTATAACATCCTATTTTTTAAAACATCATCTTGGTTTCCTGTTCACTAAGTACTTCCAAGCCACTATCTCAACATTATTTCTCAAGATTTTCCACATCTTACATCGATAAATAACTATCTGCATTTACAAAACAATAAATAAAATTCATTAATAGTTAAACAATCTAGCTGTTCCACAAGAAAAGTCTGCTTACTTCATTATTCTATATGTCTAATCATATACAATCTACTTAGACAAGATTTGAATATCCCATAACATGAAAATTTTAAAAGAATCACATAATTATTTGTTATGTTGGATTATATCACTAATAAAAAAAAAATTGTCGTATGCATATTTTTCAAATCAATCCTATCTCATAATGTTTTTTTTTTTTTTAAATGTTGTATGAAATGCGGTACATATAAGTAAAAAACTTTTACACTTCATTCTTCCACTTTATGGATGATCTAAAGAAAACAAAAAATATATACACTATAAATTATCAATAGTTATTATTATTACTAATAACCTTTATCTAGTCATCGTGTTCAGTAGGCTTCCTTTATCCACTTGAGCATTGCAGATATAAAAAAAATTCACACCCATACATTTTATATTAAAATATTTTTAGTTAAATTATTAGATTGTTATATTATAAAATTTTAATATTAATAAATTAATGTTTTTATGTTTTTCCTAATCTTATATAAAAATTTAGATTTAAACTAGGTTAACAAAATAAAAAAAATCAAAACTATAATTATATATTTCTTGACGATAGTTCCTGATAAGTCCAAAATGTTTATTATTTTCTCTAGTTTTTTTAAAAATGTTCCCTCCAAGCATGTTAAAGTTTAAAATAAAAATAATTATTAATCCATTTAGTAAAATTTATAGAAAATAATCCTTGGTTTTAGTATTTAGGATGATAATTATTAAATCATAATATTAATTAATCCCGTGAAGCTTCTTAATCTTCTCTACCAATATTCTCTGTGTATCCGATGCATCAATCCATCTCATTTAACTTTGAAAAAATATTCGATAAACTTTTAAGTACTATTAGTATTTCCATGGATCCATTTTTTTATTCATCTATGTGTTCACTTTTTTATCTATGTTTCCTTCTTGATACATTTAAACTTTCGTTTGGTATTTTTATATATCACTTTAAAAAAAAATGTTACCTTCAGAAAGGATATAACATTTTACTCCTTTTGATATAATATTATATAAAATAATTCATGCAATATACAATTGTCTTATTACTATTTAAAAAATAAATCTTGGATAGGCTTATAAATAATACGTTTCAATACATTTTTTTTAGACTCCGTATAATGTCCGAGCTGTGGTTTTTTATGTACCAAAACAGTTCTTCGGTGAAATATTAATAAAGCTGTATCAATAAATATTCCAAACATTTTTTCAGCATTACTACTTATATCCATTTTATTTCGTAGTATATCCATTTTTATTGCGAAGTTTAGGTTAAACTTTTATATAAAATACGACTGGTAAGTATACTTAAATTAGCCAATCATTTTTCACGAAGTTCCCAAATATATTATACTTTAAAACTCTCTTTTCAAAGTATATAAAAATTGACTAAAATAAACATTTAAAATATTATCTCTTTGATAGCTACTATATACCTTTCTCTGGTTTCAATATATTATTAATCTCCCCTGATTACTTAGTTACGATGATATTTATAGTCTGTAAGAATACCTATTCCTATTGGTTAATTCTTACTTTAGCTTGAGAACAAATTTACATATTTTTTAGTTTATAATAGAATTAAATTTCAAAATTAGAAATTATGACGTAATGAACTTAAAATATTATTTAAAATATTACTTTTGAATAAATTATTATTTTATTAAAACTATTTAAACATTTAAAATAACTTTTAAAATAACATTTAACAACTTATTCCATTTCTTAATATTCAATTTATCTATTTTTATTTAAATAAAATATTCAATTTTTATATTATGAATGTATTCATCTTTATTACATTATTTAAACATGTTATACGATAGTTAACTTAATGTTTAATACTATTTACTTTTATGATAGGCAATAATTTCATCCAATTCTATACTGCAATTTCAAAATATTTTAAACTTTATTATTAACTCAAACGAGCGTGTGTGAGAATGTATGTAATATACAAGTCACATGATTAATAACTTTGACAGACGATTTTTAATCTATTTCTCTGTCCAGTTTTATAAAATTGATACACTTATTATATTATATAAAATAATTATAAAAAATTTGGAAGAATAATTTTAAAAATATAGAACTAAATACAATTCTCACCATCATAAAGTTTATTTTTAAAATATATTATATTAATTTTGATTATTACATATGATTATAAATTTAAACACTGTATTTATTAACTTATCAGTTTTAAACTATTAAAATCGAATTTATTAAATATACTTTTAATTTTTATAGCTGTGTTATTTAATATGGCCAGCTTTTACAACCATATGAAACAATATTTTGAACTTTACTTAACTACTTTTTAAATAATTCGCTATAATTTTATATACCACGTATTTTCTTTAGCTTTAAATTGTACTTTAAAGATATAATTGACTTAATACAATTACCATATTAAAAGAACATATTCTAAATTTAAAATTTTTTAGTAATTGACTGTTATGAATTATTATCGACCTATAGAAAAGGGCACAGTAACCTCCTCCTTCCAATAAAAATTTTAAATTAAACATCTATCTTAATATTTACTCTATCTATTGATACTTAATATCTTTATCATTTGCTATAACCAAATTCTATCTTACACTACTGAAATGTAAAAGAATATACTGTTTTTAAATACAAACTTATAAAATATTTGGACATTACACTCAGAATCTCAACTAGTAATACTAGAAAAAATTTTCTACACTTCTTTATCCTTTTGAATAATTAATTAGGTTATGACATTTTAAAGTTTTATATTTGTTCTGTAAAAAATAAGGCTATAACTTTATATTTTTTAAATATACGTCTTATCTAGAAATTATTTGTCTTAATCATTAGGTATTTTCTTTTCTAAATCTAAACTTTAATTCTCTCTCGACTTCCTTAAGTCTCACCTTAGCTTTTCCTATCTTCTTTTTTTTATTAAGATCATTCTTAAGAAAATCTGTCATGAATTTCTCGTACTTTAGACATTTAAGTCTTACTTTTATCTTGCTTATATCTCTATTCTGATTAAATTTTTCTCTTATAAATTCACTATTAGGTATCAAGTTTCTAATTCCTTTAAACAATATTTCTTTAGAAATATCAAATTGTAAACGAATGTTTCTATCATTAACACTACATTTAGGTATCATATCTTGCATTTTATTTTTAAACTTATTACTACTTTTATCAATAATTTTTGGTAACTCATGTTCCAATAACTTTAAATACCTTTGTTCTAAAGAGTTTGACTTTATCTCTGTAGATTTACCAAATCTTTTATCATCAATATAATATTTTTTAAAACTTTTAAGTTGATCTATAGTTCTTTCACCAACTAATCTTTCATAGGATTTACTCACTCCTATCATTTCATTAGTCAATTCAAAATATTCTTTGGGATTTTTCAGTATTCTTTTATATAATTCATTCCTACTATTAATTATTTCAATAGATTTTTTCTGAATTTTCTTTTCTTCATAAATCATTTCATTATCTATAATAGTTTTTCCAACAAATAACTTGGTTTCTTTACTAGCGAATTTAATATAAGACTCATCTTTTTTAAATTCGTCATATGCTATCTTAACAAATGATACATCATTATATCTATCTTTATCTCCGAATTTAACAGAATCTATGTTTTCTGCTGTCAAATTACTACATAAGTTAATATCTTTATTAACTATC
This sequence comes from Epiperipatus broadwayi, assembly GCA_028023455.1. Classification (NCBI taxonomy): domain Eukaryota; kingdom Metazoa; phylum Onychophora; class Udeonychophora; order Euonychophora; family Peripatidae; genus Epiperipatus; species Epiperipatus broadwayi. The sequence goes on from JAQFVV010000016.1 coordinate 3,173,208, forward strand.
TCAATGAATTGTGGATTTTCCTTATTTACCATCTCTATAATTTCTTCATCATCTACCACATTTTCACTAATTAAATTAATAGATTCTTTACTCTTCTCCGAATCTGTACTAATTATTTCAACAGATTTACTACTTATTTTATGAGATACTTTCTTACTTACTATTTTTCCTTCAAAGTTTTGTATCCCTAATCTTTTAATTTTCCCATTACTTCTTTTTGAACTTCCTCTTTGATACTTATTTTAGTCTGAACTACCTCTTCCTTAATAATTTTAATTTCTTCATTAATATGATTTATATTACTCTTTACTTCATAGATTTCATTCTTTACACTTAAATTATAACTCTCTATTTTTTGATCTAACTTACTATTATTTAGTTGACATCAGACAATAGATTCTTCTATTTGAGTTTTAAAATCTTTTACTGCTTTTTCTGAAAATTCAGAAAATTTTCTCTTCAATAATTTTTGATTTCTGTCTTCTATTTGCATTATTTCTTCCTTTAAAGAATCAATAACTTTTTCATTGCTATCAAATCTCAAATCCAAATTATTAAATTTATCTTGTACTTCCACCTTAAAATCTTCTACTGTTTTACAGGTTTCATTAAGTTTTTGATTCATACTTTCTACACAAGTTCTGATTTTTTTTTTTTTGTTTTTTGATAATTTTACACACACAGTTCTGATTTCATTACTATTTTTGTCCACATTTTCACTAAGAGATTCTAATCTTATATTTGTCTTATTTAGATTTTCATTAAGAAATTCAAACTTCAAATTACTATCTTCTCTAATTTTATTCATATTTTCATTAAGAACATCAAACTTTACGCTATTTTTATTCATATTTTCATCTAACTTTGTAAGCATCAATAGTATTTGGGCCATTGAAAAATTCTCTACATCTTTTTCAGGCACTTTTACCTTTTCTTCCACTATTTTAATTTACACAACCTCTTTCTCCTCTTCATTCATTTTGCTATCTACAATTTGAACATCATCTAAAACTGTTTACATTTCGATTAAGTTTTCTATTTCTCGTTTCTCTTCACAACTATCATCGACAATAAACTCAGATATTTCACTCTCTAAAATGTTATCTTGATTATTCATTTTTTTACAAATATGCTTTTTCAAAACTCAGTATTTAAACAATGTATTACTATTAATTTTTCATAAAAATAGTTCCTTACCAGTTTCTTCTATCTCCATCTAACCATCACCCACAAAAAACTATAGATAATAATTTTTTTTTATATCCTTATACAAACTAACTCTAATTAATTACAGTAACAATAACGATTAAAATTACGTATCACAACATTTCTCTTCCCACATGCATGACTCACAGATATTTTGCACATAATAAAATATTTTCAAAATATATCGTTAATATTTCAATAATTGACATGGTCATAATATGTAATAAAATAATCGTAAGCCACACATGCATATTTTAAAATTTTATTTGCTAATTGTTTTAATTTATACTTTACTATTTTTAAACAGTCAGATTATCTACCACATAAAATTGCAATATTTTTAATAATAAACACTTAATTCACAATAATAATCAAATCCTAAATAATTATTGCTATAATAAATATTAAATTACCTATCTTCTGTGAGATATACTATCAATAATCTTCAAAGTTACGCGAACAAATTCTAATACTAACTATTGTATTGTATATTTTTAACTACTTTCCTAATATATCTCGTAGCCTAAATGTTTGGGTACGACAATCTGACCTATCGATTGTATTCCCAACTACACATCATGCAGTCACATTGGATGAGCAAAATCTAACCTTCTGTTGGTTGAATCTGATGCCCTTACTAACACATCTCGAGCCCCTAAAGTTGGCATGCCATAATCAAACCGAGACTTCCCCATGTCATGTAAGCCCATTATACTCTCCCATTTTAAACACTCAGGCCCAACACATTGCTGGCACCAAAATCTAACCTGTAATCTCGTGCATCTTCACTTCAGAATAATATATGATATAAAATAAAACGGGTTCTATCTCAGTTAATAACTAAAATATTCAGCATTAAAATTAAAATATTTCACTAGCTCAAATTTAAAAATACGAATAAAGTTCAGTTTATAAAAATAAATTAAATAAATATTTAATATTTTCATGAGACTTGAAGTGAAAATACAGGTGACAAGATAGATTACATTGAGCCAATATCCCACAGGATACTACCTCAATGGCATAAGAACACTATCCCCCCTTTATTACTATTTCAAATAACAAACTCATAGTATTCTTATGACTTTAATAACTTCTACTCACTAAGATTAAACTAATAATTAAGTCTTAATCTTCTATTTGTAATAATCTAGCTCAATAAAATAATCTCAGGTTCATAAAGTTTATTCTAAGTTAATTTAAAAATACGGTAGTAGAATATGAGAAGGGATTTTATGTCATAATCTACTACACTTAAACTAATAATAATAATAATATTCTTCATTGTTTAAGTACTACTGTATATCTTTTCTTTTTACTATAATTTTATTACCATAATAAAATAATGAAATAATATAATATGATCTTATATCTTCATGTAATGATATAATAAATACGTGGTAGCATTTTAATAATCTGACAAACAAAATATGTGTGGCAATTGATAGCATATAATTTAATATAATATTGTGATAACTGATTTATAACCAATAAAATAATGTAAGATTATGATTATTTAATTATAATGAATACCAATAAAATATTTAAATTCTTAAATAATTCTCTATTTATCTTTTTGTGCAAAATTATATATTTGTTTCGATTATTATGCATATATCATGATTTCATGCAGCGATGTGGAGAAATAAATAACTCGGACACAAAATTTTTGAAGTAACAAAATTTAACAAAGTTTATTACTAACAACAAATAATAAACAATTTATTTACACTATTTACAGTGGATATCCTTAACGTTTTTACTTTACAGTTTGATCTACCGGGTTATAAAAAAATAATTTATATTTCAATTATATCTTTATTTAGATTTAGGACAAAATTTAAAAAAAAATGTTACTATTTGGTTTCTCATTATGGTTAACTTATTACAAATATATTTATCTACTTTATTAGCAACAGCATTTTATCCTTAATATTATTAAACTATCTTATTTTAAAAAATTCATACTTATTGCAGATATAAAAAAAATTCACACCCATACATTTTATATTAAAATATTTTTAGCTAAATTATTAGATTGTTATATTATAAAATTTTAATATTAATAAATTAATGTTTTTATGTTTTTCCTAATCTTATATAAAAATTTAGATTTAAACTAGATTAACAAAATAAAAAGAATCAAAACTATAATTACATATTTCTTGACAATAGTTCCTGATAAGTCCAAAATGTTTATTATTTTCTCTAGATTTTTTTAAAAATGTTCTCCTCCAAGCACATCAAAGTTTAAAATAAAAATAATTATTAATCCATTTAGTAAAATTTATAGAAAATAATCCTTGGTTTTAGTATTTAGGACGATAATTATTAAATCATAATATTAATCCCGTGAAGCTTTTTAATCTTCTCTACCAATATTCTCTGTGTATCTGATGCATCAATCCATCTCATTTAACTTTGAAAAAATATTCGATAAACTTTTAAGTACTATTTGTATTTCCATGGATCCATTTTTTTATTCATCTATGTGTTCACTTTTTTTATCTATGTTTCCTTCTTGATACATTTAAACTTTCGTTTGGTATTTTTATATATCACTTTAAAAAAAAAATGTTACCTTTAGAAAGGATATAGCATTTTACTCCTTTTGATATAATATTATATAAAATAATTCATGCAATATACAATTGTCTTATTACTATTTAAAAAATAAATCTTGGATAGGCTTATAAATAATATGTTTCAATATATTTTTTTTAGACTCCCTATAAAGTCCGAGCTGTGGTTTTTTATGTACCAAAACAGTTCTTCGGTGAAATATTAATAAAGCTGTATCAATAAATATTCCAAACATTATTTCAGCATTATAACTTATATCCATTTTATTTCATAGTATATCCATTTTTATTCGAAGTTTAGGTTAAACTTTTATATAAAATACAACTGGTAAGTATACTTAAATTAACCAATCATTTTTCACGAAGTTCCCAAATATATTATACTTTAAAACTCTCTTTTCAAAGTATATAAAAATTGACTAAAATAAAAATTTAAAATATTATCTCTTTGATAGCTACTATATACCTTTCTCTGGTTTAAATACATTATTAATCTCCCTGATAACTCAGTTACGATGATATTTATAGTCTTTAAGAATACCTATTCCTATTGGTTAATTCTTACTTTAGCTTGAGAACAAATTTACATATTTTTTAGTTTATAGTAGAATTAAATTTTAAAATTAGAAATTATGACATAATGAACTTAAAATATTATTTAAAATATTATTTTTGAATAAATTATTATTTTATTAAAACTATTTAAACATTTAAAATAACTTTTAAAATAACATTTAACAACTTATTCCATTTCTTAATATTCAATTTATCTATTTTTATTTAAATAAAATATTTAATTTTTATATTATGAATGTATTCGTCTTTATTACATTATTTAAACATGTTATATGATAGTTAACTTAATGTTTAATACTATTTACTTTTATGATAGGCAATAATTTCATCCAATTCTATACTGCAATTTCAAAATATTTTAAACTTTATTATTAACTCAAACAAGCATGTGTGAGAATGTATGTAATATACAAGTCACTCACATGATTAATAACTTTGACAGACGATTTTTAATCTATTTCTCTACCCAGTTTTATAAAATTGATACACTTATTATATTATATAAAATAATTATAAAAAATTTGGAAGAATAATTTTAAAAATATAGAACTAAATACAATTCTCACCATCATAAAGTTTATTTTTAAAATATATTATATTAATTTAGACTATTACATATGATTATAAATTTAAACACTGTATTTATTAACTTATCAGTTTTAAACTATTAAAATCGAATTTATTAAATATACTTTTAATTTTTATAGCTGTATTATTTAATATGGCCAGCTTTTACAACCATATGAAACAATGTTTTGAACTTTACTTAACTACTTTTTAAATAATTCGCTATAATTTTATATACCACGTATTTTCTTTAGCTTTAAATTGTACTTTAAAGATATAATTGACTTAATACAATTACCATATTAAAAGAACATATTCTCAATTTAAATTTTTTTAGTAATTGACTGTTATGGATTATTACCGAACTATATAAAAGGGCACAATATATATATATATATAATAAGTGAAATAATATTCAATGGACCATTAGTAAGAATGGATTTTCATTCTTGCTATTAAAAGGTGAGAAGGTTGCCTTGACAGCAGTGAGAAATATTGATTACTATTCTTATTGTGAATGTTTATGTGGTTATTGGTGGTTTCTAATGGTTACTAATTATCCTAATTAGCTTTAAGCATTATTTGACTTATTATTTATACATGAGCAATTTAAAAGTATTGCAGTTTGTAATGTTATAATTGACTATTTATTAATCTGCATTACAGTGGTATGTTTATTTCATGTTTAAAGAGGTTTATCTAAACCTCATTGTATCAATATTTCATTCTCTGTAGTCAAGTTGCAATCTTTAAGTGTTCATATATATTCAATGGACCATTAGTAAGAATGGATTTCCATTCTTGCTATTTAAAGTTTCTCTAAGAAAATTTATTACAGGATTGTTACTAAAATGATAATTATTTTGACAACTAAATGTTATATCTCAGTGAATACATAGACATAGCTTCCATAAGGATCATCCAATCAGACTCTTTCTTATGTTTATTAGTCTCTTCAGTCAAACCTGTTGAAGTTTGAATGTTTAAGACCCTTTGTATAAATGAATTATCTAAAGTTTACAGCAGCTGATTTAAGAAGTAAGTAAAATTATTATTTCTGTTATATATTAGCATATTTTCCATTTTCACATTTATGTAAACATTGTTTGGTTCTAGAATGAATTCTGTATGATGTAGTATTTGATTATCTTCATAGAAATTTTATAAATTAGTGCACAAACCTTTAAAAATAATATTTAGAACTCTGGGGATTAAGCAAAAATATTTTTAAGGTAATGTAAATAATTGTACACAAAATTATATAAATACTTAACAAAATAAACTCCCCAAGTTGTGTATCTTTATTTAATATTCCAGTTAAGCTCTCAAATATAGAAAAACATTAGTCTAAACATTCCAAAATATTTATTAACCAATTAATAATCATCTAAAATAAACCTGTGCAAAATTAAATAATGAAGTATTTTTTAATTTTATTTTATTATTAGATTCACATGTAAATCTAATGTAGGGACATTGCTTTATTCTATCTCACTTTGAGAAAAAAAAATGTATACATTTTGGAGATCATACAATTACCTTAGATGTTCCCCCCTTAAGTGAGTTTCCTAATAACTTTGTTATTTGGATTACACCTTTATTTCCTAAATAGTGTTTCTCTAATAACAATTAACTTGCAGAAGCATCTTCTTAAATATAACTCATCAAATAGAAAACAGAAAACAGTACTACTCTTTTATCAATTAATTTGTATTTACATAACATATGCTGACATTATTTTACTTTATGTAAGATAGACCACAATTTACTTATTACTTATTAATATGTGCAGGTTTTAAACTGTGGGTATTGTATGTTCCATTGAATCCATTAGGTGTGCCAATTATAAATGCATTTTTTCCTACTTACTTTATTATTTTGTACAGGCCTTCATAAATATTGAAGAATTTGCTATACTTATCTTGCTGTGAATTGTTAATGTGTGTTTCAGTTCTAATTCTACTTCAAGAAATAGTCTAATGAGTATGTTCAAAAAAATTATTTCTTTTAACTAACCCTGTAAGTAAGATATTAACTAAGCTAAGTTGAAACAAACACTGTGCTGAAATAAGTAAGTTATATTGGATTAATCTAGAACAAAATAAAGAAGTATAGGATTCTGAAAACTAATATTTTAAATAACATCAAATTAAAAAAATGTCCATATATTTTTGAAGTAAATCTACATATTACTAACTTATGACAGTAATATGACTAAATGTAACCAAATAAAATTAATATTGTTACTTAAGGATTTGTACTGTGACCATGACTATTTACATATTTTAATATGTTCCTGCAGATGAATTGATATCTCTAATGGATTGGGTCATGCTTTTATTGCCATCTTTATTATTATGGGATGTTGGCCTTCTTTTAAAATAATGACTGGCATTTTCTTAATATCCTGGGATTTTATGGTTCTCAAGGAATTTATATTATATACTATATAAATAAATGCTCCTCCAGTAAACTGTCACTAACTTACAATGCTTCCAAAGATCTTGTTACTTTCTTCTATCAAATGCCAACCTGATGTCACATGTATGCACTCAATATGTTTTAGCATGTTTCTACTAATAATACATATAATTTGTATCTCAATCAATGGGAATGTCATGTTTTTTCATTTGGCCACTTATTTTCTAAAAAACTGAGTGTAACTTTATTTGCTTGTACTGGCTTTATCCTGTGTAATTTAACAATATATTTATTCTTGTTTTTTTCATTGCAAAATTCGAACATTACTGTCTCTTTATAATCTGTTTATATTCTGGGCTTGTTCCACAATGATTGCCAGAAATCTTTGGCTGTATAACATAAATAATTAGTTGCAATAGACTAATTTTCTTTGCTCATTTAATCTTCTTACTTTAAATAACTCCTCTAAGAAGATTTAGATATTTAAATCTACCTGTAATGATCCCAGTATTCATAAACTGAGAAACATTTGAGCCTTCCAAATACAAATATTCATTTTTATTTAACTTTCCTATATTATTTTTGAGAAGTATTGACATATTCCCATCTGAATTATGCCACATGCAATTTTTCTTAATATTTAACTATTTTATCTTCTTCATAAACATATTTTCTATACCTTTACATTGGCTTTCATTACTAGGATTCTGTTTCACCATAATGTTATATACTTTCCAATATTATTTCATAATTTTAAGTACACCACTCCAAAAAGCAGAAAGTTAATATAGTAAAATGACTATATTGGTACATAGCACCAAATATTGAATCATCAGTTGAACTAAAAATTTACCTATTAACAATCTAAATCCTAATAATTATTTTAGATATTTTCAGCTATTTAATTTATACAATGAATTTTTGATACTATTCAATGGAATATATTTTAATGATAAATTTGCATCCTTTTTATTATAGGAATTAATTATTTCTAATATTACTGGTAATATGAAATTCTTAGCCATCATATGAAAATATTTACTTTTGGGATTACCATATTATAAAAAGTTGTGGATGCTTCCCATACGTTTCTTCAATATTTATTAATGTTTTAAAAAAATAATTTTTGTCCATTACATTTTTTTCAACATTTAAAAAATATAATAGATTTTTGTATTTTTATCATGTATATTCTTTCTGTATGATATTTCATCTTCAGTGATTTCAAAGTATCATTATTGAATGTTTTTTCACAAATAAAACATAAAGGTACTGAATAATTTTCCTATGTAAAAATATGTTGAAAGATTAGATATTTTGGGGAATATTATTAACATCTTTTTGGGAAAACAAATAATTGTGCCATGTATTAAAAATTAATTTAAATTATATAAAAAGTCTTATTTAAAAAATTAAAAGAGTAATAAATATCCATTATGTATTATAACTTGTATATAAACATGCATTTTTTAATAAATGCATTTCATAAAAAAACATGCTAAAACAGATTCAGAATAAGCAAATAAAATATTGCATTTTACATCATGATGTACAATTTGGAGTGCACTTGACAAGCTGTGTAAGAGATTTCCATTTAAATCAGTGTTTTTCAAAGAAACCAAATATAATGAGTTGAAGCTTTTTTTCACTTGACTAGTAAATTAAACAAATGTAAATTAATTTAACTAAACTAACATTCACATCATCATCATCATCATCATCATCATTATTATTATTATTATTATTATTATTATTATTATTATTATTATTATTATTATTATTATGTTTCAAAAGGCGCTTTATACATCAAAATACATTTTTACATCTAGTTTTGTTACATATGCAGAGGTACATACATCATAAGAGTTTTGTATATTAGTGTCCTTCAGTGGCCCTATCATCTAGTTAGTTTCCTTTATGTGAGCACTAAGGCTTTCAACTATGGGAATACTGATGTGTTACCAATAATATCAGTTAGCTCCCAATAAATTGAAAGTCATTTCTAAATACAAAAATCATTTCTAGATATATGTTATGTGAGATTTTCTGGTTAGTTAACAGTGATCACTCTTTCATCTTCCCAGTGTCCATTATTATGTGATTCTTCTTCTCACCAAATGTAATTACAACATTGATTTTTGTTTTAGCAGTGTCCATGTTGCTGCATATAAATCTGGGCTTTTGATTATCTTGTCTTTGTTTTGTATTTGTGTCAATTTATTACTAAATGTTGATGGATGATGCCTGGTGGTATTGCCTATTAGGAAAGTACACCTTGTTCACCGAAATGAGTAAAGAATGAAGGTAGAGGCCTGATGCTTGGGGTTGATTTGTTTTGATATTCAGTGATTATTCAAACAACTGTGGTGTTGGCCTCCTATAGGTATTACCCATTATTTTCTCACCTGGTCTAGTTCTCTACACTGGTAGACCAGGTGGTTTAGAGTCTCTTTTGCTCTATGGAAGAGTCCATGGAAGGGGTCTATAGTTATGTACATTCTTCTATGATGAAGAAAGAAAGTGGTTGGCATTGCAGTTATGTTCATTTTGAATATAAAGTCAAATTATTATTATTATTATTATTATTATTATTATTATTATTATTATTATTATTATTATTATTATTATTATTATTATTATTATTATTATTATTATTATTTTATTTATTAAACATATAATCTCCTTGTAATAAAAAATCATGCATGGAGCTTGACAAAAATATACATGTGCAAATAAAATATAAAACATTAATATAGTATAAAACAATTAAATAGAAATAAAAAGTTTTTTATTATCATCAATTATAATCTAATTCATAATGAATTTTATTAATATTATTATCATCATCATCATCATCATTATCATCATTTCCTATTGTTTTTATTATTTGATATTTATATAAAATTTTTAAAAAGTATTGCCTTTCTACTAAATCCTAAAGAATTATAGACATCTTTACAATTTTATAATCTTCTAAGTTGTATATTGTGACTCACTTATTGTCATCTTTAAGCATTCTGATTATGAATATTCTTTAATCAACAAGTTTAAAATAATTACCACTTTACTTTCATAATCCTTATTCTAATTTTTTACCCACTCACTAAATTATTTAATATGTCTCAGATATTGATGAAATATTTGAAAAAAATATTTAAATGAAAGTACCTAAAAAAAACAAAAAGATTAAGAATATTTTTTGTTGTTATTGTTTATCTATAAAACAAGTTGGTATTAAATTTAGCAATAGGTTAAAAAAAATTTTTAATAATTGAATTTTTTTCTTGCAATACCTTTTTTATTCCCAAATTAACAATATAAGTTACTCTCTTTTTTGGAATTAATATTTTATAATTAATCTAGTGAGCAATGGCTATTTCACATAATTTCTAATTAAACCTTTAGGCTTGAAATTCATATATTAAAATATCAACCTTTTCTATAAAAAGTCTATTTTTCTTTTATAAAAATCAATAATTTTTTTCATTGAATTTTCCTCCTCATTCTTACTTCTTTTAGGTAATGAGTTTTTAAAATTTGACAAAGTTAAAACTTTCAAAATATTTCACTATAGATTCATTATCGGTCTTAATCATTTTAACCTTTAAATTAATAATATATGCAGATATGGATAAAGAGATTTAGTTGGCAGTTTTTATTAAATAGTTAATTTTTATTTAAATTCTTTTGAATTCTAATTTTATTCATGAGTCAAATCTTTTGTTTTGTTTTGAAATTAAACATAATATGGCTTAATAATTTTATATCCTTTAATTTATATCTTATACTTATCTTAAAAAGATTACTTCTGTGTATGGCTAACTTGGTGACTTTTTTAAATAAGTGAATTGTTGATAGAATCCTTTAATAATTTAACTCTGTATATATAGTGAAATAACTATTAACCAATTTTTATTTTTTTTTCTATTATATAACATTGTTCCATCACACTAGAAGGCTTTGAAGTTTCAGATAAGCCATTTTTAGATTAAAATTCAGTTTACATATTTTTTCATGTGTGTGACCCAAATCATTATTATGTTTCTGGTTGTTCATTTTAAAATTAGTATAATTGCTATTTTTGCACAACTTTTAAAAATATTTATATAACAATATTGGTCAAGACCATTCAAAGGAAAACACTTTTACATAATGTAGTTACATTAGCCATGATATCATTATTAAAATATTTACTGGCTTTCATTTTAATATAATTCTGTTATTCTAAATAAAAATAAGACTGTTTTATCTTAATATTTTATGAATAATACAGTGTTTTATAGAGAAAATAAAATGGTTCCAAAATAGCTTTATAGACTATTCTGCAAATATTATGTATCTGTGTATGAACTGTCTCTATATAAAACACAACCTTCTTATTATAATAATTTTTTGATCATTGTAATCCCTGCAGTATAAATAAAAATGTGATTATTTACCAAACTTTTAAAACTTTGTTTTTATTGAAAGTCTATGAATGTAAATCCCTAAATAAGCATGTTTTTGTTTGTTACATCATATTGTCATTTCTTAGTTGGTTTTTAATAAATAAAATATCAATTTTCAATGTTGTTGTAAAAATTATTTCATTAAAAAACACTCATTTTACAATAATATTAATAACACCAACAACAATAACAACAACAGCAATAATAATAATAATAATAATAATAATAATAATAATAATAGTAGTAGTAGTAGTAGTAGTAGTAGTAGTAGCAGTAGTAGCATTAGTAGCAGTAGTAGTAGTAGTAGCAGTGGTAGCAGTGGTAGCAGAGGTAGCAGAGGTAGAAGTAGTAGCAGTAGTAGTAGTAGTAGTAGTAGTAGTAGTAGTAGTAGTAGTAGTAGTAGTAGTAGTAGTAGTTGTAATAACAAGAAGTTTATAGTTTTAAAAGTAATAATATAGTGATTACCAAGATTAAGTTTATGGCTTGATATAATTGCACAATAATAAGTGATAGACTGCAGCATTCAAGATTTAAGAATCATAGCTTTGCTCTATCACTTTCATGCTTAAATTATTTATAAACTTCTGAGAGTAAAACATTCCACTATTGTTTTAATATTTAATATGATATATATATGTTGAAATGAACATTTTCACGGGTCGTATATATAAAAGACATTTTGTGGGTTCATCCATGTTAAAAATTTTTAATAGTGATATTCCGACATTTCAACTTGGTCACACAAGTCATCCACTGGGTGATAAAAGGTAGAAAGATGGTTGTAGAGGTGCTACAATCATTGATTTGAATAAACGTTAAAGTTCCACCAATAGCAAAAATGTTAAATTTTTAAATGTTTTGTAAAAAAATCTTTCCAAATAGGAGGAAGTTTGCATGTATCATCTCACTTATTGATACAACCTGGCCTTTTAAGTACCTCAATGGCTTCTCTAATTTTGCACTGGTAGAGATTATCACATCTGGATATGATCCTGGTACTAGAAAAATCAATTTTATGACCTGAATCTATAGTATGGAGTGAGAGTGCTGATGGTGATGAGTGTTGTTTAACTGCAGTAGCATGCTCATCTCTCCTAACACTGATGCGATGATTACTCATACCTATGTAAGAAGCATTACAATTTTTACATGCTATTGGTGGAACTTTAACGTTTATTCAAATCAGTGATTGTAGCGCCTCTATAACTGTCTTTCTACCTTTTATCACCCAGTGGATGACTTGTGTGACCAAGTCGAAACGTCAGAATATCACTATTTAAATTTTTTAACACCGATGAACCCACAAAATATGTCTTTTATATATATAATCAATCAATAAATAAATAAATAAAAGAAAAACTAAATTCTATTTATTTGATAAATATTCTTTATTAATGATCAGCAATTTTCAATATAAGCTTTTAATGTAAAGAATATAGCTTGACATATTTAAGTTTATTTTACTTTTGATAAAAATATTTGATTTCTATTTCGCAAGTATTTTTTTACTACTACTATTAATAAGTGAGTGGTTTTATATCAAAGAAGAATGATTCTATTCACCACTATAGTTTAGTCCAACAATGAAGTGATGGATTCATGAATCAAATATATCTGAATCTGTTTTTTCTGAATAAAATAAATACAAATTTCACTTTAGTTACTGATTAAAATTTTTATATTCAATTTACCATCTTAGTATTCAAATGTTATAAAATGTTTTGAAAAACTGGTCATCAAACCTTCAGTGATATCTCTATTATTATGAGATCTTCGCCTTTTAATTTTTTTAACCTATATTTATATATATTTCATATGAATGTATATGAAAACATAATTTATCAATCAATTCTATTATTAATAAATATACAATTTTAACGTCTAATTTTAAAAGATGGAAAATCAGTGTATTCTTAAATCATTTTTTTTTTTTAAAGAAAATATTTCTTTTTGATTATTTTTTTAGAATAAAACTTTTAACAATTCAAAACAACAAATATAAAAATAGTAATGTTATAACGATGATGACGATAATAATAATAAAAATTATTAACTGACTGACAGGGTTTTTATGGCGCCTTTTTATTTTTATCATTATGAGGAAAATGAAATTAAACTCTTAAAATATTAATCTTGATATCTTAAAAATCATTTAGTAAAATAAAAAAACATATGTATTAAATTTGATATTGTTATCAACTATTTACTTTTATTATGCAATAATATGTTAATACAAAAAAAAATCAATAAAGTATTATGATACAGATTTATAATTTATATATATATATATATAATATACGTCATGTATTAAACAACACACATATCCAAATACATATACATAGAAAATATTTTTGTTGATTTTGTCAATATTGAAAATTATTCTATTCGCACTAGTTAAAGATAACTAACTATTCTGAAATTTAAAAAAAAAAGGAGGATGTTTTTATTTTTCAATATATTACAAATAATAAAAAGAATAGATCAATTTAAATATTGGATAATGCATAATATTTAATAAAAACGAGATCTTATAACTTAAAGATTTCTTGATATTGAAATGATATATTATATATAAATCTATTTAAAGAGAATTCATTTTTGCAAAATGTTCTCTTTTATTTTTTAAATTCAAATTCAAATAAAAAATTACGATTGTGAAAGGTCTTTATTAATCTTTTGAAAATAATGACATCCCTTAAGTTTACTAAATACAAAACTTTTTTAAAAGCTATTTCAACAAGTTTAATTAAATTTTATAATCTTCAGAAAATATTACTATTATTATTATTTTTCGAAAAATAATGATTCAGTAATTCCACAGTCTTATAATTCTGTTTTATTTTCTGTGATTGTAATTTATTATATTCTTGAAGATAATTTATTTTATTGTTTTCAACTTAATACTTAGTCAATTTTTTTAATACTTATTAGTTTTTAATTTATTTCTTATATAGCTAAAATTTTGATAATTACAAAATGGCTAAGCTGTATAATTAAATTTTTAAGATTAGCATGTGTTATTTTTCTACTTAAAATATTTTAAGAATATATTAATTATTTTCATTTTTTTATGATCTAGTAAGTTAAATAAATAAAAGTTTTCAATCATTAGATAAAGTCAACATAAATACTTGGTTCAGTAATTGGAATGTTTACTGGTAAGCAAAAGGTTTTCATTCAATTCCTGACTTTTTTTTTGTTATTTAAATTATAATTAAATACATATAAAATAGAAAACTCTTAATGTTTTGACTCTCAATTACGATTAATATATTGTTTTAAGATTTTTTCTTGGATGTCAATCATAAATTATTTTGTTAAAATGAATTTAACCTGTACTACTAAATAAATAATTTTTTAAAGAAAGAGATGTAAATAGTATGAGTAAATATAAAAATTCACTTATCAAAAGTAAGCCCAACATCAAGTGAATTTTCAAAACTACACTAAAAAAATAACCAAATATATGAGAATTTTAACAGAAAAAATCATTCCTTTGACATTTTCTTTGTGGTTGTCAATAACAAGCTGTCTTCTTAATTGCAAACTGAAAAAAACATATGTCCTGCTAACAATTACTTTATGATCTACTATATGTAAAACTTTAATATGTGGTAGTATTAAATATGCACACATTATATAAACAATTCTATAAATGTTAACAATTTATTAACTCTTCAAACGTATTCGAAGGCTTACCCTTCATTATCAAGAAGTACAAACTCTCTTATTATTTTCAACGATATACTGATATGCAAATATTTGGCAAAAACAGGGTAAATATGCAAATTAGAATCCGAGCACCTCCACTTGCCATTTCTTTGACAAGGCATAAAAAGACTCCCTTTTGTTCATTGCATGTTTATCTGAGATGATGAAACATGCCTCCTTAACCTTCCTTTGCAAATCATTCCGCTCCCTACACAATATTCTAGGTCCATCTGGTCTGCATAAATGACCCACAGCCATCACATGCTGAACAAAAATCGAAGGGTGGGATGAGTCAATTAAGGCCTTATTGTACACATGCATGTGTTGGGATAATCTTGTTTGAACCGATGCCCTCGTCTCCCCATAATATGCAGCTGGGCAGTTGTTTTTGTTACATACAATCTTGTAGACCGCCTGCTGTGCTTTCACTGGAAGAATATAATCTTTGGTGTTGTTTATAGACCTGTTCAAATTAGGGAGCGAACGAAAACACACACAGAACTCCGAGCAAAAAATTGTCCGCATTTTTCTATAAATATTTTTGATATATGGTAGCAAAATCCATGGTTTATCTACTTTATCTTTAAAATACAATGTAATATTAATAAGAATAATAAAAATTATCTTAGTTATGCAATTATATGCATTATCTGTTATTAAATCAAATTGATTGTAAAAACTGACAAAAATCTTTTAAATAAAATACTTTATTATACATTGAACCTCTTAATTATGAATTTTAACATTGAATGTTAACAGGATTATAACCAAGTGATAGGCTGCACCAACTGTTGAAATACCATTGAAATATTTTTTACATAATGTGATATTTCATGTTAAGACATTTTGTGTTATTAAAATTTCAGCTGTAATTTTAGTTTTTAAAATTAATTTATTATTCAGTTTTTTTGTATTTTTAATCATAATTTGTTTTTTTCTATTATCATTGCTAGATCTGATCTCTGCTTCAATGTTCCAAATACAGCCATTTAACTTTTATTTTCTAAGAGCTTTACTTTTTGAGCTACATAGGTGAAATAGTGACTTTTATTTGTATTGCTAAACCATTTATGCAAATGCTCAATATTGTATCTATCTTATATTTGTTCTTTATTATTTTCAAAATTATTCAAAAACAAATTAAAAAACTAAAATAATATATATATTTTTTGTAGTATATCTATTTTCTGGGTAATATTTTGTTTCTTGATTTCTTCTCATAAAAGTATACATATATAGATAACAACAACAAAATAAAACAATTGATTCCATATTTATTTTATGTCAATGCACATGTTTTATCATCATTTGATCTCTTCAGTCACAATAACAAAAAATCAATGCTTAAAGCCTCCTCCCAAAAAATTTTCAGCCAAAGACTAAATAATATTTACAGGAACTCTCTTTAATAATTTGATATACATAATGATCATGAGCTGGGTATAAAATATTAATCATGCCAACATGCAGTGTAATAAACTAGAAATGTTTTATCCGATAACTACTTTTCTAAACACCAGGGATTCTTTGATTTACATTGTAAAGTAAATAAGCATACAAAGAGATATCATATATATATATAAACAAAAAACTCTGGGAAAATTTTTGTAATATTCAATATGAATATTCAATATATCAATATAAAAAAATAAATAATAGCTATAGCCAGCTTACAGCCTAGGGGCAAAAATCTCATTAAAGTTACCCTACATTTACATTCGCACATGAATGGCCATCTTTTCATAATTTATTTATATAAACACAATTACATTGTTATTTGATAAGTTGTCAGTTAAATTTATAAAATATGACCTTTGATTCTTCTTTTGTTCAAATCGTTTTCCATGTGTAAAATGGAAATAGAGTCAAAGCATAAATTTCCATTACAAATAACCGAATATTCAGCAAATCCAGTTTTAAATCTATCCACAGAATATCTTATTTTATTATATAAACGTTCAAGTTCATAAATTCTTTTTTTCAAAGCATATAATAAATTGTGATATTCTGTGGATAATAGTTTAATTAAATCTATATTTGATATTTGTAATAGAAATTTTTGCTTCAAGAGTGTTTTTATTTTACATGTGGAAAATAAATTGAAAAAAAGTTTGAGTCATATTTTATAGATATGAGAGACAACTTATTAAATGACAATATAATTATATTAATATACATAAATTATGGAAAGTTGGCAATTCATATGGAAACATTAATGGTATGTGACATAAGCAGGCAGTAGTTTATTATTTATTTTCTATATTGGTATATTGAATTGTGTAGTTTTCCCCAGAGATTTTTTTTGTTTACATATATATTATATATAATTAGCATGAATAACTCTTGACAAGCTTTCCAAATATTTCTTTCCCCAGACTGGTTTCTAGTTGTTGGCTGTCATCAGTGAGGGATATTCAGAAAAGCTTGTTAAGAGCTATTCACACTCATTATATAACATTTGTAGTACAAACTTATTAAATTAAGTCACATGATGTATGACTTGATTTTTTGCGCATGCATATATATATAATGAAACTTAAATATATTCCAAACAACGGTAAACAATTTATAATACAATATAAATAAAAACTCATAAAGAAATATTTTCAATTATATTCATAATCATTTTCAACTCAACTTTCAAAATGGAATCATCTATTACCAACCGGAAACACATGTCGATTTAAATATCCCACAATTCATTAATCCTAACATTTGCTGACTGTCTATTTATTATCGTATTTTTATACCTACTAATAAAAACTGCCTCTTTAATTTTTATTTTTTTATTATCTCTCTCTTGGCCTAAAATTTTTATTTTATTTATATCAAAATTAAACTTAAAATTACAATTTCTATCATGATCATAAAAAACAGATTCAGCATATAACTTGACTTCATTACTATTATCATTACATATCTGTACATTTTTCAAAACTCTTTTATATAACAATTTATGTTCTTTAATTCTTTTCTCTATATTACATCTAGATTCCCCTACATATGATAAGTTACACCCACAAAAAATTCTATAAATTATATTACTCACGTTATTTTTTTCTAACTTATCTTTTGAATTATTAACCATTCTATTTAAATTACTGGATCCATAAAAAGAAACATTATATATACCATTATAAACTTTTTTCATAAATTTTACTTGATTATTATTATAAAAAGGCAAAGAAATCCACTTCTTACTCTTAATTTTTTCATCACCAGTATTTCTATTAATTTTCTTACTAAATTGACAAACCACTTGATAAATTTCTTTTATATTATAACCTACACTTAATAATTCACTTACATAATTTTCAATATTTTTCTTTTTATCACATGCATATTTACACAAAATATTATTTCTATACAAAAAAGACCTAAAACCAGCCATTTTATAATTATGTGGCACTTTAGATAAATAGGTCTTATCTGGATTATGGAGAAAGAATATAATAACAGTATTAAATATTTAGATTTGATAATTTCAAGGAACAATAATATGATTGACTATAAATTGTTTATTAAACCTATTGAAACTAGAGGGTATGTTCCCTATTTATCTAAAGTGCCACATAATTATAAAATGGCTGTTTTTAGGTCTTTTTTGTATAGAAATAATATTTTGTGTAAATATGTATGTGATAAAAAGAAAAATATTGAAAATTATGTAAGTGAATTATTAAGTGTAGGTTATAATATAAAAGAAATTTATCAAGTGGTTTGTCAATTTAGTAAGAAAATTAATAGAAATACTGGTGATGAAGAAATTAAGAGTAAGAAGTGGATTTCTTTGCCTTTTTATAATAATAATCAAGTAAAATTTATGAAAAAAGTTTATAATGGTATATATAATGTTTCTTTTTATGGATCAGGTAATTTAAATAGAATGGTTAATAATTCAAAAGATAAGTTAGAAAAAAATAACGTGAGTAATATAATTTATAGAATTTTTTGTGGGTGTAACTTATCATATGTAGGGGAATCTAGATGTAATATAGAGAAGAGAATTAAAGAACATAAATTGTTATATAAAAGAGTTTTGAAAAATGTACAGATATGTAATGATAATAGTAATGAAGTCAAGTTATATACTGAATCTGTTTTTTATGATTATGATAGAAATTGTAATTTTAAGTTTAATTTTGATATAAATAAAATAAAAATTTTAGGCCAAGAGAGAGATAATGAAAAAAGAAAAATTAAAGAGGCAGTTTTTATTAGTAGGTATAAAAATACGATAATAAACAGACAGTCAGCAAATGTTAGGATTAATGAATTGTGAGATATTTAATGCAACATGTGTTTCCGGTTGGTAATAGATGTTTCCATTTTGAAAGTTGAGTTGAAAATGATTATGAATATAATCGAAAATATTTCTTTATGAGTTTTTATTGAGTTTTTATTTATATTGTATTATAAATTGTTTACCGTTGTTTGGAATATATTTAAGTTTCGTTATTGTATTATTGATATTAGCGGACACATATAAGAAGATTGTTTGGATTCTCAAAATTATCACATTTAACAATGAGCTAATGCTATCAGAAACACATCCAACAATTTCTTTTACCTGAAACAGGAATTCTCATTAAAAGTGCAAAAATCCAAATCAATATAATCTCAATGTTTAGCTTTTTAACAGCAACTTTCAGTTTTATTTTTCTTTACATACATCAAAATCCCACTTAGTACTGTACTATTATGCAAGGATGGTAAAGAAATTTATTATTTTTAAATTGCAATTTTGTAAAGATTGATGGCATCATAGGATAGTGACTTTATGTCATCTACAAGAAAAATGATCACATTCATGCTAAAAAAGTACAATACAGAGTTTATTTAAACATTACAAGCATAAAGCTAAACTAGTCAATAAATAATTTAAATTTACCCAAAATCCAAAATTCAACCAGACTAGCCTAGAAAAAAAATTAAAACACAACCAAAGGTTTTACTGCTACAAGCAGACTTCTCATGTGTAAAGAACTACAAAAACTACACCATATATATATATATATATATATATATATATATATATATATATATATATATATATATATATATATATATATATATATAATATTAGACATTATCCACAAATCCACTTATTTCCCATCCACCCTTAATATTAAAAAAATCTCTTAAATAAGTTAATTGCTTCAGAATAATAAATTTTCAATAATAAAGATTCTTTAATTCTTTTTTTGATTTTACATGGTATAGTATACTATATTATAGTATGTACTATTTTGATTATAAATTATAATATAATTAATGTACAGTATTTTACTTAATTTTTATCCAATGTCCTTGAAAAATAATCAGTACATTCTTTAATGAACTATTCAAAGTAAAATTTAATGACTACAAAAATAAAAATGGTCTTTCTTTCAATACAATAAATAATCAAACACCCATTTTGATGGTGTATTAAATATATTTTAAATTATGTACATTAGCTTTAAAACTGTATATTCACTCACTTTTATGAATCAAAATTCTTATTAATGGTTTTGCTTGTACCAAAAATTATAATCATCATTACCATAATTGCAAGTTATTTTGACAAAAAATGATTTCATGCATTATACAAATCATAATTAATATCACATGATCAGTTACTAAAAGTTTGTAAAATATTATTTACTGTAAACTATTTGCTTAATTTGAAATCATAAAATTATAATTTGTTTCAGACATATGTAAGTCAAAGCTGATATTATTATAAAGGTAATAATAGATAGTGCTGAAAAAAATTATTTAAATTTTATTCAAGTTATACACTATACTGTTAATATTTAATTTAAATTGTGTACTATAATAGCTAAAATATTTAAACGACTAATATTGAATTAAAACCTTTCAGTCAAATTAAAGCTGCAACATCATAATTCTAAAGATTTTCAATAAAAAAAAGGTAAGTGGGGGGAACAATTTTAGAAATTATGTAAGTAGTAGTTATTATTGAAAATTATTAAATATAAGTTAAAATAATACTTCCTTGCTAAATTTTAAATTACAATGTTGTAATTTGTTTCAGATATGGAAATATTATCACTAAGTTGAAAAATTATAGCACTAAAGAAATACAAATTTCATTCAGCATAATATAAATGTTATTCATGTATTATTAATAATTCATTTTAAATTGAGTTCTGTATACATATTAGCTAAAATATTTAGTTGAGTGATTTTCAATTAAAACCTTCATGAATGTTAACTTCAGTCAAGTCAAAATTATTACCATAAACATATTTTTGGTTAAAAAGGTAAGAGGGAGATAATTGCATGCATTATAAATTTAATAATAAATTTTATATTATGAAATTGGAATAAAAATAAATTGAAATAGTTTCATGCATTTAATTTTTATTTAAATGGCCCATATTTCTGCCATTACAATGTACTTTATTATTTGAAAAATTGCAAGGTCACTTGAAGAAAGTGGTTACCATGTATAATAAAATGTGGCATGTCATGCCATAAAAAACATAGTGAACATATTTGCATACAAAGTGCTGTTTATTTAGATCTGCATAGTTCATAATTTTAAAAAAATATCTTAAATATTGATTACAATATGCAAACACAAAATGCATTAGATACATTTTTTCTTTTAATATCTCAAAATTTTGATTTTTTTTTCAAGATTAACATTGTGATAGTTTTAGTAATGTAGAGGTGTATAATTTTTATACTTTTACAGTATTGATAGTAATAAGTCTTTATGGTTACAACGTAGAGTTAAAGAAGATATTATTAAACATTCCTTTTTTAATTCTAAATAATTTTATGTAAATAGTTTAAGACTATAATTTTTAAAAAATGAAATGGATCTTTTTTATATGAAATGATTATGGGTTTGAAGAAGAAAAAAAAAATTGTGAACTGAGAACTTATTCTCTCTTACTCAGTCCATTTTACAAAATTCGAGATATTCAATCCTTTTGAATGCATCATTTTTGTATATCTTCATATTCCTTCTTTTCTTCATAAATTCTCTAGTTTCAGTGGAAATTTTATTGATCAATTGCTACTTTTTTCTACCAGCTATCTTCGTTGCAGTTTTTAAAAGTGCATCAGTTATTTTCCTATTAATTTCATTCAAATCTGAATATGTTTAAAATCTACTAATACTTGAAACCGATTTGTAAGTTCTAATTTAAATCCATTAGAATGTTTCTGAAGATTAGGAATATCAACTGTAAATATTGTTTTTCTTAATAATTTTTGTCTCTCTACTTTTGCATTAATATGTATCCTACATCTTACTAATTGATGATCACTTCCTGTGTTAAATTTATTAAGAACATTACAATCATAAAATATGTATTTTCTATTCATCAAAATATAATACAATTCTGCTGTACCTTCATTTGGATGCTTCTATGTCCATTTACTTTTAACCTTTTTCTCAAAAAAATAATTCATAACATAAAGTTTTTCTTTTTCTGCAGAAAAGAGTTGAAAATGATATAAGAAAGTATAATTGTGAACTAGCAAGGAAAGCTGTAGAAGAGAATATAAGTCTAAAGAGTGTAAAACAACATTTTGGTATTGGTAGGAAATTTATATCTGTAATAAGAAAAAAAGATGGAATTATTACTAAAAAGAGAGATGACATCATGAAATGTGCAGAAGACTTCCATCAAGAATTATATAGTAATAAACAACAAGTAGCTCCTATACCTATTATATTTTTTGAATTGCCCAGAATTTTAAATGAAGAAGTGAGACATGCAATTAAATTTATGAAGAAAGGGAAGGCTCCAGGTAATGATGGAATTATAATTGATATATTAAAAGCAGCAGGTGAAGAAATAGAAATTTTTTTAGAAAAGTTATATTCCAAATGTCTAAATGATAAAGATGTAACAGATAATTGGAAGAATGAAGTATTAATATTAATATTTAAAAAAGGTGATAAAGTAGATATTAGAAATTATAGACCTATCAGTCTTTTATCAGTTTTATACAAAATTTTTACTAAGATAATTACAACTCGTCTACAGAGAACACTGGACTTCCACCAACCAAGAGAACAAGCTGGATTTAAAAGTGGTTTTAGTACAGTAGATCACATCCAGGTATTGAGAGAAGTTATAGAAAGGACAAATGAATATGAGTTATCATTATGTTTTGGATTTGTAGATTATGAAAAGTCATTTGATTCTATAAACATTTCTTCAGTGATTAAAGCATTGGATCATCAAGGTATAGATCCAGGATATTGTCATATTTTAAAGAATATTTATGAAAATGCAACAATTAGATTACATAATAATAGTAGGAAAGTCAACATTGAGAAGGGTGTAAGACAGGGTGACTCCATATCTCCAAAACATTTTACAGCAGTGCTGCAAGAAGTATTGTCGATTAAAATGGGAAGCCAAAGGAGTGAAAGTAAATGGAGACTATTTAACTCACTTAGATTTTGCAGATGATGTAATTGTTTTTGCAAATAATGCTTTAGAGTTACAGGAAATGTTGCAGGAGTTATCAGATGAAAGTAGGAAAGTAGGACTAAAGTAATGTTTAATAGATTTTCTCAAAATATAAAAATAAAGATTGATTGTGATGAATTAGAAGAAGTTAACAGTTATAAATACCTTGGTCAGATTATTAATGCAGATGGAAACATAATGGATGAAATTAATCATAGAATTAAACTTGCTTGGAGTGCTTTTGGTAGAAATAACTTGATACTAAAAGGAAATATGCTTATGTGTTTGAAAGGAAGGTTTTTAATAAATGTGTTTTGCCAGTTCTTACTTATGAATCTGAGACTTGGACACTTAATAGAAGAGCAATACAGAGACTTCAAACCACTGAAATAAGTATGGAGAGATGCATGTTGGGAGTAACAAGAAGAGATCGAAAATGCAATGTATGGGTAGAGAACAAACAGGTGTTACTGATCTCCTTGAAAAAATTAAAAGACTGAAGTGGAGTTGGGCTGGACATATTGCTAGAAGAGATGATAATAGATGTACAATTGAGATTTTAAACTGGATTACAAGAGATTGTAAAAGACCCAGAAAGAGACCACATGTGAGATGGATGGATGAAATAAGAAAGTGTACAGGGGTGATGTGGAGAAGAGAAGCTAAAGATCAGAAAAGATGGATTGAACTTGGAGAGACCTTCATCCTGCAGTGGATTGATAATGGTTGATGATGATGATGACTCAGTCCATTTGTCTAGCCACTTGCAAAGTGAAAACACATAATTTATTTTTAATGATATTAAACTTTTTTTAAAGTATACAGTAATGTAATTTAGATTTAGATTTCACAGATGATGTAGTTGTTTTTGCAAATAATGCTTCAGAGCTGCAGGAAATGTTGCAGGAGTTAGCAGATGAAAGTAGAAAAGTAGGACTAACGATAAATGTTAAAAAGACTAAAGTAATGTTTAATCGATTTGCTCAAAATATGAAAATAAAGATTGATTATGAAGACTTAGAAGAAGTTAATGGTTACAAATACCTTGGTCAGATTATTAATACAGATGGAAACATAATGGAGGAAATTAATCATAGAATTAAACTTGGTTGGAGTGCTTTTGGTAGAAATAACTTGATACTAAAAGGAAATATGCCTATGTGTTTGAAAAGGATGGTTTTTAAAAAATGTGTTTTACCAGTTCTTACTTATGGATCTGAGACTTGGACACTTAATAGAAGAGCAATACAGAGACTTCAGACCACTCAAAGGAGTATGGAGAGATGTATGTTGGGTGTAACAAGAAGAGATCGAAAATGCAATGTATGGGTAAGACAATAAACAGGTGTTAGTGACCTTATTGAAAAAATTAAAAGATTGAAATGGAGTTGGGATGGACATATTTCTAGAAGAGATGATAATAGATGGACAATTGAAATTTTAAACTGGATTCCAAGAGATTGTAAAAGACCCAAAAAGAGACCATATATAAGATGGATGGATGAAATAAGAAAATGTGCAGGAGTGTTGTGGAGAAGAGAAGCTAAAGATTGGAGAAGATGGATTAAACTTGGAGAGACCTTCATCCTGCAGTGGATTTATAATGGTTGATGATGATGATGATGATACAGTAATGTATATTTTCAACTCGGATCATATCAACAACTAATACCACCAAATATCAAATCATTTCTTCAGCATAACAATCAAAGAATCATCACAACCTTTTATATGTGTTAACTTAAACAATAAATACAATATTTTGTCCCAACTATAATAAAAATGCCAAAAATGAAATTGATACTTATAATATTGAAGAGCTTTTTCAAGCATACATGGAAAAAATACCTAATGAAAAATTAATGCAATGGGTTGCAGAAAAGAAAATCAACATTCCTGCAGTGAAAAATATGGACATCACTGATTTTGTATCACAAAGCCATGAAAAACACTTTTAATGTTTTGGATACTTTTTCTAATTGTCATTAATACCTTGTGTACCTGCTTCAAAATATCCAAGATCATCCAAAGGTTAAAAAGATAAAGATAGACTCTTAGAATGAGTGATTGATGATTCAGAAAAGTGGATGACAATGAATACTGAATGAATCATTTTAAAAAGGAATTTTAAGCTGTGTTTTTTTACATAAATTTAAATTGCTTTATTTTACATTTTTACATATTTAAATGCATGCTTACATAATACATACATAGAACAGTTTACATTTGCACATAGGTTTTTTTTAAAAAATTGCTATAAATACTAGTTTAAATTTGTTTGCTAAAGCACTATTCATAATTTATGGCATAATTTTTATCTGCAAGAATGAGGTGTTTTTTTCTACAGAAAACCATTACAATTCCTTGCTTTTTATATTGTCCTGCTTTATAATGAGTTTTGGGAAACCAATAGGCCTTGCTAAGTGGCATAAAAGAATTTTGTTCTTTATGTCACTTTACATTATAAATAAAAATTTTGGATAATGCAATGTTTTTTAGAAAAGTATAATCTATTTATAAATATTTACAATAATCTCACAATAGATTCAATTATTTTAAGTGATTCCAAAAACTATAGTTTTATAAACCAGGAAATATTTTCCATTACATTTCTATAGTTAATATGAAGGGTATTATACCATATTGCCCATTTTTAAAGATATGCTTTATGTTTTAAAAAATCTTATTTTAATATAAAGACTCTCTCTGTGCATACCAACTGTACACATTATAATTATTTCACGTATAACTGTACATATCTAGATAATATTATTATAAGCCCTTCTTCTCATTCCTCTATTCAGGTTCCCCATTATTTTCTTTATATTGCCATTTGTTACTACTACTAGTTTGATATATTATTTAGACTATATAATTCTTTCGTAACTTTCTTATATTTCAAGAGATCCAGTTCTAAGAAACAATATTACATGAAGTATCCACTAATTTCCAACCCTTAAAGTGGTGAAACATTTTCACCCATTCTGCCTGGTGGTAATATTTATAATCACTTAGCATTTGATTTTAATATTAAATCTTTTATTCAATATTAGAATTTAATAAAGTGGACTTGATTTGTTAGAAATATTAAATTATAAATAAAAATATGATAAAAATCATATTTGAACTTTATGAATATAGAAAAATAATAATAAAATAAAATATACAATGAGAATAATGAACTCTTTTTTTGTCTGGACAATATAAAGAACAGCCATCAAAGTCAGTGAAAAACAAAAGAACTCTTGGTTGAATAACATTGAGACATTTATATAATTAATAAACAAAATCAAAAAATGCATTTACACACCCATCTTGTCAATAATATTGTAATGTAACTATTCCAGAATTAATCTGTATCCATTCGTAATTCTGCCTAATTTCTGCCTTCACTAAATCAACACTAATAAAAATATATCTCTCATCTAGTTATTATTATCATTGCAATATAAATAAAACCAAAACTGCTGAACACTATACTAGTAATAAATAAAATGCAAAACCATAAAACAATACAATACTAGATAAAATCCAAATTTTTTTACAAAATTCTTACACGACCATGGTTTCATTACTACAAATAGACTTTCTCAAGTGAAAATCAAACTAAAGGAATAAACATATATATTCAAACAAGCAAACTTTCCCATAATTCATTGCAAACACCACCTTCCCTTAATATCCAATCATCTTATGATATTAAGGGAAGGTGGTGTTTGAAATGAATTATGGGAAGGTTTGTTTGTTAGTATATATATATATATGTTTGTTCCTTTAGTTTGATTTTCACTTGAGAAAATCTATTTGTAGTAATGAAACCATGGTCATGTAAGAATTTTGATTAAAATTTTGGATTTTATCTAGTAGTGTATTGTTTTATGGTTTTGCATTATATATAATTTTAAAACAATACATATAGCAAATTTTCATGAATATAAAAAGAAAATAATACAATTAAAAATATTTAATATATTTAACTAGATGATGATACACATTTCTCAGAGTGTATATTCTTTCAAAATATGAGTGTAAGAACATATCTCAACTTTAGTGCTATTTGTAGAAAGATTGAACAATTCATGATTATCAGATAATAGTGCATTTTAATCCTCATAACCAGAGCAATTTTTGGAAATAATGAAGTTATGCATTTGTCAATCACCTTTAACAGTATTTTAGTATTCAAGCAAAATTACTGACAGTTCAAAACACCATAAGGTTTTTAATCCAATCCAACATTCTTCAATAGTTAAACAGATCTTATTCTGGGTCAGTAAATATATATTTTAGTACTGCTAGTTTTTTACTGATTGTAAATACTTTTATCCTCTGGATAGGAATGTTAATATTAACAATCATTTAATGATTTATATTACACAATATATAACAAAAGAAGAACAATTAAATCAAGCTTTTACTTTTAGTAGTAAAAGGGAGGTAAAGAAAATTGCTAGATGCATAACTTTATTATTCTCAGATTTGAATTCCAATATTTTCTGATGAAGATAAAGGCCAGAAATTTGTCTGGGAAGGAGAAATTAAATACACTATTATCTGATAATTAAATCTTTGTATTGACAGCACTAGAGCAGATAACTGCTCTTTTTTTAATATTATTTTTTAAAAATAATGGTTTTTTTATATATAATTTTTTATGTAAAATTTATATTGTTCAATTTACAATTTTGATTTATTTTGTCGTGCTTTTAAAAATCTCTATACTTTTCTGAGTAATTTCAAATTATATTGGGAAGTTTTTATTAGAATAAATCTATTATTGAAATAATGTGTTTTGTTAATGTACCCAAATAGGTGGCAATGTATTTTCTTAATTGCAAAACATATGTTCTGTCCTGTTAATAAATCTGCAATTGCTCTGTCTGATACATATTTATCAGTAAACCCAGTGCTCATTTTAGTGGTATTTAAGTTTTGGGAATAAATTTTCTAATGCTATTTTATCCTGGGAAATGGAAACATTTGATCAAAGTTCAAAGTAATGTAATTTATATAGATGTACTTTATATAAATAAAATATTACTAATTTTCCCAGTGCCCTCTTTTATATAAAATATAATTATCTTAATTCTTGAATTATCAAAACCTTTTATCTCATTCTAGACGCAATGCCACTATTAATATTGTAATTATAACATTGCCAAGAATTATGTTTTTAAGTTAGAAAAAAAAATAAGCAGTGTTTTATATTATTGAATCAAATGCAGAAACCAGCAGCTGCTTTCTCAAAGATAAATCTCATCATTTAACAAAAATCATTTAGTTTACATAAAATCCACAAACTTAAACATTTTCTTAAATCTAATTGTAAGCACTTTTGATTCAATTCAAGTACTTGATATTTTGTAATTTTTCATTTTAGAAACCTTAACATTTTTATTATTGTAAGCTAAAGGTGAAAAATATTGTTCAAAGTTAACAAATATATAAATTATCCAAGGATGACCATTTGGTGAGATTTAATATTGTCTTGCTATCACCTCTAATGTGGCTCCCACATTTTAATGCATATTAATTGAATGTTGTTTATCAAATACATTTTTCTATTCTGTGGTCAGATGTCCACAACAGATTTATTTATAGACTCCTCCAATTCTTTAAATTTTATACTCTAGTTTGAAGATAAACTTGAAAATAACAATATTTAAGTTAATGCCTGAAGATTATCTTGTAGGCTAACATATGTTGATAAAATTTTAGTATATGACTTTACTCGTATTAAAAGATATGTAAATCTTTTCTAAATTCTTGCATCTTTACAATATCAAGTTAACAATAAAATAAAAACAACAATTTTACTTTTATGTAGATTAATAAATAAAAAAAAATTCTTATCATACAGAATATATAAAAAACATACAAACATATTAGATATTTATAATTATCTCAACAACTTTTAACTATACTATACACTAAAGTAAAACAATTTATACTGAATTATAATGTATTGTAATGACCCCAGTATAAACTTATTAAACATATTAATCATACAGTATTTATAAATATATTATTATCAGAAATATTTTATTTGAAAAAAAAAAGATTTAGATAATTCAAAAATTATGATTGCTCTAACTTACATAAAAGTCATCTTTGATTAAATTTGTAAATACTATAATAAAACACACTGGTAAAAGTAATCTAATAGTTGATTATGTAGAGGTCACATTATATTCAAAACATTGAAAATGCCTGAATTGAAATATGATCCATGAACTTTTTGTTTTTGATTTCTATTACATAACTTTACCAACTGCACTAAAGCATGAAAGAAATAGATTAGCAATTTGTAAGAAAAGAATTCAAAATTGAGAATTGTACACAGTTTTAAAAGAAACTGAATAGAAAATTATAAACACCAACATGTAATAATAGAAATAATATTACAACAACATTTAAAAAGTAAGTAAAATAAATTTAAAAAGTTGTCTTTTAGAAAATTTATAAAATCAAAGGCATTTCCAGTTTCAAATAAAATTAGAAAATGTCATTAAATAAATTATAACTGAAATAAAAAAAAAAAAGAAAAACTAATATTGGAAATATATATATATATAAAATTAATTTTGATATTTTTTAGTAACATGCTAATGTAATGGTACTATAAATAACATGAGACCATGTTAAATCTTAGAACATTTCAAAAATATAGGGTCATTATTAGAATTGATAAAGTTGCATTAAAATTTTTCAACAAAACAGAAAAATTAACATGTAGTCCCAAATTATGCTAACTAATCAGAAAAATTTCTCCATAGCCTTGAGACAGCAATTTTTATTTCTAAAGTAATGATTCTTCTCAAAATGTGGACACTATTATATAAGATTTTATTTTATATGAACTGCTTTTGAAATTGTTCAGCACATATTACATTGAAACAATATTTGATGGTTTTATTAAAAATCTTCGTATGGAACAAAAACTATATTGAAAAGAGATTTTTGGTAAAATAGATTAAATTTGCAAATGAATAAAGCCAATTACTCAAGGTTTTAATAGGTTTACAAATGTAGATGATAACAATCAACCATTAAGCTATCAACGATCTCAATCTGTAGTCATGGCAATGTCCTTATTGTTGATAGCTTAAACATTAATTATCATGTTAATTTTCACAATCATAAGAGAGATGTAAAGCTGTATAATTTTACCTCATATACAAATTGTATATTCAGTATGAAAAGAAAGATAGATTGTATAATAATATACGTTTAGAATGGATAAATTTCATCCCCAAATATAGATATGGTATTAGTACAATGCTAACAGTTTTTAAAAAAGAGAAAACTAAAGCTACTTATATATAGCAATAAAAAATTATTGTTAATTATGAAAAATATAAAACATATATAATGATAGAGTTAGCAGAAAATTTTAAAATTAATATTATTTAAAAACATAAAAACTGTTTACAAGTTTTGTCTTTAATCAATAGTAGATTTAAGTTAAAAGAAAAACAAAGCAATAAGCAGTGTCATTGAGAGAAATGCTTTTTATATGATTATTAGAATAAATGTGGGTGTAATATCATTTAACAATAATAATATTTTAGTTGTTAGTCAATGCAGAAATAAAAATAATAAAACATAGAAACTGAATATATAATAATAACAATAATTAACGAAGAACAGCTGTTATCCTTAATGAAATTGAATTTTTCATGTGTTAGCTATCCGTTTACCGGAAGATAATTAAACATTTAAAAATTGCATTCAGTAAATGCTTTTAAATTTAAAAAAAATATGTAATAATTTTCAAGTTAAAATATGCATTCATTTTTTTTATAGAATGCTATTTAAGTCGATCATTTAAAAAAGATTACATTCAGTAATTTTCACTAAATATTTGGAAAGAAAACAGTGACAATTGAGTAAATAAATACTTAGTATAAAAAAAAGATAAGCGACACTTCAGTAAGTAATATCTAAGTTCATAATTAAACAATTTTATGTAATTATAAATAGATGAAGAGTCAAGTGGAATTTTATATATATATAAAACAACATTAGAGCAGTTTGGAGCGACGGAAAATAATCTATTTTGAGATTTGTATGTAAATTGGCTACAATATATATATGGTAATAAACCACACATATTAAAAAAGTATTAATTAAATATTAACGAAACACTCTTGACAAAAATTAAATTGTCAGAAACACTGATTGTATTTAATTAAAATACAAAAAAAAAAAAAACTTAAATCCAAATTGCAATCCAGAAAATTAAGGATAATTATATTGCAAGAACAATATATATATACGTTATTAGCTACAATGTGGAACTAAAAATTATTTTCTTATTTTATCCACCCTATTGCAGTCGGAATAATAACCAGTTTATAACGTAGAACATGTCCATTCAAAGTTAAAACGAAGTTGAAGACGTTTGGATGCTCAATTACTGCTCATTTTCATATATAAAAAAGATATTTTTAAAAATTATTTTCTTAAAGAAGTTATAATGGTCTAGAAACGTTATGCGCGCATACACGCATTCTGGACACCAACTAACAAAATTGATTTTATGTCAGATTTCCGTTTTAGATAAATATCACAAAAAAGATGTCAACTGATTAATGATTTTGGATTGGAGAAATAGTTTAAATTCTTTACGGATAAGACAGCCAATTTGCTTTAAAATCATTATATATAAAAGTGTTCCATTAATAATAAAAAAAAAACGTTTAAATATGTGTTATATACAAAAATCGATTTACTCTAAATTTATTTTTACTTTAATCTTAACTTGTTTTGTTCATTGGACTTGTTACACGTTAGTGTAAGTGGTATATCATGAAATCTGACATAATTTTGTTATTTATTTATTCTATCTTAAATTTTAAAGCAATAATTTGTTACCCTAGAGCAGTGGTGCCCAACCTTTAACTTGACGCGAGCCAGTTAAGAATTTAAAAAAATTTGGGGAGCCACAATTATATATTACATTTTTCATATTACATTTATAAACATGGTACTTGGGTACTAAACCTGCAATGTAGGGAGATAGGTGGGGGGGGGGGACGGCCTATTCACATTGGTATCAATCCGCCGTTTCTAATGTGGCCAAAATAACGTGTACACGGATCTTTCTCGATGAAAACATCAATATATACAGCAAAATATATATGTGTACACGAATCTATCTCGATAAAAACAACTATTTACAGCACTAAACATCAATATATATATACAGCAAAATATATACGTGTACACGGATAAAAACAACTGTTTACAGCACTAAACATCGATATATACAGCAAAATATATACGTGTACATGGATCTATCTCGATAAAAACTATTTCCAGCACTAAACACAATATATATACAGCACCAAACCAAACGTCTACAAGGATCTTTCTCGATAAAAACAACAATATATACAAGAGCACTAAACACAATATATATATAGCACCAAACCAAACGTGTACAGCAAAAAAAAAAAAAAAATGGTGTAATATGTTAAAAAGAAAAAAAAAATGTAAATACATTTTATTTATTAAAAATTTGGTAACATACATATAAATTAAAATTACAGGAAAAATATATTTTATTTAATGTGAAACCTGACACTGCATATCGTTATTGTTTGTATTGTAAAAATGTTTACTTTTTTGAAGAGTGCAATTCGAGCCACATTAAACAGTTACACGAGCCACATGTGACTCGCGAGCTACGGGTTGGGCATCCCTGCCCTAGAGTAATATTTTTTAAAATTCTTTTTCTGTGTCCAAGATGTTTTACATTTTTCCCCCTACAAACCCTTCCATTCTTTATAATTTATTTATTAATCAAAAAATAAGATTAATTCTATCTATTATAAAAATATAATTCAAAATTAAATATATTGCTATAGACCTAAAGCCAATATTTATCTAATAATGATTTGGAAATTGTAATAAACTTGTATAATCACTGAATGATACAAGAAACGAAAAGTGAAGGAAGCAAAGTTTACAAAATCTAATCATAACAACTATTTACTTTGGGTGAAAGCTTTGTATATGAAAATCTACTTCTACAAAGAATTATTACTGCTGCTGCTACTGAGATTGCCAATATAACATGTCACACATCTAAACTCAATATTAATAAAAGAAAGAAAAGTATCAAAACAGTAGAATGCAAGCACATTCACAATATGCTACTTATATCAGTCTGATAAAACCTGTAGGTGGTAATGAACTTATACTTAGTTGTCTTGAATCATAAAAGACCCTAAGAACAGACTGCACTGTTCAGAGTTTCTAAACGAAATTAGGACCTAAAGCAAAACATGGTCAGCAAAAATATTCAGCAATATTATTCAGTTAAAAACTATTCCAAACATTTGTCATAAAAATAAAACTATGATCCAAAAAAATATCAACCACTACATTGATGTGATTCTTTTAATATTTTTAGGAAAAATATATTAATAATTTTTTTCCCATAGCTGATAATCATATACCTATAAGATGGGCTGCATTTAGGCAGAAAAAAGCTATTGAGAAAAAGTTTTATCTTTTAAATTTATTAGTGGTTTATTTATTGATCTTATTTCAGCTTATGATTTTGTTAGAAAAAATACTTTTTTCTAAACATTTCTAAAATTCTTAAATGCAATACAACCATTAATTTATTTGCAAAATACTCTCTTATGGAAAAATTTAAGTGATACCAAATCATAATTATGATAACTACAAAATTTTATAGATTGATTTTTGTAAAGATTCTACTCACTTCATTATTTTATTTAATATATTCATCAATGATTCTTCCAAATAGAATTCAGGAAATTGTTTAATGTTGATATTTTTAAAAGATTGATTCTCATTTAGATAAGAATAGATCAAAATTAACTTTTATGAATAACCTCCTTGCAAAACTAATTGGTACTATTTGAGTTTGTGATGCAAATATTTTACAGGCAGTTTCCTCAGTATTAGCATATTCTGTTCTTAAATATTTTATCTTTTTTTGGAGAAAAAATTCCAAACTAAACTTCTGAATATTCAAGTAAATATATTTGTTAATTATTAATGCACACAAGTTTATTCCTTTACTTACAGTGACTTCCTATTCTTTTATATATTTTTCTTCATCTGATATCAAATAAGAAGATGCCAGAACATGTATAAAAAGATCAAACTTGCCAACATAGTTACCTTCTAAGATTCAACTTATATCAAGTCCCCCTTTTTGAATGTTCAACTAAAAATCTACAATCAAACAATTATGGCATGAAAAATTGAAATTTACAATATTCTAAATAATTTTCTTTTACCAAATCCAACAATAAGGCCAGATATATTTAGTCTTCCTAGACACAACTGAAGTCTCATAAACAGACTCAAGACACTCTATAGTTATTGACTTTATCTGTTTCATAAACGAAATATATCAGCTGCTAATCGATGTAAAAGTTGGGAAACACAAACTATAAATGACATAGTTAAGTTATTAATACTACTTATTGATTTGAATCTCTATAAGTTTTTTTTTTTTATATGTCAAATGCATTGACTGAGAATGAACGCTGGCCAGCTGCTTGGAAGGCAGCTATACTAACCACTAGACCACCAACGCTTGACATCTCTATAAGTTCTTTAATAATACCTTATTAATAATTATCAAAAATGGAAAGAAATTAAAATATATTTATAAAATATAAACAATTGCGTATATACAATAAAAATAATAATACAAAAAATATTTTTATGAAAAATATTTATTTTTGTCATTTTCAATGTATTGGAACTATTTTACAACTTCAATTTACATTGCATTTATTATTAGTATAATTGATTTTATACATCTTTCTTTTATTAGATTCTTTGATATAGTTTATTATTAGTTAAATAGATAAATAAATGACCACATACGAACTAATAATAATAATATTTTATATCAAGAAAAATAAAAGTGCATTCAATTTCTTCCTTGAAGGTAATACTAAAAGTTTCACCTTTTGTTAAAAATTGACTAAAATTAGAGAAGGCTATAAAAAATAAATAAAAGACCATGGAAGTGATTCTAATTATTTTATTTTTAGAATTATATAAAATGTATCTGCTAGTGATTACTCATCTCTTGAACTCAATATTATCTTAAAATAGTGAAAAATTAAAACTTTTATGAAAGATTTGGAAGATACTCACGTTTAGATAATTATTATTCCCATTTATCCTGTTATTAGTGTTTATTTTTAGATTTTCAGGTCAATAAGATGGTTTGAATTCAGATTTTGCCTTTTGTGATTTGGTTAATGATAAATAAAATGTTTTTTTTTTCCAGTTTCAGTGTAAAACTATAATAAATTATTTAGATTTAGATAATGTAATAAAACAAAAAAATGAATACGATGTTATAATTTATTTAATTATTGACTGATTTATGACATTTTAAATAAAATTCTAATTTTGTTGTAAATATATTCATTATTTTTATTGTGAAGAGTAGATAATAACTATCCTGTTTTTTTACCTTGCAAGTAGAATGCATATAGGTAAAGTCAACCTAACTTCATATAGAAAAACTTTACATTATGATTAATTCTGTTAAATAGAAAGAGAGCAAAATGTAATACCATATAACAAAGCTACAAATTTTAAGTCTAGGCATATTATGAAAATTATTATACTAAGCTATTGAAATGAAATAAAATTACATCATTTTATCAACTATAGAACATATCATATAACATTTATAATATTTATGGAGCAATCATTTATGCAATCAACAATTATAGTAAAATGTCAACTAAACAGTAGTGGTGTATCATAATTAAAAATAAACATTTTATATAAAGTAATAGTACAAACCAACATTTATGTAATTGTGTTATAGATATTTATTTCATCATTATTCTAATAAGTGTAACAATCTGAAAATATATTTAATAACAAACAGTGTGTATATTAATATTAGGTTTTGAGTCACTTTGCAAAATAATACTCTAAAATCATATAG
The DNA here is from genome assembly GCA_028023455.1 of Epiperipatus broadwayi. Classification (NCBI taxonomy): domain Eukaryota; kingdom Metazoa; phylum Onychophora; class Udeonychophora; order Euonychophora; family Peripatidae; genus Epiperipatus; species Epiperipatus broadwayi. Next base: position 3,210,130 of record JAQFVV010000016.1, read on the forward strand.
AATCAAGTATTAAGATATATAACCTTTATGAATTCAATGTTTGACTGAATACTTAATACAATCTTGTCTATTATCTTTTTTATCTAATTATTAGAGATTTTAATTCCATAGTAACTTTTAGGGATATGCAAATAAGGATACATATAGCTTTAAACAACATGCATATAAACTATAATTCCATACAAGTGAAATATTTTCAGCATTCAACTGCTATACAAATATATTAAAACATTTTTTCTATAGATCATATAAACCAAGCCCTGGGATCAGTGAAATATTAATAATACTCCATTTGATATGAAATAGTTAATAACTCTATGCTGAAAAGCTTATTATTCAAGGATATTAAAAACAACATTCAGTTCACAGTAAAATAAAATTATTACAGCTTTTTTAATCATCAGCAATGTACAAAAGACTTTCAAAATCACTGATAATCTTATAAAACTTCCTGATGATAAAAAGAGAGAATGAAATGGAATGAATATAATTAACAAAAGTTTATGAGATTCCGGCAGATATCTACTTTTCTGTTTTACATAGTTTTAGTTGGTATAGATACACAAAAAGAACTACCACTATTCCTATCAATGAAATCCATCTGCCAAATAGACTTTTGTCAAATAATATTCTTCTAATTAAAAACTGAGAGAACCAAATGTGTAATAATCTGACTTTGACTACATTAATTCATGAAAACCACAAGGAACACTTAATATATTTACAAAATTTCAAAAATAAAATTCTTGATATTCAAAAAAAATCATGAAAGACTATTCAGCAGTATTATCATTCATAAGTTTTTCTATAAAGTCAAAACAATAGTTTAAATTGAGTAATTTGGATAATGATCCAAAAAGTATAATTCAATGTCAATATTATGTAATTTCTGAAATTGTGCTGAAAAAAGTAACATTAACAAGAAGTGGATTCAAGCTAGAATGAGGATACTGATACTAATTTTATTTTGAACTTTCCACATTAAGGAAGCTTTTTGATTTAAATGTAGACTGGTGTTATAATTTTTAATCATACCTTTAGCATAAGACTCTTTAGATGTCATTTAAAAGAAATTTGACAAAACATTAAGTTATTCCAAATAATGATCATAATAACAAACAGTTTTCAAAAAATGAGTTCTTACAGAATTTAATTGTTTCCATCTATTTTCTTTAATACATTTATTCTTGAGCTTCTAAAATCAGAATTAAAAAACACATCTATTCTAATAATATAATTTTATATTTATATAAAAAATATTTCCCAGAATGAGAAAATTCTCAATAAGATTATAAAACATTTCAATTTTTTTTTCAGAGAGTGCAGTCTTAATCTTAATCCATAAACATTTTAAGTTAATAACAAAAAAAATCATAATCCAAACATAATGTTTTTTAACAAAAGACTGGCATACTCTAAACTATTTTAGAAATGACCTTCCATCATATTCTATTTTTTCTTATATCTAAACTTAGAACTAAATTAGCAATAACTTCCTTAGAAAGCAAAATATTATTATTTGGATTTGTGTTGTAGTATTTTATGAAGAAAATTCTTAACATTTGCATCATCTTTGTAGATTATTGTGTGACTATTTGAAAAACAAATCCACATGAAACCTCTGGATTTAAAATTATATATTGCTAAAAATTATATTATTGGAATTTTCAAATTTAGTCTCTTTCAATAACTATCAATCTTTCACATATTTTTTCATTAAAATTCTGAAATCGATTTCTGACACCAAAATATATAAAAAGTTTTAAGATAAATTAGATTTGCTACTATGACAAAATATAATCTTACTGTAATAGACAGGGTATGAGCACAGACTTTCACATGACCCACCTCTCTCCACACTATCTCATAACACTGATACACCTGAACACACATATGTCGAAAAGATAAATAATCACCAATATACATATTTCATGCTAAACCAGCAATCATCAGTTGGTCCAGATTACCATCTCTACACATATATGCTACAAGTGCTCAGATATATATTAAGATAGCAAATCCTCCTACTTAATGGACAGGCTTCAATCTACTCCACACTCCAACTCTTCAACTGTCCATCCAATTGAAAATCTGATGATGGAACGCTCAAAGGCCACTCTGAGGCCAAGATTATTGTCACACCCATGTTGACCCAAGGTCAATCTGACCCCTCATGTATAGGACATAATCCATTAAATACATAAGTTAAAATATTTTCTCAGTGTTGAGCCAAAATAACTTTTAAAATTCTACTATTGTGACCTAATCAAGATGCCTAATATATATTTTTAGACCAAATTATATTGTCAGGTGAATTTATTATGATAGGCAATATTACAGTATTGTTCACAAAATTAGAATCATTAATATTGTTTAAATTATTTTCTTTAAATGGAATTTAACAGCTTTTGACATATGTACTTGTGAACAGTCACAAATCATGTACAATATAATTATTATCTATAAAACATATTTTAACTAAAAGTAGAAAGAAAATATTTTATTTCCTTAATGTTTTTTGATATTACAATAATTATAACAATGTTAGCTGTAATTATTTGCAAACTAACACATGATTTTTAAATTAAAACCAGAATTCAGAAAAAGGTGTTCAATTGGTGCCTAAATTTCAAAAACAACTATAATTTCATTTTAATGTGAGTATATACTTGCTATCTACATTCAGTTTTCTCTTTAATTATTTCTTTAAAACATTGTTTTAATATCATGAAATAATACTGGAATGACTAATCAATCAATTGAAATTTTTTTGGATTTTATAAAGAGATTTTTGTAATACTATAATTTATAAATTCAAGGTAAAATATAAAACCTCTTATTACTTCTCTTTAATGTCTCTTTTTTTTGGCAAACATTTAGTATTATTTGTCTTTTTAATTTATTCTTTGGTTTTGAAAAATTAAAGTGGCAATGGGAGAGAAAACAATATGATCAATTCTAAGTTTTCAAGGTTTCATTGGATTTTTCATCATAATACTATCTAATGTTGACACACAAAAGTAATTGATGTATAATTTCAAACAATTTCTTTTAGTATTTATAATTGACTGATTTCTTTTGAAAATTTTTATTATTATTTGTCTTTACATTTTTAAATTTTTTTATTTGCTTTTTAAAAGTGATCAGAGGGAGAAAGAGAAAGATGGTGAATTCTGTTGCTGACTTTGATGAAAACAATAAATGGCAGTTACATTTAATACAAAGTACATATTAAACACATTTGTTAAAACACATTTTTTTTTTAACAAATGTGTTTTTGCCAGTTTTTATTTAAGGGTCTGAGACTTGGACCCTTAATAGAAAAGCAATACAAAGACTTCAGACCACTCAAAAAGTATGAAGAGATGCATGCTGGGAGTAACAAGAAGAGATTGAAAAGGCAATGTATGGGTAAGAGAACAATCAGGTGTTACTGACCTCATTGAAAAAATTAAAAGATTGAAGTGGAGTTGAGCTGGACATATTGCTAGAAGAGATGATAATAGATGGACAATTGAAGTCTTAAACCAGATTCCAAGAGATTGTAAATGACCCAGAAAGAGACCACATGTGAGATGGATGGATGAGATGAGAAAGTGTGCAGGGGTGATGTGGAGAAGAAAAGCTAAATATCAGAGAAGATGGATTGAACTTGGAGAGAACTTCATCCTGCAGTGGATTGATAAAGGTTGATGCTGATGACAAATCAAACAGCAATCCAAACAAAATTGAACTGGCTGGTTTGAAGCAGCAACAACAACTAATAAACAAATTAGAAAAAGCTTTAAAATGAAGCTTATTTCTTATTGATTTGGATTCCTATAGTCCACTCAATAATTGTTTACTTTTTGACTTCACAAAAATTCAAAAAGTAAAAGACATCATTGCTTTCATTTTATTGGCAGCATGCATGGACCATGTAAAACTTCTTCATCATAGATGACCTGAGGTTTTTAAATCAATAATATAAGGAGGTTTATTATTTCTTTTTTTAAAAAAATTAAAAACAAAAAATAGTAATAAAACAATATAAATTAACATCTCCAAGTCTAATGTTTCCAGTTGCTATTCAAATAAAAACATTTTAACAATATAATCAATGAAGAATGTAACATTATTTTACAATTAATTTATAACAAGTCAAAAGAAAAAAATGTATTTTTTATAATGCAGGGTAATGGAAAATGTTTTCTTTTTTAAATGCTTTTATTAAAGTTGAAAAATTAGTTTGTTTGTTTATTTGTTAAATTTTGATCTTTTTCAAGTTAGCATGAAATTTTAAAATTGAAATTTAATATATTTAAATTCCATAGAATTTTTTGAAAACTAGTAAACAACTAAGTAATACTAGACCAATCCATATGAAACTTTCATCTTTTCAGTAGGTCACCTAGTTTTTTTGCTGTGGAACAGTGGGCAGGAAAATACAGTTAAAATTTCTTGGTTTTCAAGAGGTTGAAATAAAGATTTTTTTTCTTTTAATTTAATAATATTTTTTTAACATGTTGAAATTGATATTTAGTAGATTGAAGTTCATTATAACTTGTTAAAATTTTGTACACTTGTTCTAAAATCTATAGGATACAGTATTTTTTAATAAGTGATTTAGGTTTTAGGTAGAAAATGCTTGGCATCTATTTTATTTATTATGATTGCAAGTTTTATTTAAGTGATAAGAAAATTGTTTATAATATAGTTTTGTTTAGCTTTTTCTTTAAAACATCTTTTTTAAAAATAAAAATAAAAACTGTCAAATGACAAGCACTTTTTACTTAAAAGTATTTAATATTTTTGTTCATTATGTACACATACTAAATTGATATGTATTAAGGGGTATACATTTTAACTTATAGCAGAAATATCTAATAATATACACAAGAGTACCCCAAAATAACAAGAAATTTATAATAAATTGTTTATTTATTTTTAAATGTTATAAATTTAATCTTTCAAATTACTATCCATTTGTTGCAATACGTTGGTCAAAATGTGTTTCATTTTTTAAATTAGTCCAGAAATACTTGCACAAAGATGCCTTTTAATGCTTCTGGCATTTTTTCCCCACCACTTCTATGTCCATAAAAAAAAAAGAAACACTTTTTAATTTGAGAGATTAAAAAAAAATTGCACAAAGTGAGATTAAGCAAATATGGCTGATATATGACATGGATCATGCTGAATTTAAATAAAAAGTGTTCCACATTCAAGGCTTTGAGAGATAGATTGGAGCTTACACTCTTTTCTTTGTCACAAAACAGGATGTTTACATTTTACCAAATCGCATAAATGTTTCAGAACTTGCAGATAAAATGCTTGGCTCTTAAGAACTAAATTTGAGAGAAAAATGTCATTTGCATAAAATAAAATCAGTGTTATTTTGACTTTGGGCTTCACTTGTGACAAATTTTAGAGACATGGTAAATTCAATATATCAATTAAATCACTCATAAACTTATATTTTTGTAAGATCAGATTTCTTGTAACCTTTTTTAAACATTATAACTTTTTTCTTTGTCATTTTCTGTAAACAAAAACAGAATTTTGTCAAACTTTACAAACATTATATAAAAATTGACAAAAATGCAAAATGCCCTTAACAAAACAATATGTTACATGGCACCACAATTTCATATGGCAATGTCATTTGTCATATTGATGCAGAAAGGTTCCTGCAAGAAATATGTAACAGCAGAATATATAATACGACTGGTATACAAACCAGAGAATGATTTGGGTTCCCTCTCATATACATTAACATGTGACAAGTTCGTAATACTTTTTGATAACAAACTGAAGTGATTCAAAGTTACATTATAACAAAAAAAACTTATAATAGATTTTTTGGCTTACATAATTACATAGTTACTTAAAAATCCAGACTACCATAACCTACATAAAACACTTGTAGAAAAACATTAGAGTATATATGTGTATTTAAAGCATCATCTTTATTATTGTCAAATAAAAGTTTTTAAATCAAAATATATATTAGAGAGTTATAAAAATATATACATTTATTAAAATAAAAAGTGAATTACTGAAAATAATTATTCATAAAATAATTTCTACACTATACAGAGGTCATATCCATTTAGATATGAGTGTTTATATATCTGTACTGAATGCAGCATTATTATACTATTTATGAATTAATACATAAACAAAATGACAACCTTTTTTTTTACAAAGTAAAAAAATAAATGAACATTATTAAAGCAATCTATTTAAAAGCATAATGTTTTTTAACTTTAGATTTGACTTTTGTTTTACTTAATATTATTGGCTATCTTGTAGAAAATGTTTTCTTCCATGATTGCAAGTTATCTTATAATTAACTATATGTAAAAGATTCACATTTAATTGATAACTATGAAATATTTACTATGAAAAACATGTAAATAACGACAGTATTAATTGAAAGATGTAAAATAGCGCTGTTATCAGAAGATTAAATAAGTATTAGCAGCAAAAGAGTAATATATAAAGTTAGACAAAATTTAAAACATTTTACAACTGAATTATTAAAGAAGTCGGGTAATAGGTCTATTAACATCAAGTTAATACAAAGAAGGTTTTAGTTAAATTATTGTTAAATTTATTATTAAATTTTAATATCAATTTGAACAATGTAACAGTATTTAAAGAAAAATTGCATTGCTATGCTTTAATGTATGTGAAATGGTTTCTAAACTGCTTATTATAAGGATTATATAAGTAATATGTCCTATAAACAATGGATGTTTTTTTAAATATTAAAGATTGTATTATGGACGATTGGAAAAAAGTAATAAATAAAGTTTGAATTTTTTTTAAAAACATTTAACGATATAACATCACATGGCAATTTCATTTGGTAGTGGAAATAGTTCATCTTATAAATACAAATTCTTTATTAAAATTATTTTAACATCTTATTAACTTCTAAAATAACTAATCGTCATCGATTCTTAGAAGCTACAACAGTTTTTTTAGCTTATATTTATCTTCTATGTGAAAAACATATAGACATAAATTTATGTGGGTTTACAAATACATGATTAAGAGCCAAAAATATTTTGAATTTTTATTAAGATACTAGCATTGCTTTTTAAGCTTCACTTCTGTCAAAGAGCTATAATTTATAAATAAATATATATATATATTTGTTTTATAAAAAAGAAAGGCATTTAATCCAGATTTAATGGGTTTTTTTTTTTAAAAGAAAAAAATCTTTTGAGAAATAAATTATAACAATTTTTCTATTTTCAGCAACAAGAAATCCAAATTAATTCTCATACATTTTTATAGCTTTTTTTTGTTAATATAGATAAAATAACTACTATTTTTATATATAATTTAAATTGTTTGTGGAAAAAAAAATGTATTAAATAGCATCACGTCTTTTTTTTTTCATGTGTCATAGTATCGACCGGGAAGCGGACCCGCTAACCCGTGACAACTGATTGTAAGTCAGCTCTGCTCACCTCTCGACCACCAACGCTTGATAGCATCACGTCTTTCCCAGCTTAATTTCAACATTCTTAATAATGGAAACATACTCTATTACCCTACTCTGATGTTTTCATTTTTAAGTTGAATATATATAATCCTTAGATTTGCCTCCATTCCCCATAGTCAATATTATATATATATATATATACTAAAATCATAATCTGTACTTTAAATAATTTATGGTTTTCAATTCAATTTACTTTGTTTTTAATAGATATAAGTCTTCCAATAATCAAAAAATATATATTTTACAGTAATCTCAAACATATGCTAATTATAAGCATTTTTAATTGTGAAAAATGATGGATACTAAACAAATCACAACATGCTTCTTAGCCTACTTTTAGCATTCGGATTATGAACAGTCATTCATTCTATTCTTTTACTTTGGAGTCATCTATTGTAAACTTAAATAGCTAATAACCAAAAACAATTCGGGAAATTTTATATTATCTAGTGTCTATTAATTACATTTAAAATAATAGTTCTTTATAGTTCTTTATTGTTGATGTTGAATGTAAATTAGAAGATTCATGTGAGGTTTTGTTTGATATATATATTATTCTTACCAAAAGAGAGTCCAGAATTAGAAAAATGTTTGAGTTTAATTGTTGGCCTAATGTCAGAAATCTATAATTGTAAAAAATGGGTTGTTGAAACAATGGGTTATTAGCTTGTATAATATAGATGAAATACAATTCCAATTAATGAATATCAGTATTCAAAACTACTTTGAAATTTGATTACAACTATTATCTAGTATCCAACTATTATTTAAGATAATATTCAGTAAAGTAAGAAACCAGATTATTTCCTATTTAAAGAAATATAAAAATGACATACTAATGGTAAATTATTGGTTGCAAAAAAAGTTAAAGGAATACTTATACTATACTAATATAAATGTTTATTTATTCTGCAACCAATATATACTTTTCTTTCTCCTTGATACTGATGCTTTTTAAATTCTTAGTAATGTCTTTTAAATATTCAGATATTGTAGTATATATCAAATGTGATAAGAATTTTGAAACCTATTAAAAAATACTAAAGTTAATTAATAGATTTTGTACTTATTTAACTACATTTTCGTACTACAAAAGCTAATAAACAAGTCTAATATACTCATGACTTGAGGTTAGCCTTTTGATTAGAACCAAACATATTTAAAATTAGTTAATATTGAGGTATTTACAGACAATCAATCATCAATTTATTCAATAAATATATGCCAATTATTTTAAGGCTAGAAAATAAAGTAATGATAAAAAATATAAATTCTCACTAAACACTTGTAGAAATTAAAATGGTTTTGGTTAATGGGTATATTTAAATGTGATAGATTACATTAATGTGTATTGATTGAAGTCCATGAATAATTTTAGTACAAGTTTATATATTTTACAATGTTAAAATTAAAAAGGTTTTAATGACTGATAACTCCTATAAAAAGCTTATACTGACACATTCTGAACATGCATATATCCTGATGTTCTCATAATTTAAAACAAACAAGCAAAACTCACTATATATATTACCACACACAGCAAGCTAGAGTAATCAATGGATGTCAGAAGGCTTGCTGTATGTGGCAATATATATAGTGAGTTTTGCCTGTTTTAACAACAGTTATATACAAGTATAAGAGGAGGTGGTCATGTGATGTTTATTAATTTAAAACAAACACACTTTTTTATTTGTTGCTACTATTATATTTTTATAATTTTGGGTTCTATTTTAAATTATATAAAAATATTAATAATTATAATGATTTATATAAATAATTTTGAAATAGAATTAGAAAAGTAGATATTAACTTTGTATTACAAAAATTATTTAGCTAGAATACTGAAAAAACTCATGGAAACTTTATTTTGTTAAGAGATCCTATTATTTCAGCATTAATTCAAAATACTTAGGTTTAAAAAATGCTATAAAATATCTAATTACAATGTTAAGTTTATGAATACAAACTAAATATGATAAAAAGCTGCTATCAAAAATACAAATTGTTAAGAATTGTAAATATTACATTGGTAGAGTAATTAATCATAAACTTCATGGAATAGATAGTGTTTATACAATGATAGTTTGGCAGGATAATATTGATGATCGAACTATACATTAGACTACTACATTTATAGAATAATTCGCATATTGTAATCTCAACCTAAAATATTAAATGGAGTCACATTGCTAGCAAAATTATTGTTTCTCATCATTAATAGATTTAGTACTTTTTCTGAGAACCATAGCATAAAATGCTGGTCAGTATATAATAAAGTAAGAAGCCTTTCATAAGTGATGATACCTTTTGATTCTAAAATTCCAGATTAAAGCAAGCATCAAATCCTTATCAAGGAAATAAGATTAATTGCAAGAGAAGAAATGTTAAAAAAGTTTTATAAAAGAATTATATTTAAACAAAAGTTAATTATTAACACATGGATACAATAAATCACATACATGATAAATATTACATTAAAGACATTTACACAGATATCCACACTCATAAAAATTCCATATACTGCTTATAAGTTTTAGGAATCCAAGGACCCTGATGTCTGTAATAAATAAAATACATATGCTTAATTTAGTTTAAAAATAAATAACTTCACTTAAATATCTTAAAATAATGATTTATAAATTTATTAATCAATCAGTAACATCAATAACAACAACAAAAAGATCTAATATATATTTTATGATGTAATTTAGATCATTCTGATTTTGACTTACAAATATCAGATATTATTTCCTTAGAGTGACAAACAAAGTGTACAGATAAACATTATTTAAATTATACTTTGCAAATACATAACTTATAACAGGTATTAAATACATCTGGGTCTCGTTTTACGTGATAGATAGGTTCCTCAAAAAACACGCGCAAACGAAATCACGCAAAAATAGACGTAACTTGCATTGAAAAAGGGGGGATGCGGTCTGTGATTTTTCAAAATTCACATAAAGCAAAGCATCAATGTAAAATTACTTTAAAATTCACGCAAAAAAAAAAAAAATAAGGAAATAAAATATGACTAATAAAAAATTTCAAATTTGAAAAAAATTGATATAAGACAAACTTTTTTAAACTATAATATTTAATTTTATTCAAAATAATATATTTTTATGCATAATTTACAGTACAGTAATTTACATTTTTTTATACATGTTTTAATTATTATCATTATTTTCCCAAAAACATGTTCGTTTGCAAACTAGTAAAAAATCAGATTCTCATGTGATGTGATGTGATGTATTTGGCTTCTCCTTAAACGAAGTCAAGAATATCTCAGCAATTATTCTCACAAGAGGAAATACAACTAGCACCAAGTTCACTCTCATGTTGTGTTAATGGTTTTCTGTTGACGACAACGATGATTTTATTAATTGTTTATGAACTTAGACTTATGATAATAAAAAGACATATTTATTCACCACTGCTGGGAAAAATTTAATTAAAACTAACAACTAAAAATTAAATTCTTATTTTTGTCATTAATTTTCAATTCCATTTAAAAATCAAATTTCGTTATACATCACATTAATTTCAAGTCGCCCGTAAGTAATGTTTAAATTATTAATTACAATTAAAAATCAGATTTTAATTTTTAATTGTGCCCACTGCTATTACTGACCTTTTAAAAATAAACTTGTGGACACTAAATGATTAATAATTGATTATGTTCTTTTTTAAAAAGCAAAAACAGAATGTGATTTAAAATGCAAAATTAACATGCACAATGTTTGAACAAATTTACATTATAATCTTGTAAAATTTAATGTGTGTATACATAAAATGTGGAAATCATGATTTTAATTTCATTATTGCATAAAATCTTACTATTATAAAGCACTAAAAATATTGAAATTACTAAGATGAAAGTAGAATTCCAATAATGTGCTATTACTTTCAATATAATGTAAGTGCATGAAATTTATTATTTACAGTAAATAGCGCATTATCGGCAGTTGACTTCCGGTGAAACACGAATCGCGTAACTTCAAAATCATGTTAAATAAGTCTGCATAAAAAGAGACTCAGGTGTATATAAATATATGCAAGCATACTCATGTGTCTTGGATATTGCAAATTTTTTTAATCATTAATTATTATTTTCCTCAATTGTATAGGTCTATATATTCTATTTTAACTATATATAAGTAATTGTTATATGTGTATAAATACATGCACCCCCAAGCATTAAAAATAAAATATTGTAATCATTAATTTTAACCATCTTTATATTATAGATCAAATTGTTATAATTTTTTTGATCATTTTTAAATTGTAAACAAAATTGTTAGGGTAAAATAACATTACTTATATTCATTGAAAGTCTTCATCAAAGATTTTTTAATTTACTTTTTATGATTTCCACTTGTAGATTTTAAGCAAGACTATCAACGTTTATTTTACTTGTTACCATAATTTCTTAACTTGTTAATTTTATTTAAAAGTTGCTTACATTTAACTATTGTAGGAATATTTTTTACCTATTGGAATAATAAATTGAAGTAAAATAACTTGGATAGAACAGTAGTTTTTTTTTCATTCCTACCACTATATTGAGCAAACATGCAGTTATATAAGTATTTTTCCAATAATTATTATTTTTTGTCTGTTTTTTTATATATAAATGAAATAGTATTTATGCAATGACAATATATATGGTTAAAAGGAGATGGTATTGACAACATCCCAAGATAGTTGATTGTTCTTGATATTGGAATTGTCTAAGTGCTGACTGTGTTAATGATATTGAACCAGGTCACTCTGAGGTTTCCTTTATATTACTGACTATTGATGACTATTTTTCATTATTTGCTTTTATTTTTATTTGCTATACTAATAAGTTTTAACATTTTTACTTTAATAGTTTAATATCTCTTGACTTTAACTAAGCATATTATCACACTTAATACATATTTATTCATTATATTTATTTTCTTATATTTTTACCATTATTTATTTAACTATATCTTTTCTATTTATCATTTCATCATGAAATTATTAAATAATATCTCTAAAACATGAGAATGGACTGGTACTTCAAGCAGAGGGAAAATACTATTGGTAGCCTAACCATCAATGATACCCACAGTCAGATCACAGCTATATGGAAGACAACTATGACCACATTGCCTGACCATAGACCACCTCAACTGCTGAAACAAAACCCTGCCATCGAAAGCATTTTACTTGTTTTGCGAATCAAACTCAGACACTAGCCAACCATATGTTATACAACTGGCATGCTTGGATAACAAGCACATAAATTGAGTGCTTGAAATATTCCAAACTATCTCCTACCCTTAATCAATGGGATCCAGCACATTAACCTAACACATATAAACCTTTATATCTTTAAATAAATGGTAATGCAGTGACAAGAGAGAGAGAGAGAGAGAGAGAGAGAGAGAGAGAGAGAGAGAGAGAGAGAGAGAGAGAGAGAGAATAGACCAACTAACTATTAAGCAAGCATCATTATTTATTCATACACAGAAATATCTAATATAATATATCAATGTAATATTTTACATAAAGAAATATAAATGATTAGTTCAGGCTAAATTTTATAATAGTCCTTTTTTTAAGTTCATTTCATTTAAAATAAAGGATCTAGATAGTGATCAAAATATATTTACCTAAGTTTTCCTGATTGTCAGTTTCCAACAACTGGCTTTTGGTGTTCTATCAATATTTTCAGGGCTTGTCTTCCATTCTTTGAATTGACAATGGGAAAGAAACAGTGTTGCAGCAACATCTATTTAACCATTTTGGTATTGGCTTCAGACATTGGTTCAGGTGAAAACAGTTGATTTTGTGAAGGACTTTGGGGCATGAAGCCTAGTCAAACATTCCTATGGATATCTAGCAATGTATATTGCTAGTTCTGTGCCTTTTGCAATATTATCTGCAGCAGTAATGATTGATTCTATATTGTACTTAGATTTCTGAATCTCTGGATAACTGAATGAATCAAGCAATGAATAATGTTATGAATCAATAACAGCATGAAGATTGGAATAAATCAATAACAGAATGAAGACCAAATAAATAACAATAGACATCTGTAATGTTAGAATTTTTCTCTCTCATTGTTCATAGTTTTTATTAATATTTTAATTTAAATCTATCTTTTAATTAATTTTACATTTTCTTTAATGTAATCTTTTTGCTAGATTAATCTACTATCTCTTCACATTTATTCTGATGAGATAGTTTACATAGTTCATAATTAATTCAATTTCAATATCATTATCAGCCAAAAATTTTACTGGTATTCATGAAGTTTTTTTTTCACTAATTAATTAATATTTTTTTATTTTAGATTTTCACTGTGATTTATTTTTGAACATTTACTATTTTACTTATTTTAATTTATAAAAAGGAGAGTGAGTTATTTTAAAAACTTTATTTCTAATTTATCCTCTACCCCAATTATCTTTATTCTATTTTAAAAAAAATAATATACACAATCTTTTACTTTTACAAGATTATGTTTTAAAAACTACTTCTTAAATAATGATTTTTTTTAACTATTATTTCAAATAAATTTGATCATATGTTTTTTAATTATGAAATATGTAATGCAGATATATGTATTTTATAACATATATCTTGCTAGTGTTGCATCACACACCCCTCCATTTGAGAGGTAAAATGCATTAATTTGACACACTTTAGCTCTGACATTTTATTTTTTCTTTAATGTTTAATTTTTCACTTTTTATTTTTATTTACTTATGTATTTACTATTTTTTTCTAATATAAGTATTAAATTGCATACAGACCAACAAACTACAGATGGTGATCTTTCCTACACTGCTCTATCTCACAGGCTGTAAACTATATTGATTTGTAATGATTATGTCATATGTGATGACCACTAGGAACAACATACATCATTTCAATGTGTAAGGTGAGGTTGAATGCCATGAATGGCAGAACACATTTACTAATATCTGACTTACACAATAAAACAATACTATAATATTAACTTACTTAGTGTGGTGGGAATTTTTTTATTACTAGGTTGAATGAGACCAGGATTTTCTCCCTTGGGTCTGCATACTAGAAAATACAAGGTCACTGTGAATGGCACTATTCATCTACTGACCATTCAGCTTACCCTAAATGAGATTTTTTAATTATATGATGGGAATTTTTCTTCCAGCAAAACTGACTTATGGCTTATTCTGGAATTCTTTTCCAGTGTTCACATTTTTTAGGTAATGAACTGGGATGACATCTCCCAGTGTGTCAGATAGGCCCAGGAACTTTCTACTAGATCCTCATTCTATTGGACTATCTTGTCCATTTCATAGTCATTATGGGTTTTACATTCACACAGCAACAGCCTATACTTAACAAACCTTCCTCAACCTTTATCTGCATTTTCCACCCCCTCCACATCTCTATTAACCCAAACACAATCTACACTTACACCAGAGATTATTTTGCAACATTTTATTTAATCTTTTCATTATAGATTTAATTCCATTTATTATAGGCCTTATTTGATTTATTTAATTTCATATTTTGATTCTCTACCAAAACAAGTTTTATTTTATTCTCATATATTTACTCTAAAATATTTTATTTTACTTTACTCTAAATAACAAATTGTCACTTTGCTTCCATTTACCTTCTCCTTCATCTCCATCACCAGGTATTGATTCTATAAAAATATTTTTATTTTACTCTATATTATGTATCTATTTTTTTTATTTCCCTTCCTTTATCATATATCATCTCTAAATAACAAAAAAAAATTCTTATTTTATTTCATTTATATAACTCTATTTCCATTACTAACTCTAAAAAAAACATTTTATTTTTATTTATTCAACTTTTTTTATGTCACTTTATTCATTAGTATCTCACCAAAAAATCCATTTTATTTTATTTGCTTAATTTTATTTTCATTCTCGTAATTCTAAAAAAAAAAAAAAAAAATTATCATATCTATTCAACTTTATTTTCTGTATCTAGCTTTTATTTCATTTCCACTATCACATATTATTCTTATAGTCTAAGTACAATAATTTTTTTTCTTTTATTCTGAAAAGTCCATCCAGTTAATATAACCCTTAACACCAAGACCTTTGTCAAGTATTTTTTTATTCATCAAATTTTATGATATAGTTTCATTTTACCCTTTTGTTTGTTTCTTGCTTATCATTTTTTGTTTAATTTAAACTTTGTTTTATTTGAGTGGTCTGTAAGTAAAATTTAATTATTGACACCTTTTTTTGGTATTTTGTTTTTTCCTTCTTACGATTGTTTTTATTATTTCAATGTAATTCAGTGTTACTTATCATTTTTTCTTTCTTAAAAACTTCCTCTTTTCATTATGTTTTATTTCTGATACATCTTTATTTTCAGATTTAAGGTTATCATTTGGGCCAAAAATATTTTCTGATTCTGGCTTAATTTCTGAGTCTGACTTATTTTTTAATTCAGGTTTATTTATTGTATTCAAGCTATTTAATTGTATGTATTTATTTGCACTTTCCTGTTTATTTTCACTTTTATCTAATTTATTTATTAACTCCTTTATATCCATTTTTATATTTTCTATTATTTTTCTCTCTTCTATTCAGGCTATCATTGTTTCCCATATAAACCATCTATTTTTTTTTTTTTTGAGTCTTTACTCTAACCACTTCATGATTTCATTTTCTTTTAGGTTACTTTTTTCTTGTTTTTTTATTTTCATGTTTTTTAACTACTTTAAATTGAACATGTTCAACTAACTTAACCCCCCCCCCTCAGTCCTCTCTAAGCTCCACATGACTATCAACAAGCCCCAATAATAAATTATTTATCTCTCTGATGAATTTTTTTCTCTTTCCTTTTTTTAAATTATATATCTTACTTTTTTATTTTATATTTTTAATTATTTTAATTCTTAATATTATAATTTGCTTGCTTTGGTTTATTTATCTTCTCACACTGATTACCAATTGCATTTTTATTACCATGTAATTTAGCATTTATTTTAATTTTTAGTTTGATTTTTTTTAATTTTAATTTTGATTATACTGGGTCATTTATGGCACTTCAGCTCCCATATTGGAGGACATTTGTTCTGGGTCCCTCTAAAGTTATATTATATTACTTTTATTGCTGACTATTTTTCATTATTTATTTTTATTTGCTATACTTAATAACTTATTAACATCTAAAGTCTAATAAATTTTAACATTTTTACTTTAATAGTTTAATATCTCTTGACTTTAACTAAGCTTATTATCACATTTAATACATATTTATTAATTATACTTTTTTTCTTATATTCTTAACATAATTTATTTAACAATATCTTTTTTATTTATCATTTCATTATGCAATTATGAAATTATATCTCTAAAACACAGGAATGGACTGGCACTTCAAATAGAGAGGATAATACCATTGGTAGCCTAACAATCAATGATACCCACAGTCAGATCACAGCTATCAAAGCATAACTATGACCACATTCCAGATCATAGCCCCTCTTGACTGCTGGAAAAAAACTCTGCCACCCAAAGCATTTTATTTGTTTTGAAAAAAAAACTTAGGGGCCAGCCAAACATATGTTTTATAGCCAGCATGCTTGGATGACTGGCACACCAATCCAGTGCTTACAACATCCCACACTAGCTCTGATTCTTAATCAAGGGAGTCAAGTGCATTAACTTAAGACAAATATTTTAATCTTTAAATAAATGATGCTCCAGTAACAAGGGAGAGAGAAAATAGACTAACTAAAAATTAAGCAAACATCAGCATTTATTCATGCACAAAAATATCTAATATAATAAACGAATATAATATTTTACATAAAAAAATATAAATTATTAATTCAGGCTAAATTTTATCATAGTTCTTTCTTAAGTCCATTTCATTTAAAATAAAGCATCTAGACCATGATCAAAATATATCTACCCAGGTTTTCATGATTGTCAGGGCTTGTCTTCCATTCTTTGGCTTGACAATGGGAGAGAGAGTGTTTGTGGCAGCATCTATTTCACCATTTTGGCATTGGCTCCATGCATTGGTTTTGGTGAAGATGGTTGATTTTGCAGAGGACTTTGGGGCATTAAATCCAGTTGAACACTCCTACAAATTTCTAGCAATGCATGTTGCTAATTCTGTGGCTTCTGCAATGACCTTGTTCACAACAGTAATCATTGGCTCTATACTGTACATAGCTTTCTGAATCTCTGGATAACTGAATAAATCAAGCAATGAACAATATAATAAATCTGTAACAGCATGAAGACCAGAATAAATCAATAACAGAACAATGACAGGAATAAATAATAATAGACATTTGTGACTTTTATACTTTTTTTCTCCTATTGTTCATAGTTTTTATTTTTGTTTTAACATAAATCTGTCTTTTAATTAATTTTACATTTTCTTTAATCTAATATTTTTCCTAGATTAATGTACTATCTCTTTACATTTATTCCAATGAGATAGCTTACATTGTTTGTAATTAATTCAATTTCAATATCATTATCAGCCAGGAATTTTACTGACATTCATATAGTTTTCTTTCACTAATTAATTAATTAATCTTTTTTTTTAGATTTTCACTAAGATTTAGTTTTGAGCATTTATTCTTTTACTTTTTTTAATTTATAAAAGGGAGAGTGAGTTTTTTAAAAATTTATTTCTAATTCTTTTCCTCACACCACTGCTAACAATTAGCTTTATTCTACTTTAAAAAAATAATAGACACAATCTTTTACTTTTACAAAATTACATTTTAAAAACTACTTCTTAAATAATTATTTCTTTAACTATTCTTTCAAATAAATTTGATCATATATTTTTTAATTGTGAAATATCTAACACAGATATATGTAAAGGCAATCTCCTTTTAACAATAAAGGTGAAATATATATATAATGGTTGATTTTTTTAATTTATGTTTCTGTACATCTATAAACTAGTCTATGTATGATATATATTAATGAGTATTTCAAGATTATGCTAGCTTTTTATATCAACTTCTGGCATAACATGTCCTATTTAACTTTTTGTTGCACATTTTTAAAAAAATCTTCTGGTGTCAGGTTCAGTTAAATTTTCAGTTTTCTATTTAATCCAATCTACTTTTATTATTTATTATATTTTAAGAAATTTTAAATTAGTCACCAGAAATATATGATATCTACAAAAACTATTTTAAAAATATTATTTTAAATTTTCAAATAGAAAAAAAATATTATTGTGAAATATATTAGATTAGTAAAAGCAATAAGTTGTTTGTTATTGCATATTTACTGAATTTTCTAGTAAATAGACTTATTTTAACTTAGTTTCAAAAGTTTGAATGATTACTTAAAGTTAATGGAATTCTATTGAAAATTAAAATTTTATTTATAATTTTGGAAAAGTAACAAAAGCTAATTAGACATGATATAAATGAAAGTGCTACCAGCCAATTACAAATGTTATGGAATGTTATTGATTTCTCTTAATATCTAAAACTAAATACCTTTCAATAGAGTTCAAACTAAATTATATTATTTAAAAAAAAAAAAGAAAAAAAAAACATTTTTAAAACAAACACCAGAATTATTTTTAGTTTTAAAATATAAGAACAGAATATATATGTTCAAAATCTATTGCAGAAATTCTTTACGGAGACAATTAAAAACTGACTCATTATTTGTATTAGATACAATGGAATTTATAAACAAAAAAATAGGTTATATATTTTTTCTACTTAATTAATAAAAACAAAATTCTGCTTCTTAATATTCATTGGACAAAAACAAAAATAGTTAATTAAAACAATCCTTTCTTAATACATTTATTTAAAATAATTTTATTTTATTATTACATTTTTGTCACAATTGGAAATAAGTAAAATAAAGTATTTGCAACTTATAAAGAATTTTTAAAGATAATTTTAAATAATTTACAAAATTTTAAAAATATCAAAAAATAGTATTACTTAATCAATATTTCAATCATTTCAGACTTTATTTTAAATATATATACATTTTTGTCTATGTTTATTTTTACATTTTCTTTTAAGTTTTAAATATTTATGCAGACATATACTATGTTGTGACCCATTAAATCAATCTGTCTGAATATATATAAGTGAACCCAGACTTTTAAGCTCCCTTTGTCATCCATTCTGTCTTATACAACCTATACACATGACCACACATATGTGAAAAAGATAAATGATATCTAATATATATATATTTAAATATACATGTAAAAGTGATAAGAGATGCATAATGCTAAATTGGAAAATTATAATTACCAACAAAAGTCATTATACCCTATATATTATTAATTATTAATGGCACCTAGTATTACAGACTCCAAGTTACAGAAATAAAAAAAATGTGCTAATTTTCTTTGTGCCCATCTAAACTTTTAAATATTCTCAACTCAAGCACTATAACAATAGGAACAAATATTTAAATGAACCAAAAATATTCACTCCTATTATTAAAGTGTCTGCATTCCAGACTATGGGCAGAATAAAAGTGAACAATATTTTTGTCTGCTTGTAATTTAGCCTGTATATTAATTAGGTAAATCATTGGTTAGTTGTATATAAATATACATATAATATATTCCTACATAAATAAATAAATGTATATATATATTAAAAACCAGTCAACACTTAGACATTCCCAATATCAATAACAATCAACAATTTGTAATTGTTGTCAAGGCAACCTTCTTTTAACAATAAGGATGGAATCCCACCCTTATTAATGGTCTAAATACTAAAAATTGCAACATGATCAGAGAGATTGAAATTATTGATACAAAGAAGTTTAAATAAACCTCTTCAAACACGTAAATAAAACCTATTTTAAAAGCAGATTAATAAATAGTCAACTACAAACTGAAATTATAATTTTCAAATTGCATCCAAAGTATTTCTTAAATAATAAGTGTAATAATGTTCAAGGCTAAATGTGTTTATAAGTAATCATTAAAAACAGTCAACAATATCAATAAAAATCAACAATTTCTAACTGCTGTCAAGGCAACCTACTTTTAACCATAAGAATGGAATCCCCCCTCCCATCCCTATTAATGGACTAATATACTTATATAGGCCTAAAGATTGCAACTTGACCAATAATTTCAATCTCAATAATTTCAATAAGTTGCAATCTTTAGTGTCTATATAAGTATAATTAACCATTAATAAGAATGTGATTCCACTCTTATATTTAAAAGAAGCTTGCTTTGACAACAGTTAGAAATTGCCGATTATTAATGATATTGGGATTGTCTAAGTATTGACTGGTTTTTAATGATTACTTATAAACCCATTTAGTCTTGATCATATATATATATACTTTTAACAGACTCATGACGAACAAACTAAAACAAAGTATCAAAAGTGATCTCCGCTAAATATTATTATTATTATTTTTCTTCTCTGTATGTCACATAGATATACATGTTGTAGAATATATATAATTATTATAAATATTTAACATAGTTGTACGAGTTATAATTTTATTATAAAATAGTTGAATAAACTTAATTAAATATTAACAGACATTTTTATGCTTGTGTAATTATTTTATCTTTTAATTAAAAAAATTAATTGATGTTTAATTATTAATGATAAGGTCATTGTTTTAAGCAACAATTATTTAAATTAATGTTACTAAATAATAAAAGAGTCTCAAAAACCTATTGTATTTTTTAAAAAATTGATTTTTAAATTAATTTTTAGTTTGTTATATCATTAATAAAAATGAGAATTTTAAGAATATTAGTATTTCAGATATACGTTTCCATTTCTAGCAAAACTGAAATAATGTACAATATTTTAAACTGATACTTATTTTATTTTTTATATAATCAAATCTTTTATTTATATATATTAAAATATTTCTGTTATTGAAGCAAATATATCAAGGATTGTTATCCTAAAGACTTTTTATGTTTTTTTCATCAAAAATAATAATAGGAGTTAGTTTTTCAAATTTTCAATGGAAAAAATAGTAATGAGATAACTAAATGTATATTATAAGAAGAAAGTAAGTCTAAATATATTAACAAAGATTTTGCAAAAATTAAGATATTTCGCTATATTTACATGTATTCTTTCTGTCTGATGGAAACCAGTCATCTGGTTGAAATATAAAACTACTTTTATATTTAAGAGATCTTACTTGTATTATATATATATATTGATTACCTGTATATTGTCTATACTAAACTTATTGCAATTATAAAGAACATGAACTCAGACTTACAAACTCACATCTTTTATAACTGATTCATATGACCACATATGGTTGAAGAGTAGGAGAATGGAAAGATTGAAGCTTGTCCATCAAAGTTTGAAAATTTGCTACCTTAATATAAACATAGAAGTGATTGTATATATGTGTAGGAGATAGTGATCTGGACCAACTAATGAGTGCTGGATCCACATGAAATATGCATATTGAAAATCATTGATTTTTTTCATATGTATGCAGTCATGTGTATTAGTTATATAAGATGAATTGAATAGCTATGAGGAGTTTGAAAGTCTGAATTCAAGTCCTTTATAATATATATATATATATGAAGTGATAAATTTCCAATTTCTATCTAAATCCCCTTGTGTTTATATTGTAGTATGGCCAGGAATAGTATTTGTGGATACTTAAAAATAACACACAACTCTAAAAAATAAATATAAATATATTTTTTATATGTAATTATAATACAAATATATACGACACTTACACATATAATACTTTGCCTCTCAAATTATAAAAGTTTAGCTATTAGCAATATAAATAATGTTTGAGAAAAAGTATAGTTATTTCTTTGTTAAGATACTGACACATCCAGTCTAAGGGTGGCATGCCTTATGTTTAGGTATGGTGGTGTCTGTATTAGTAATTTGTAGATCCAGAATTGGGCTTACTTTACTGTAGCCTACAGTAGTTTAGATGATACATACACTGATCTCAATGTTTTACAGTCATCTGGTTGTTGTTTGCCTTCTGAAAGTTGTCTTCTTTTATAGTGAGGTCTCTGCCCTTAATGGAAACAAAAGGATTAACTGATTTAGCTCTTCAATTGGCTTTTTTGTGTCATTGGAAATTTATTTCCTTTTATCATTATCCTATTGGCCAATATTATTGTAAATTGAATCCATTTCTGATTAAAATAACACCATTATTTGATAGTAAGGTTCTGCTGAGTCAGGATAAGTTTACAGTACTACATTACTGCAAAACTATTTAGTATCTCAGTAAACCACATTGAAAAGGAAAAGTGAATATAAACAAGTGAACAAATATTGAATATGTATGTATCAAACTATACAGTGTTACTAATTTGTGATAATTGGAGTAATAAATACACAAGAACTAACTTAATTGGTTGTTTATTTGTGATATTATAATGATTAAAAATAAAATAATGGATGATGTAAATAAAGTAATAGATAGATTTTTCATCTGCAATTGACATTATTTTAAAATTATGGAGCATTACCATAATATAACTATTAAAATTTCTTTCCACTTCTCCTTATTTTGCATTGATTATATATATATATATATATCAATGCATATATATATATATATATATATATACCCTCCTAAATTAACACTTGACAATGTACTTTTAACATATGATTTTTTTTTAAATCAGAGCAGTTGAAACTGTAAGCAAGAAGAAATAAATCATATGTTAAAAGTGCATTGTACAGTGTTAATTAAGGAGTATATGGTATATTATATATAATAATATAAATAGCAAGTGATTATTACATCTGTTTGCATTAAATATCCATCGTGCTTTCAATTTTGATTTAGCTGAAACCTATTTTCAATACAAAAATATCTGAGTAATAATATAAGGTAGTTATCTCTACCTTCTTATATACCAGCATATTCTTGAGAACTTTATTAAAATTATAATTACAACAATGATAAGTATCATAAAACAATTCCATAATTCAAAAATGAAATTCCGTAGACAACAATTCACAAATCCCATGCATAGCTCAAAAGTATCATATATAAGCATGTCAAACATTTGAAGTAGCATCCAACAACTATTGGAGTTTGACTTGCAACAATTTTTAAAAATATACAATCCACATGATGGAATAATCCATTCAGAAATTAAGATTCAAAGCACAGCAGATTAATAGAGTTGTTTTTCCACAGATTTAAAGTAAATTATAATTATTATGTCCATTGAGACTTGCATTGTTGTAATAATTAATCCATTTTAGAAAATTTTATTTAACACTTTATAAAATCTTTGCCATATTTATGGCTACAGATTCAATAATTACAAATCTATTATTTTTCAACTGATGCATAAAATGATCAAGTTAATTCTTTAGAAAGCAATAAAAATAATCATCTAATAGATGGTGTTTATCCCATATATTAAATGATGTGTTTTAAAAGTCCATTAATTCAAGTAGAATACATCCAGCTATTGTTCAAGTCATCTTATTAACTTATGAGACATAGCAGGTAATAAATAATCCATTGACTTGAATTACTTTCACTAATCTTCTTTAAGATTTTAAACAACTTTCATATATGAACAATTACATGTTGAATGTTAATCAATAATTTGTACAGTTTCTAACATTCAATAAATCCATAGGAAGAGAATTTCAAGCAGTTATCCCAATTTCATAGAAGAGATGAATGATTTCTTAAATATTCATGTGTAGCAGCATCCCATAAGCAATTTTATAAATTTTATTTGAGACATAAAACATTTACATTTGACTTTGTTCTTCATAATATTCAGTAATAATCAGTTCTTAATGCATGATAATTTAGCAAAGTCTGCTTAAATTTTGACAGGGAGTGTTATTTATAGCATATTATTATATAGTCCGTGATATCATCTAATATTACACTAAGTTCTTTGCTTTTTTAAAACTTTACATGTCAATTTTGTTACACGTATATGGTAATAATTTCTAGCAGGTGAATATTAACATCTGAAAATTTTAAAAATATGAATTTTGAGAAATTGTTTTTAAAATAAACTTAAATACAGTACTACAAATTTAATGTTATATCTTGATTTAAAATATTATATAGAATTGTTTATCTTGCTTATAAATAATTTATAACTACAGAACATTTTACAATAACATTTTAGAGTTCTCAAAATTTTATTAATAAATTTATCTAATAAATCACATATTAGCTAAATTTTAATAATCAATAAAACAACCTACATTTAATTCTTTTACACTGGCAACTTTTTAAATTGTTTATATATTTTACCATAGAAAAATTCATGCATGCACACATACATTCAAAAAGAATGTTAACCTTCTAGAACTAAGTGCAATATTGATTGTTCAATTTTTATATAATAACTATTAGATTAATGTTTCAAACATTATGTTTTATTGTAATAAATCTAGTTCATTTTATCTTGTATATTTTCTATACTATCAATTTACTGTGTGTGTTTTTCTATTTGCACATATAACAAAAATAAACTGCACTTTTTGAAGAGGGCTACATTAAGATACACACATGTTTGCTAATAATTGGTTAATGAAACCTGTTTGGAAGACATTTTGGTTACCTTTCTACCATTCTATTATAATAGGTAGTACTATTAGAAACTTTTCATTTCACTTTTAACACTATCACCTGCCACCTTATCAGTAATAGTAATTGATTATATTAACATGAAAATAAAGACAATAAAATATTTTACAGATTATGGTTATGTTTATTAATTCCCCTAATAAAATATAAGGTTACATTTACCTCTTTTCCATGGGGAAAATTTTTCTTGGTTGGAATATTGCAGGGAATATAACGTAAAATTATTTACACTTTATACAGATATTTAGGTTACTATTTTTATTATTAAATTTTATGTTACACTTAGATTTTAATATTTCTGGTGAATTTCTCTAAAGAGATAGAAATAATAAAAAATGAAAAAAAAATTTCCTTCCATATTTTTTTTTCAAGTGTCATAGCATCGGCCGGGATGCGAACCAGAAACCCGGGTAACTGCTCATAAGGCAGTCGCGCTGACCTCTCGACCACCAATGCAAGACAATTTCCTTCCATTTATTATGTGAAATTGATGTATACAACCATTTATCCATTCTTGAATTATTGATCAAATACTTGTATGTTGATATTGTTTTATTGGTTAATTATTTTATTCTCTGAATTAATACTGCTATCTCACCTAGGATTATTTTTTACAAGATATTTTATAATGTGTCTTATTTATCATGTTTATCCTCAATGATGGATGGGCTATAAACTTTGTGTATTATGGTTTACTACATCACTAGTACTCAAAATTTGTTCCTTTTCTGTAAATTTATTATAGCCAATATTGTTATATAAGGTTTGTCTATTAGTATGATAATTCCTAGTTCTACTGTTAATTTTATTTTGAATATGAATATTCATTGCAGAGATATTAATATTCTTAAGAGAATAATGAGATAGTTTTTTGGGAAGTTTATATTTACTTCCAAAAGTTCTTTCAATTGTTTCCAAGAAATTTAAAATTTCTGCAACCTCTTCTATGGTGTTTCAATTGGCATTAATGAGGATTTGATTTTATGTGTCCTGGTATGTTATGATGCAGAATCCTCACACTTTGATATTTGGAGGTGAATAAAGCAGTTAAAATATCCAATGTTAGCACTTGTCTTTTGAAAAATTGGATATAACTCCCTTTATTAACAGTGTATTTGTTCTGTGATACATGATAATGTACATTTTTTTGATGATAATCACTCCAAAAGCTTGTCATGGTTAGGTTTCCATATGTTTGGGGTTTGTTGAACAAGGATTACCACCAGCTTTAGCTGCAGCATACAAGTGGTTGCTAACAATAACTTATTTTTCTCTTTCACTGAGATGGCTTAGCTTAAATAACTTTCAACACCCAAGTTTAATTGTAACTCTTCATCAATCTTCAATCATATTTTGTATTTCATAAATTGGTTTATATAATCATTGTAAAACTAATTTTAAACTTAGTTTTTATTTACTATCTTTTTAGTAAATAACTTACTATTGCCTTGAATATGTAACACTTAATATTATAATGACATCGCAGAACATTCTCATTCCAAATACTCTACTTAAATTATTTTTGCAGGCAGCTTCGTAATGAGACATTTTAATAAATTTGTACAAACAGTTGATAACGATGATTAGATTTTAATGTGAACTTTCATAATATTAAATTTTTGGTACTATATATATCTTTTTTTCTATATGATGTATTAATGATTTTTTCCCTAATAAAATGGAATAATTTACGAATAGTAAATGTATGAAAAATTTATTGGTGCAACAGTCAATTCATTTCCCTTTCAGGATCACAGTGTAAAGTTTAAATCATTGCTGGGTGAATCAGGAATTTTGTTCTAGGAAGCCAATTTGATTAAAATATTTAGTTCATCTTACTGCAAGATTGAAAACTGTACAAACTCATCATCTGTCACTTGGTTTTTACCAAAGTAGGAAGTCTGTCTGCTCTTTCACTGAATGCAAAATAGATTCTGAAGAGGTTTTAAACATCCTAATTCTATTTAATAGTTGCTTAATTTTTTTAAACTATCAAAATGTAAATTTATGCATCTATATAAGTTCTATGAATATATCTGTGTATTTTTACACGTACAGATTTAAGCTTATATTACATAGTTCAAAACATTGCAAATTAAAATAGACAATATCATTATGTGTCTGCTCTTTATTGCAACCTTTCATTATTTAAGTTACTGAATTTCTTTAATCTTTTTTCATTAATCAATACGGTAAACACCAAAGTTTTATTTAATATTACATTTGATAAATTTCCCAATAGCCTGCGTTTCTCGAGATTCTATTGATACTAAATCTTATCAGGTGAGCAAACTTCTGCTTAATGACATTAGAAAAATTCGCAGAATCCTTATTATATTCAGCAAGAGCTCTCTAGTGGCAAGTTATTTATTTATACAGTGCTCTTTAAACTTTATGTTTGTCTTAAACAGCGATTAATTTCAGTCATCCTTTAATTAACGCCAAAACTTTTTTTAACACTGTTTGTTGAATGTAATCGACTTCATACTTGAATATTCATCTCGGTTCTCTTGCAATGGGGTTAACGTTTTAAATGAACTCACCCTAAGAGTAGTCTGTTTTGATTTGATAAAGCTGATATTTTCAATATGCTTGAGAATTATTATTATTTTTGAAATTAGAAAAGTAGAATATTGTTCTTTTCAGGAAGTCATTTTGTAATCAAATTCTTGGTTTATCGTTTTTACGTTAAAATATGTGAAAGTAAAAACAGTTTAAGTCATTGTAAAAAAAAAAAAAAAAATATTAAAAGGTAGTACTTAAATTATTCAAAACCTTTTAAACTCAAAATTACAAAAAACAAAAACTGAAGAACAATTTAATTATTTCATTTGTTATGTGCTTTAATTTGTTTTTAGTTTTAGGAATGACAATTCTATTTATTTCTTTACCCCCCACCCTCTGCGTATATATATGGCAATAATATTTAAATCGTATCGAAATATAAACTATATTTCTCAAGAGTGCACAGACAATAATTTTAAGCGATAAAGATGCATTGCATCGAAAGCCTGCTTAAGCAATTTTAATATTTTAATACATAATAATTATTAAATGTCCACACAAAGTTGATACGTGTGTGTAAGAAATATTCATAAATTCCTAGACTTTTCAATAAATCTTATTTCATGTTTATTGTGATTTATTTAAATATTTTTGACATTTAAAAATCTTCATATATATTAGTCCAAATGTCAACTTTCTTATATAAAGATCTTAGTCCAAAGTTGCCTTGGCGTTGTGGTGGGATTTGAAAGTTTTAAAAAATGATTATTATCTAAATAGGCTACATTTGCCTATTAAGACAGACTTCTGTCACAAGTTTTAAATATTTAAATTTTTTTGTCTTCACTTCAAATTTTCAGGAAAACTGTGTGGATTACACATACATTAGTTATATCATTCTCTTTGACTTTCATTTCTTTTTGGCAAGTATATGCTCTGTTTTTCTATAATAAAATTTTAAATTTATTATGAATTTTTATTTAAGCAACATCATCCCTCCCCCCCCTCAGTTTTTTATTTATGTTAAATAAAAGACTACACTACATTTATAAATTTTTTAAATAGAACGAATAGATAGATACTGACCAAGATTCAAGTATAATTAATTTTTTTCTAATTTCTAGGCTGTTGAAATCTGATAATAATTTATCATCTAGCAGTTCTAATTAGTATTTTAATTTCAAAGATAAACTAATTCCATTAGCAGAAAAAAAAGAAGAATGAATAGGTAATATGTATTTATTAAAGCTAACAATATCATCATCATCATCATCAACCATTATCAGTCCACTGCAGGATGAAGGTCTCTCCAAGTTCAATCCATCTTTTCCTATCTTAGCTTCTCTTCTCCACATCACCCCTGCACACTGTCTTATTTCATCCATCCATCTCACATGTGGTCTCTTTCTGGGTCTTTTACAATCTCTTGGAATCCAGTTTAAAATTTCAATTGTCCATCTATTATCATCTCTTCTAGCAATAGGTCCAGCCCAACTCCACTTCAGTCTTTTAATTTTTTTAATGAGGTCAATAACACCTGTTTGTTCTCTTACCGATACATTGTGTTTTCAATCTCTTCTTGTTACTTCCAACATACATCTCTCCATACTTTTTTGAGTGGTCTGAAGTATCTGTATTGCTCTTCTATTAAGTGTCCAAGTCTCAGATCCATAAGTAAGAACTGGCAAAACACATTTATTAAAAACCTTTCTTTTCAAACACATAGGCATATTTCCTTTTAGTATCAAGTTATTTCTACTAAAAGCACTCCAACCAAGTTTAATTCTATGATTAATTTCATCCATTATGTTTCCATCGGTATTAATAATCTGACCAAAGTATTTGTAACTGTTAACTTCTTCTAACTCATCATAATTAATCTTTATTTTCATATTTTGAGAAAATCTATTAAACATTACTTTAGTCTTTTTAACATTTATCTTTAGTCCTACTTTCCTACTTTCATCTGATAACTCCTGCAACATTTCCTGTAACTCTAAAGCATTATTTGCAAAAACAACTACATCATCTGCAAAATCTAAATGACTTAAATAATCTCCATTTACTTTTACTCCTTTAACTTCCCATTTTAATCCATAAAATACTTGCAGCAGCACTGCTGTAAAAAGTTTTGGAGATATGGAGTCACCCTGTCTTACACCCTTTACAATGTTGATTTTCCTACTATCATTATGTAATCTAATTGTTGCTGTTGCATTTTTATAAATATTCTTTAAAATATGACAATATCCCGGATCTACACTTTGATGATCCAATGCTTTAATCACTGAAGAAATGTTTATAGAATCAAATGCCTTTTCATAGTCTACAAATCCTAAGAATAATGGCAACTCATATTCATTTATCATTTTTATAAATTCTCTCAATACCTGGATATGATCTCAATGATCTCCTGTACTAAAACCACTTTTAAATCCAGCTTGTTCTCTTGGTTGGTGGAAATCCAGTGTTTTCTGTAGACGAGTTATAATTATCTTAGTAAAAATTTTGTATAAAACTGATAAAAGACTGATAGGTCTGTAATTTCTAATGTCTTCTTTATCACCTTTTTTAAATATTAATATTAATACTGCATTCTTCCAATCATCTGGTATATCTTTATCATTTAGACATTTGGTATACAACTTTGCTAAAAAAAAATTTCATTTCTTCACCTGCTTGGTTTAATATATCAATTATAATTATCTGGATTCTTCCCTTTCTTCATAAATTTAATTGCATGTCTCACTTCCTCATTCAAAATTCTGGGCAATTCAGAAAGTATAATAGGTATGGGAGGCACTTGTTCTTTATTACCATATAATTCTTGACAGAAGTCTTCTACACATTTCATGATGTCATTTCTTTTTTTAGTAATAATGCCATCTTTTTTTTCTTGTTGCAGATATAAATGTCCTACCAATACCAAAATGTTGTTTTACACTCTTTTGACTTTTATTTTCTTCTACAGCTTTCCTTGCTAGTTCACAATTATACTTTTTTATATCATTTTCAACTCTTTTCCATACCATTTTACAAAATTTGAGATATTCAATCTTTTTTAATGCATCATTATTGTATATCCTCATATTCCTTCTTTTCTTCATAAATTCTCTAGTCTCAGTAGAAATTTTATTGGTCAATTGATGCTTTTTTTGTTGCAGTTTTTAAAAGTGTATCAGTTATTTTCCTGTTAATGTCATTCAAATCTGAATCATGTTCCAAATCTACTAATACTTGAAACCGATTTGTAAGTTCTAATTTAAATTCATTAGAATGTTTCTGAAGATTAGGAATATCAATTTATAAATATTGTTTTTCTTAATAATTTTTGTCTCTCTACTTTTGCATTAACATGTATCTTACATCTTACTAATCGATGATCACTTCCTGTGTTAAATTTATTAAGAACATTACAATCTTGAAATATGTATTTTCTGTTAGTCAAAATATAATCCAATTCTGCTGTACCTTCATTTAGATGCTTCTATGTCCATTTACTTTTAACATTTTTCTCAAAAAAAGAGTTCATAATATAAGTTTTTCTTTTTCTGCAAACTCCACAAGTCTATGTACTTTCTCATTTCTATTACCATAACCAAAATTACCTACAGCATTATCATCTTTCATTTGTTTACCAATTCTAGCATTAAAGTCTCCCATAATAATTTTAAAATGTTTTTTACTCTGATCTTTTGTACATCCATATAAACATCTTCTACTACTTCATCACATGAGAACTAGCTGGAGCATAAACCTGAATTATTTGCTATTAAATTGTAAAACTAATCTTGCCACTCTGTCCAATACACCACCAATCTCCTCACTGTTATTCTTTCATTTTTTATTTATAATGAATCCTACTCCACTTGTATTTCCAATATTTGTGCCTTTATAATAGAGTATATGTCCACTTTTTAAATCAATTATTTCTTCACCTTTTTTTCTAACTTCACAAAGTCCAATAATGTCCCATTCAATATAAAGCAGTTCTTCTTCTAACTCTTGCAATCTTTCTTCACTTGAAAGTGATCTGCAGTTTGTAAGTACCTAAATAAAAAGTCATCATCAAATGGCAGCCTGAGTCTGCAATCAGGTGATTCTTAGCACCCTCCACCTTTAGCCACCAACTGCTGCCTTGGTTGGTAACTTTACAGTCTCCTGGGAATGAGGGCCATGATTTATTTTTGTCTGTCATAATTGTATATATTGGAAAAAATATTCTTAAACTCGGATGTAAAAAGCCAATAAACTCACCACGCTGGCTAATCTATGTTTGTATACTATATGAATAATCACATAGTAATAACAGCTGCAATGACAAGAACATATGGAGTAGACATTAGGAATTTGTCCTGCTCGGTTTCTTTAAGGCCTCTAAGAGGAATCAAAGGATCTCCTTTCAGTTAATAGCAAACTCTTTTCTGCAGCCAAGCTAACACTATACTATGTTCTTTATTCTAATACCTTCTGAAAGTGCCAGCCAGCATAAAGGAAGAGCAAGTAAATATAAACTTTTTTCCCAACATCGCCAAACCTGAAGTTTCTCATTACATATAAGAAGAAAATTTTTTATTTTAAAATTTACTTTTTATTTAAGTATTTTTAAAAGATTATTGGCGAACATAATATACATGTCAATACAAAAAACATGCAGAATGGAGAAAATGTGTCAAAATAATTTGCTAAAATAATAAATTTCTTGTAAGAAAACTGAAATTCATCTGGAGGACATTTGCCACTTTATTTTGCAAGATGTAATGACCTGCAATAGGTTTCATAATTTATTATTATGCCTGCTTTACATAAATAATGAAAAAATGTCAGATAATAAAAGAAAAGACTTTGAATGAATATATAAAATTAGCCCTGTATATATAAATGAAATATTATCAAAGTACATCTATGCATAATTTATTGAAAATGTATCTATAAATCAATGTTTCAACCAGATCATATTGCACATTGGTCATCAATTGCATAATTATATAATTATATTTATATAAAAACATTACAATTATTTTATAATACTTCACCCAGTTGATGACCAGTGTGACCTGGTCAAAATGATGGTTTATACCTTGTAAGAATTGGATAGCTCATTCCTTACAAGTGATTATGATATTGATATATTAAAAGGGGGGGGGGCTGAAAGAAAGAAATTTTTTTTTTTAATATTCATAAGGTTCTGAGCTATTTATTATTAAAGGATAAGAGATATTTTAATTGGTTATATATATATATATATATTCCTTTATATAGTTAATTATTTAATGTGCCTTACAATATACCTGGGTCTCATTTTATGCAGTAGATAGATTCCTCAGAAAATGCACACAAAAAAACACTTAACCTACCTTGAAAAATGGGGGATACTTACTGTAATCTTTTAAAAATTGCTTAGAAGCACAGCAACAACATAAAATTACTTTAAACTTTAAAATTCATCTAAAAAAATAAGGAAATAAAATATAACTAATAAAAAAGTTCAAATTTCAAAAAAATTGATACAAGACAAACTTTTTTACTTTTTTATTGACTACAGTATTTAATTTTATTCAAAAGAATATATTTTTATGTGTAATTTACAGTATTTTACATTTTTTCATACGTGTACAGTATTTTAATCATTATTGCTATTTGATAATATGCAGGTTCATTTGTGAACTAGTAAGACATCAGATTCATCCCAAGAAAAAATGCAACTAGTGCCAACTTCATTTTTTTAATTGCTCTTATAGTGGACTCACCCAAAGTAAAATGTTTTCCAATCACTGTTGATCCTTCCCATTTTGCTAAGTGATGTAAAATTGAAATTTTTGTTTCCAAAGAAATTCATTTTCTTAGGTGTTTTTTCCTCTTTATTATGGTAAACTAAAAGTTTAAAATAAAAATAAGAACTTATACTTATGATAATAAAAAGACCCCTACTCACCACTGTTGGGAAAAATTTAATTAAAACTAAAAATTAAATTCTTATTTTTGTCTTTAATTTTTTAATTTTTAATTTCATTTAAAAATCAAAGTTCATTGTTTCATATCACATTAATTTCAGATCACATTATGTAATTTTAAAATTGTTAATTACAATTAAAAATCAGATTTTAATTTTTAATTGTCAAATTTAGTTGTATCCACCACTGTTACTCATTTTTTAAAAATAAGCTTGCGGACACTAAATAATTAATTGATTATGTACTCTTTTTTACAAATCAAAAATAGAATGTGATTTAAAATGCAAAAACAACAACATGCATAGTATAGGCATCTATAACATTTGAACAGATTTACATTATCTTGTAAAATGTAATGTGTGTATATAAAATGGGGAAATCCTGATTATAAGTGAATTATGAACTTCTTTATTGCATAAAATCTATTACAGTACTATTATAAAGCACTGAAAATATTGAAATTATTAGATGAAAGTCTAACTCCAATAATGTGCTATTACTTTAAATATGACATGTGAGTGTGCAAAATTTATAATATTTAAAGTAATAGAGCATTATCAGAGCTCAACTTCTGATCTAATAATTTTTATCACATAAAATAAAACCACATACAAAGATATTAAGAAGAAACATGATTTGTATAACTTCAAAATTGCATTAAAAAAAATCTGCATAAAATGAGACCTGGGTGTATATTTTAATATATAGCAGTATAAAACATATCAATTTTTTTGTTATTATTATTTTCCCTTCTTTTTTTATTTTTAGTTGTATTATTTTTGTTGTTGTTTTTTTTTTATCACTTAATATTTATTTATAATTGTTAAAATGGCAATTGCAATAATAAATATAAATAGATAAAGGAATTATATGAAAATTACATTAGGAATAATGTTGATAATATGAAAGGATAAAATATATACATATGAATTTATTTATTTGTTAAAAGAAGGGGAATGGGGTTGTGATTTACATATATGTATTAATTTTTTTTTTGTATTTTAAACTGTTTATATATATATATTATATGTTATAGTAGTAGTAATCGTAGCAGTAGGGATAGTGGTAGTGGTAATGGTAGAGGTATTGTTGTTGTTGTTGTTTTCAATAACATAATGTAAAATGTTTGAAGAAAAAGTTAAAAAAATGTTATTATCAACATAGCATGAATTAACAATAGAGTTGAACTGAATATTTCTTGACAACCATGAATCTAAAATACGAAATCAACGATGTATAAAAGAAAAGTGCATGTGAAGTTTTTTTTTTTTTTTTACTTTTTTATTATTTTTCCATATACAAAAGGCTAGCAAACTTTTGATCTTGTTAATTTTATCTATTCATCTAAAATAAAAAAAAATTCTATTTGAACTAAACATGGATTAAAGATAGATAAATCAATTGTACAATCAATAATTAATAAATGAACAAACTGACCTATGACTAGATAAATATAGAAGTTGATGGATGGATTGGTTGATGGTTGAGTAATAAATAGGAAAATAAATGGATGATTTGATAGATGGATAAATGAACGCATATAGACATAAATAAATGCATAAATTAATAAATGAATACATGAATAGATGGATAATCAAATAGATGAATAGATAGATAAACTGATACTTGTATATATTGGTGAGTGAGCACATAACTAGGTACAGAGATAGATATATAGATGGATTTATGGATGATTAAAACTAGATATATAGTTAAATGAATGGTGGTATATATAGATAGAATAATGATTAGATAGATAGATAGAATAATGAGCAGATAGATAGATAGAAACTCAGATAAAATGTATCAATAAAGATGGTAGTTAAATGGATAGATCAATATAGAGAGATGGATAGATAAATGAGAGAATGGATAATAACAGATGCAGACAAATAGATAGATAATTAGATTGATAAATAAACATAAAGAAAGACAGATTGATAAATAAGCATTTAGTTTGATAGTTAGATAAAGAGATAAATAGTTAAAAATAAATTGATAGGTAGAAACATAGATAAGTAGTGTAATTAAATAGATGGATTAGTATAGAGATGGATAGATAAATAAATGGATAAATAAATAGGTAAACAATTGCAGACAAATGGATAAATAGATAAATAGATTTATACCCAGATATACAAATAAAGAGACAAGTCAATTATGCATTGATCAATGAATGTAGACAGGTAGAAAAACTTCCAGGGAAATAGAAAGATAGATAACTAAATAGCTAAATAGATGATCAGATTAACAGGTATTTATCAATTACTATTAGTCACAAACTAATCAATGACATCAAAAATATAAAAAACTCAATTAATAAATATATGTCATATATAGATTTAAAAAACATTTTGGTTTAATTTTGCTTGATAACAAAAAAATATTTTTTTTTTGCTATACAATTAGGTATCAAACCTTTGAAATGCTTCATGTGGTTAAGACAACCAAAAAACAAACCTTTCTATACTCCTCACTCAGTATTTACTAATATATATATATATTATAATGATCGAAATGAAAGTGAAGATCGAATCTAACCGCAAAAACAATATCTGCAACTACCAGGGCGCCATCTAGGCATTTGAGCCTAGAAAAATTTATAGAGTAGGCAGATACGCGCTGTTAAGATTCCACTTTATTTAAATATTCTGATCGTTAGCCCAAGTCACTAGCTCAGCGGAGACGCAGAGATAAAAATCTATAAATTTTATATCTTAAATATAAAAGAATAAAAGCCACTGCCAGAAATTAACACATAAAAATATTTATTTACGCACATATAAAATAACATTTAAATTTTGAGGAATAGGTTTAACATTTTTAGATTTTTTATATTACTCTTTAATTGTACATTTACATAAATTTCAATGAGTTTAATATTTTATTTAGATGGTCAAGTATGAATAGACTACATAGATTTGCATTTGAAAATAAAACATTATATCTCTATTTAACCTTAGGCTAAAATTCGCAGTCAAACCGGCATCAATCCATCTGATACATTTATGTATTCAATGTAGCATGAAAATACAACAGCACAAATATACTATACTGTCAGGAATGGACATCTGAACAGTGTAGTTAGAGAAAACATTGACTCTTGTCAGATACAGGAATATGACGTCTGTATAGCAAGAAGAACAATAAAATAAAAACTCCATAGGAAGGGACCGCGATCCTTTTTGCCGACTTACAATCCCATCCATAGGCAAAGGGTTGGTGCGATGCATTCAGCGATTCTGCACGTAGCGAAACTTATACTACATCTACTAATTACACAAATATATCCAATCCATTGAGCCAATTCAACCACAAAACGAATAACCTAAGATTACCCTCCCTTAATATAACTTTACAAAACTATATAGCCATTCACGCCCGACTTAAATTTAACATTTAAATACGTTCGCACAGATTATTTTTATAAATTTGCTTTAAAATGTTGAGTACAGATCAGCTGCACAGATTCCACGGTCAAAAACATTCCAAATTAAACACAACCGATCAAAATACAAAGTCATCGATAAACGTCACTTGCATAGGGAATATACAAATCCCATTAGCATTCATCGTAAGATGCTTGCAGTGATATCGTTGACCCATATATTCTAATCGAATGTGAAAACCACAACTTAATCAACCGCTAACGAATCTATGCAATGTCTATACCCAACCTTAAATTCCCTTATTTAAAATTTAAACAACAAATAATTTATACAATAAGAGAAAAAAAAAATGGAAATGATTTTTATCAATCGGAAAACATATAAAATTAAACATTATTAATTGATTTAAAAACTTACAAAAGTCAGATAAGAGTCTGTTTTAACATTTAAGTTGGCTTGTTTATCAATTTGTAAAACTTGACGAAAGTTCTTAATTGATTTTAATAATTGTTCATTTCATATAGCTTATGGTAGAAGAGTCCAGGTTCCTGTTTTTAATTCCCGCGATGCCTCCATTGGAAGATAATGTTCTGGAGATGGCAATAGCTGGTTCAAGGTATCACAGTCTTTTCATTTTTCTTTTTTTTAAATAGAGAGTGTGGTATGTGCGTCCCACCGCATCTCTCAAACACACAACGCTGGAACTGTCCGAAAAAACTGTATTTCCCTTTTTATATTAATCCACACGGATTGACTGAACAAAGACGTCACTAATCCAAATTTTCGTTCGGGTCCGGGCTGAGGCTTGGTGCTTCCATTGGTCAAGCTAAAATCTCTTTATTCTCTTATCTAATTTACTCTCTGACTTTTTCATTAGACAGCTTTTGGATAATTAATAAACAATCATTTCCATTTACAGATTACAGGAATTAATTAATACCTGTTTTTATTTTTACTTACGTTATTTCTTTTTTAAACTATTTTTATATTTAAATCTTTTTTTTATAAAAAAAATACATTCAAATACCTTTTTTTATTTATTAAAAAAAAATATTTTTAAAGTTTAGCATCTGTGCGAATGTATATACGTATAACAAACATTTTAATTTTAGCGTTTAGTTTTTTACTTTTATTTGCGAACTTTTAAGTTTTTATTTTAAATTAATGTAACGACATATTTATATATCATTACAATATATATATATATATATATAGTAATGGATTGGAATATGCATATAAAAAAGGTCTTAACAATTTAAATGGATCCAATCGTTGGGAAAGCCAAATGTAATAGATAGTATTGTCTAAATGAAGAAAGATAAAAGTTTCCCAATCATTGAGTGGCAAATGTAATGGATTATATTTATACACATGGGGTGAATCTAAATACTCATGCCTAACATGTTGCATGCTAAATGTAATGTATATCATTTATCCCAAATGTTATGGATCAAATGTAATAAAAGCCCTTCACATATGAAAAGAAATAAACTAGTCCTAATCATTGAAGAACCAAAATATAATGGATAACATTATCCAATTATATTTAGATAAATTACTTATCTGCCCTTCCAACTAGATATACATGAAATAAATCAAAATCATATAGAGCAATAATAAAACCTATCATTATAATTTATTCTCAGGATTAATTTGACTAATTAACAAAATATATAAGAAACAAAGAGAATTTTATTGAATCTAATATACACATTAAATAAATAAACTTATGTATATCTAAATATATCAACCAACCCTGACTGTATAAGTGACTTTAAAACTAAATAATCACTAAAATATGAAATTATTATCTATTAAATTATGAATTTACTAAACTTCATAATGACTCTGGCACTAAAAAGGAAAGAATAAAGTATTAATACATTTCCAAATAAAATATAAAGTCATTGCTTATAAAAACAAATGATACATACTTTATTTCTAAATTATGATTTGATTTATAAATAGTATCTGTATTTTAAATATTTTTTTAAAATATAAACCAAACACACACAAAAAATACATACTTGCAATAAGTATAAATTAAATAAACAAAGGCATATTTGTTCATGATAAATATACATTAGTATAAATACAAACCAATATTTATGTTTTCCAAATATAAAACTTTTTTAAAAATATAATTTAAATCAAATAAATAATGATATATTGTGTACAATACAAATATGTATTGATGTTTATGTTTTGCATAAGAGTTATTATATGAAGTTAAAATGAAAATAGATAAATAAATAAGTAAATAATTGACTGGTAAAATATTACAAAATGAATAAAGTTCATAATAGATATGCTCTTAAAGCTAGGTTAATTGATTGAATAACACTACATCAAAAGAAATCATCAAAAATTCACTCCACTACATTATAAAAGATTTACTGTACCTATTTTTGAATCATGCTTACTACTACAAGCACCGAATACTCAAATTTATTATCTAGACAAAGGCTCACTCAGTCCTATAAATATAATACCTCTTTGAGTACTTAGCCAATTAGTGCTAACTTATCACCTAATATAAATATGTGATTTACTTCACATAATCTTTTATTTATTAGTTTTAAATACATATACATACACACACAAAAAATATAATGATGATTTCTAACTGACAGATACAAGAATACTTATTCCTAACTTTAAATAACTTTTAATAAATCAATTTGATCCATGATTCCCAAGAACACATCTAATTATCAAATAATAATAAAAAATATTAAAAGAATTAAGATATATAAATAATAAAAATTTTAATAGTAAAAAAAATTTGTAAAGACAAATCTAGCTTATTATAAAAGTTTATAATAACTCATATGCAATTTAAATTTATAGTCATTATATTTAATATTGATTTTACAACATTTATAAAATATTTGTTTTTTTAAATAAGCTGTGTTAAATAGAAAAAAATTTATACTTATAATCAACATATCATTTTTTTAATTAAAAAATATTAATCTGAAATATATATATATATAAAGATATCATTTAAATTAATAAAATTATTTATTACCCTTGATCTGTTGTTTTATTCCTTTACTTTTTTTCTTAACATTTGAATGCATTCTATTATAAATTGAATTTTGAAAAAAATATTGCATTAATGATAATTGTCAGTTCCCAAATGCATGTATCTTTTACTTTCCAAGACTTCCATCCTTTTAATTGAAATATTGAATTTGATATATCGACTGATTAATTCCAATTGTTTTCTAGTTGTTATTAAATTTACAATTGTAGATCCTTAGATAGCTATCTTAAATATTAAGCTCAAGACACAATGTAAATTCATATGTGTTAAGTTGTTGCTTAGTTTTTTTAAAATTGAGCTAGAATGAAGAAGAGAAAGTGCAGCCCTCCTGACTGCGATATTTTTTGTTTACCCCATCATTGTTGATGTGTTTAAGTATAGTAATTTATCCAATTATTCTGAAAAATAACGATATCAAATATACAAAGTACAATTAATTTTTCTCCTTCTGTTTTTTTAATAGGCATTTTTTTCATTGTTGTTGTATTTTTTTTTCACATGCAACATAACAAGAAGTCCTGACAACTATTGTTGACATATTTTTTAAAACAATAACATTCAAAATAAAATAATGTTAATCATATAAAAAAAACATTACATCGAAAATTTATTTGATAGCTTTTAAAATATATATATATAATAAATAACAACATTGCATTTTTAATAATCTCTTAAAAAATATAATGTTTTTTTATAATTAACAATTTATATGTTTTTATTTATAATATTGATATACACACATATTAATTAGAATATGTCATTATTACCATTTAAAATCTCACCATCAAATAATAATAATAATAATTAAAGTCATGTACCATCAATAAATAAAAATAATAATAAATCCAAACAATAATAACTATAACTAACAACCATAAACAATAATAGCACTCAATATATATAAAAATCAAATCAAAGAGATTTTTTTAAAATCAAAAATGACACTTTGATAAGATAAAGGTGGATTTATATATATATATATTCTTCAAAAATAATTCAAAAATAATTTCACTCATACAAATTTTTACATTACTTTAAGATTTTACACATTGTAAAAAGTTTGTTTCAATTTTTGTAACCAGATAATGTTTTTCACCATTCAAAAAAATTAAACAGTCAAAGGTTAGACTATTTGGATGATCAGAAAATCCCAGTGAACTTCATTGTCTAACCCTTGAAATCAGGATATCTTGTATGGCAATGAAGTAATGTAAAGCCTATTTTAATTTTCATTTCATTTTGTTAATTTATTTTTTAATCATAGGTAATATGTTATTATATTTTTATTTATTAATTTTAATAATTATAATATATCATTTCCACTTGTTTTTAATCTTTCTCTTGCAATTAAACATTTGATGAATTTAAAATATGATGCTTGTCAATTGTAAAATTAAAATGCTTGTCTTTCGGACCACTTTTTAAAACTGAATTTGTTATGCATTTTTTTTCTGTATTATATTGCTATATCTTTGGATTTTAATACACCTACCTGGTAATTACATTTTTGATGACTTTGGATTTATTTCTTTTTTGTTGATTATAATACTAAAATACTATAATTTAAGAACATTTTTGCTTGTGTTAGTTTATGCAGTTTTTTTTTTCCAGCTGGTTTGTTTACATTAGGCTGTATTCTGCCATCATATTTTAAAAGAAAAATACTTTAGTATTGTTTTTAATGTTTTATAACACTAATTCTTACTGTTTTAAAAATTTATTTGGTCATATAATAATGCTAATTTTTTTGAATGATTTCCTAATTATTATTTTTGTTATTTAACTTCTAGGGTTATTTGATTTTTTTGATTACGTGATTATGATATATATATATATATTTATATAATAAGCAAATGAATATATATATATCAAAATACAATACAATTTACATAAATTATATAATTTTTAGAAATACTTTTGACTATATATTTTTTATAATTTATGTAAATTGTACTGTATTTTGATATATATATATATTGATTTGTTTATTACATATATTGTGAAACGAATACAGATATCAAACTTTATTTATTATATATATATATGGACAGCTTTCTAATTATTAATATTTTTGAGGCAAATTGGTCAAATATTAATACATTAGTTTTGAAATTAATTTTTTAAAATTATATATATATATAGTTTTAAAACCAAACCCTAACCAATAAAACTATTTAAATGCAACAGCAA
This sequence comes from Epiperipatus broadwayi, assembly GCA_028023455.1. NCBI lineage: Eukaryota > Metazoa > Onychophora > Udeonychophora > Euonychophora > Peripatidae > Epiperipatus > Epiperipatus broadwayi. The sequence goes on from JAQFVV010000016.1 coordinate 3,252,318, forward strand.
TTAATTCTCTGTTACCTGTAAATAATTATCTTTGAATCTGATATAAATAATAAATATATTTATATGTATGCAGAAATATTAACTTCTTTTAATACAAATTAAAATATTATATATATGTATATGTAATTATTTAATTGAATATTTGTAAATACAGTAACTAAATAATTATTTTTTTTTATCTACTTAGGAGTGCTTTCGATTATTTCAGTAACCTTTGTCAACTAAAGCTTTGAAAGGCTAACTGTCCCACAATTCCATGATCTTAACATTTGCTACTTGCCTGTTAATTAAGTCATGTTTATATTGGTATATTAGCATAGCTTCCTTTATTTTTCTTTTATTATTATTTTTTTTTCAATTTGCAATATTTTTACATTATAAAAATTGAAGTCAAAACCATAAATACATGATTTATTATGGTCGTAAAAAAAAACAAAATATAAGAATAAAAAGTTTAATAATAATATCGATTCATCTGCTAATAAAAAAATATGGATATCAAACCCATATACTTCAAATGGTCAAGTAAATTTTATAAGGAAAATGTATAAAGGTATATGTGATATTGCATTTTACACACCTCCTACATTAAACAAATTAATAAATAACTCCAAAGATAAAACATCATTTATAAATAAAAATTTGTCATTTATAAATGGACATGTAGGTGTGGCAGTGGATATATATATATATATATATGAATCTAAAATTTTGTACGTTGAAAAAAAGAACTAAAGAGCACTTGCTATTATTAAAATAAGTTCAGAAATCGAAACAAAATTGCATAGTAGATAATATTTCAGCATCTGTCTTTTATGACCATAATAAATCATGTATTTATGATTTTGATTTCAATTTTAATAATGTAAAAATATTGCAAATTGAAAAAAATAACAATAAAAGAAAAATAAAGGAAGCTATGCTAATATACAAATATAAACATGACTTAATTAACAGGCAAGCAGCAAATGTTAAAATCATGGAATTGTGGAAAAGTTACCCTTTTAAAGATTTAGTTGACAAAGATTACTAGGATAATTGAAAGTGCTCCTAAGTGGATAAAATTTTTTAATTATTTAGTTACTGTATTTACAAATATTCAATTATATAATTACATATATTGCTTTAAAATACAGACATCTAATATATATATATATACTAAACACCTGAATTAATATAAACTGTGTAAGGACACACTTTGTTAATAAATAGATTATGTTAAAAGTACTTATTACTTGCAGCTTATGGGTTCTAATTTGTTTATTTTTTAATTAAGTATTTTTGCTAAACTATTGTTTCTGAAATTTTCTATCCCCTGCAATTTTTTGGTCTTGCTAAAGTTCTTAATTTTTTTTTTTTGCACTTATATGTTTAATAATTATGGTTAACATAATTATTTAATACTGTTTTAATAAAATAATTTGGATGAAATATCAAATATTGCTCTGCTTCCAAAAAGCATGTTTTTTGTGTGTAAATTAGCTTAACAATTTTTAAATGATGTTTAATATCCTTTTCTGTGTAAACATTTATTTATTTTGTCAAATATCAATATTTACTGATGTGTGCTTTATTGATTGTGCTAATATTTTTTTTATCTTGGTTTAGTAATTTATTTTGCTGCCATACATTTGATATGCTATTTTAATTTTGCTTTAAATTTTTATTGTGGTAATTTTGGGGTATGGGCATTTCCTAATTACTAATATTTTAATATTTGATTTCAAGAGTTATTTGATTTGTTGTTTTTGGTCACATGAGTATGCTAACATTTGGTTATTTTCTAATTACTAAAATTTGCAAAGTATTGTTTTTTTTTGGTTATGCCATATTTCAAAAGTAAAATACTTTAGTGTGTTTTAATTTATTTTTTTTACACTATTTTTTTTTCTTGTTCCTAATTACTAATACTTGCTAAATATTTTTTGGGATATTTTATTTTTTCCCTTGGCCATATGATTTACTAATATTTTTTATCATCTCTTAATTACTAATATTTTTGATAATGGATTTTGAGAATTATTTGAATTTTGGGGTCATGTGATCATTAATTTCTCTGACAATTTTGTGTTTTTTCTGATAAAAATTACAATTTTTCAACTGTATTGGATAAAATAACTTGAACTCTCTGTGTCAATGATTTAGGGTGTTTACTGATATGTTTTAGTACTTGGCTTAATCGCTAATATCACTATTACAGTATAAAAATATAGCATTGTATAAAATAATATCTCATTATATATGTTTAATTTCAACTAAAGAATGACATATCGTAAATTGTAAAGATTTTGCAAGGTCATTCGTTCAAGCAAAATAAATGTAATTTAAAATGATTGCTTAACATCTTCACACTCTCATTTTCATACACTTAAAATTTGCCCATACATAAATGTTTGGGTCAAAAGGATGCATGGATTCATTCCATCTTTTCAAAAAGATTATATCTTGGGTCTGGAAAAGTGAGAGTATTCATTTATAATTTATCTTTAAAGCGCATGTGTATTGGCTTAATCGCTAATATCACTATTAGTACTTGGTTGTAACAGCAGTAGTTTAGGGATTCCTCTTAGAAATCAAAATGTAGAACAGTACATTCTAATTCAGAATTACTAGCAATTAAATATCAATTATTAAAATGAATTTGTGATTCAATACCTTTTTTCTCTTTGAATTTATCATATTTTAAATAATATACCATTTTAAGCGAGTTTACCAAAATTTCCAAATTTATTTATTTCCAAAAGCATGTACTTTAAAATATTTTTCTATAATTTGCTAACACACAAACACTTGTGAATTCCCATATTTTTCTTAATTTTTTTAAATTAATTAATTCCATTCTAAGTAATTTTTTTTGTATAAAAAGCTTATTTCAAATTTTGACCTGGATATACATTTTTATTATTATTAAAACCTTTTTTATTACTGCTATTGATATTTTTCCTTACAAAGTTGTTAATATAAAATAACACATTTAACGATTAACATAAAATTTATAATCCATTCCGAGATCTTTCTGTTCTTGTTTTATTATTAAGCCATTCAAACATGAAATTATAGCAGCAAGCAGTAAAATTATTCATTTAGATTTTCCTTTTAGCCCCCAATGTATATTCTTGAAATACCTGCAGTATCTTTTAAACATGACACCAATATAAAATTATAAAAATAACAATTATCATCTCTATGTAAAGGAATAAAATAAGACAAAGTTATATCCTTAAAGTAAACAAATTAAAAACATATAGAATAAATTTATATGTGGGCAGCTTTTAACAAATTTTTAAAGATAGATTTTATATTTTCTAAAAAGTTTTTATATGACAGTCTGTGTGCTATTAGATAAATAGGAACACATGACTTATCTTTTCCTCTTTTCCACATATCTGAATATTCGATGTGGGATTATTAAATATATTGTTGTCACTGTTGTGATCCTTTCACAAGGTAGGGTAATTATAGATGTCATAATTTGGGAAATCTTTCTTTCAAAGTTGATTGGTACTTTTATTTTAGAGATAATTCACAATTCGCAGTCATGGGAGGTCATAATCTGAGATATTATAAGAGATTTTTATCTACTCATTCATCGCTTAGCATGTACGTTGTTTAGCATTAAACTTTGACCATTGTTTCACAAACAATTCTTTTTAAGATAACTCTATTGATAGGAGAAAAATTCAGGAAAATTAAATAGCTTAATAAGTTCTTAGACCTAGTTAGAGCAAGTTAAAGCAGCTTAGGAACAAGAAAGGAAAAATAATTATATTTGACCTTTATATAACTTTTATAATTAATCTGTTTTTGTCACCTAAACACACAGAGGTTGTTTATTGAGTGCACATTCTGATAGTATTAATTACATATAAAAGAAAATAATTATAATGATAATTAATTTAAAAGAATCTCTAATCAACGTTATTGAATAAAATATTATTTTGAAATATATGTCAATTAATTAACCTTAATTTTAAATCTTCCTTAATTAAATCTGTTGAAAAAAAAAGAAAACTAATTTAATTACCAAGAAATAATCTATTTTAAATTTTATTTCGAATTTAGAATTGACATAATCCCTACATATATTGTTTAAGTCAATATTTAAAAAATTTAACTGACACAAATTAACATGTTAAAGCAAATACATAAATATCTGTGTGTGAATAAGTATGCATTAACCCCATAGATTGAATTTTAAATTATTCTGATATTTCTAAGCTAGATTTAAAACCCCAAAATAAACTATAACAATCACCTCTATTGATTCCATGTTTTTTTTAGCTTGACCATGGTAACTTACCATTATTATTAATAAAGCAATGGCTTCAATATATATATATATATATATTCACAGTATTGTTTCTAGAAGATAACATGTAGTAAAAATCTAATAGCTAAATAGCTGACATATCAGTGCAATACATAAGTACTTTCTCAAAGCCCTGAGGAGCTATTTAGCTATTAGATTTTTACTACATGAAAACTCTCAGAAATAACATTATTCATTCATCATTTATTCATGAGATTATTAGAATTATATATATGATGAGTTAGTATTTTAGATCTAGTTTCTAGAGTCTCAGTGTTCTACTGAGGTGAGCCACAAGCTTGAAACCAATTGCTCTGGAGATAGGGATTTCTGATAGAGATTTTGAATCTTTCTCTTTCAGGACTTATAATATACAGCTTGATTAGATCTATTGGTAAGCTCCATCTAGTGATCATAAAATGCAAGCTTAAAAGCAAATTATGAAATTTATGATTTGTTTTAATATATATATATATATATATAAATAATAAAAAGTCAGATGTCACATGTTCTTAATTTTATATATATATAATTAAAATGACCTCAAATCCAAAACTCAACCAGACCAGCAAAAAAATTAATATTAAAACACAACCAAAGGTTTCACTGCTACAAGCAGATTTCTCAAATGTAAAGAACTACAAAAATTACACAATATATATAATATTAAACATTACCCACAAATCCATTCATTTCCCATCCACCTTTAAAATTAAAATAACTCTTAAATAAGTTAATTGCTTCAGAATAATAAATTTTCAATAAAAAGATTCTTTAATTCTTCTTTTGATTTCATTTCTTTCAAAAAAGACAACCTTAGCTCCATCAAAATTAATAGTGTGACCTGTATATTTTTCATAGACATACAAAGCAGAACTAAGATATCTATTTTTAACTCTACTTTTATGAACATTTATTCTTTCATTTAAACTCAAACTACTCTGACCTATGTAGACCTTCTTACAAAAAAAAAACAAGGGATAAAATATACTACACCAGAAATAGTCTTTTTATCAAAAAATTCCTTTGTATTATTTAATAAATTATTCAATGTAACACCCCTTTTCCAAGCAATTTTCTTATTTCCAAACAATTTACTATTCCTACATACAATTTTATAAGAAGACAATTTAAATGGCAAAGAAATAAAATCATATTTTTCTCTATCCTTTACATCCTTACAAATATTACTATTAAATAAAATACTTTTAAAAAATTTATCAGAGTAACCAACCCTCAAGTAATCTTTATAAAATTGACATTTCTGAAACAAAGCTACCCCACTAGAATTAGTTAATTTATTATTCCTATGACAATAGTTCCTTAAAGCAGTTACTTTATGAGATACAGACTGATAGCTATCAGGTTTAATTATAAATCTTAATTCTCTACCTTTAACAAAATGACTTTTGGTGATTAGAAATGTAAAGACTAATTGTTTACTATGCAGTCATTTTGTTAAGAGTAGAGAATTAAGATCTATAATTAAACCTCATTATTAAATTATACTTTCCTATGGATGAATGTGAAGTTAACATAATGTTATACCATATATTTCCAGCATCTTATTTAAAAATACTTTCACAAAAAGGAATGGCCATTAATATGTTTATGTGCTGATGTTATCAGGAAATGTCTTGCTTATAAAAAATATGTTTAAATGCTGTACAACTTGTTATTAATTTGCTGTAATTTCACCAAATGGAGAAAATTGTCTATGTTGCAAACTATATCCTGATGAATGGTGAACCCTCTGGGATGATATAAATTTTGGTTAACTGGGTATAATTTTAAATTATAAATTTATGCTTTTGTAATTTACTATGTATTTTATTTATTTATATTATGCATTTTCTCTGATATATTTTTATGCATTATTTATCAGCTATAATATCCAGAAAAGCACATAATATTAGCTATTTATAATATTCTATAATTTTAAAATGTTCTTTGTTTCCTATCATGAATAATTTATCTATTTTAATAAATATGTTTATGCAAAACCAATGAAATTTTTATTAAATGTCAATTATTATATTTACAATGCTTACTTGTTGTTATTCTTACCTATAGAGCTTTTTGTGTAATAGCATATAATATGAGAACCCATTGTTTAAATCAAATCATGTTATTTGTTGATTCTGATCATTGGTTTTTGATAGAATAGATAAATGATATGTCCGTACATTATAACACACACACACACACACATATATATATATATATAGTGCCATTACAATTTAGTCATTAGATAAATTTGTAGTAATGTGCATGAAAGAAAATGTAAAACAAAAATCATCATCACATTTTTATATAGTAAATGAAGCTGTAGGGCATCCAAGTTTAAACCCTACAAGATCAAGTTTTAAAAGCTTAAGACAGAGAGAGAGTGGGACAACAGTTATATTCTTTATTTGTTTGTGTGTTGATAAAAAACTCAAAAAGAGTAATACACATGTTTAGATTTTTCAATATTTAAATTTTTGTTAAAAAGTAGAGTAATAACACATATATAGGAAGTGTGTGTGTAAGCTGTTTAATTGTCATTGTATATTTCAAATATTAAACTCTCTTCAAAGCTAACCTACATTTGCTAAATTCTAATATTTTATTCTATTTCTATTTTATTATTATCTGTTTCTATTTTTGTTTTTCTATGATTGTAATATTATGATTTCAAAATGATTATAATTGGGGATTGGAAGGTTAAAAATTTAATTTTAAATATTAAGGTCATAATTTCTAAAAAAACATTTAGATTATTGTAATAGGCCAGCTTTATAAATGAGTTGAATAAGTGTGTGTGTACATTACATACATAAATGTACATTTTATTACATATTGAAAAAGAAAGGGAAGATCTATTAAATTATATATGTTTTATTTTTTTTTAAACAATTTTGTTTTTATAAAAGTTGGTTTTCTGTTAAAAACTCAGACAGTTGTGACAGATACCTGAAAAAAAAAGGATTAAGACAATTTTTACTTCAAAACAGGATTATTCTGAAAAATCAAGATAGTGTGATTTTTAAAAATGTTTCCAGAGAAAGTCACACTATCACTCTAATTGGGTGAGTTGACTCAAAAATCAGATATAAAAGCAATCTGGAAAATCAGTTAATATATTATAGAGACTTTTAAAAATATTGAAACTAAGGAGTCAAGCATTTTTAATTCAACAGATATCAATTCTAAAAATCATTTTTAATATAAAGTTTTTTTTTTTTGTGAAGATGAAAAACAGCATGGCTGGTTAAAATAAAGATATATTTCATCTGGGGAAATTCCCTGAGTCATCATCAACTAGCACATCATATAGGAAAGAAAAGATGTCTTGTCTGAAAAATAATATTCTACACCTTTCAACTGACTGAGAGAAATAAGATGTTTTTAAATAGAAAGAAGAAAGCATTCACCTGCATTTAAAAGCTGAAGAAAATGAATAATCTACAGATAAATGTTAAATCATCGAGTTCAATTAAATCCAGTAACTGAGTTTAAACCCAAGAAAAATTATAAATGTGAAAACAACTGCTGTACTTCATCCACTAAAAGAATCATGCTTGACAGGAAGAGAAGAAGAGTTAATATAATGATTTCCAAATTGTCCACTAAAGCAAATAACCTCAATAGGATCATCATCATCAAATAATTATACACCTCAAGAAAGAAATTGTTCCAAAGAAAAACGGAAATGGTAGATGCAAAAATATAGACATTAAACAAGATAAATTTGACTCATTGGAAGTTGCTACAAAGAATCGAACTGGTAGTATAATTTTTTTTTATATATATTTTCTTTATAATATCAGAGACTTAGTAAAATTTTAGCAACAGAGTGGTATATTTTTGTTTAAAGAACTTTTAAAACAACCAAGATCAATTGAAACCAAGAATTTCTTAATAACGATAAACATAAGCTTCATTAATGATTTTATATGTACTAAAATTATGATTGTCTATTAACCTAAAGTTATGAAATGTTATTAATATGTAAAATATTTTTTTTTGTATTATTGTTTTGGTTTTTAAATAATATTGGGTTATTATGGGGATAAAACATGCACATACACAGCAATATATTAACTTGTTACATGTGTGGTTGGTTGTGTGTGAGAATGATTGACATATAACATTGGAAATATTAGATTATTTTGTTTTAGGAAAATATAGCATTTCAGCGCTTAGGAGGGAGGGGGAGAAAAGATACTTTAAAACTTGTTTCTAAAAAACTTGCTCTTGCCAATTCTACTAACATTTATTCTTAATCATTCTACTTTACATGTTAGATTATAAAAGTATGTGTGTGAAAGAGAAAGGAAGAAAAAAAAGAGTGAATATTTTTTTTTCTTATGAAATATTTTCTTGTGAATCCAAAACTTTAGCAAACTTAGTATCCAAATTTATGTATATATTTTTGATGGGAAAGGGGAAGAATTCAAAATTAACATTATGATTGCCAGATAATCAATTATTGTTCTCATTATTATTTCATATAAAATTTTGGTTTTATCTTTAAATTATTTGTAGATTTTCATAATAAATTAATAAATGTTAAATTGTTTTATTAAACGAGGCATATGTATTTTATTGATAATAGTCTTTATTCGTTGTGATCATTCATCATCAATGGTTGAATATTGGCTATTTAAGATATGATTCCATGTACTAAAATTAAGCAATAATTATGAATTTCTTTATAACAATTAGGTTTTATGATTAGGCTTAGTCCTAAAGCTGTGGTTGAAACCATTATCGTTATCATTATCATCATCGTCATCATCACATTTTAATTAATGAGCTGTTTAAATGTTTAAAGGACATAAATAAATATTGATTTCATAGTATTTAGTGATTTCTTAGTATTATTATAACCACCATCCCATCATCTATTTCATGCAAGGATGAGTGAATTGCCATCCTAAATTAATAATATAATCTGAGCTAGTAAAACTTATAAAAAAAATATTGAAACACATTTATTATGTTAAGATCTAAGAAATGATTTCTGTCTAATGAATTTTATATATTCCACTTTAGTTTAAAGATGTTTTATGTTACCTAGGTGTTTACTTAAATATTAGTGCATACAGTGCTATGGGTCTAAAATCAAAATCATACATTTTGTAAGAAATAAGGTACCAAAGGGATTCAAACCTGGTACATGTGAAAAAGTTATAAATATAACTTTGTCTAGGTCCAGCTAACCTAGTGGCACCCTGATAGACCATATTCACTTGTTGTTCACTTAGATATGCACTTGAGATCCAACCAAGAGATAAGAGTGAGTAAAATCTACTGGGGGATATATTGAGAGATATTTGATTGAGCTACCAGTGTACTCACCCACTTGATTTCCATATACCTGAGTTATGATAGTTTGTTCTTAATAATTTGTTTGTGGTTTGTACTTGTTTATTGATGTTACAATGCCTGCCTAACCAGGGTTTGAAATAGGCCAGACACCCTAAATGACTGGTCTACAGTCATTATTGTTTATAATTATTTATATTGTGATATCTTTGAAAATCTAATTATAGAAATATGTTTCATTGAATCCAAAGATATTTTAAATATTATGATCTTATATATTATAGACTACTCAGGTATGATAATATTTATATTTGAATCTGAATTCTTTATCAACTTTAATTATATTTATATTTGAATTCTTTGGAGCAATTATTTAAATTACAACGGATTTTTGAGCAACCTTATTAAGTTACAATATATATATATATATATATATATATATATATATATATATATATATATATATATATATATATATATATATATATATATATATATATAAGGAGAGAGAAAGAGAATATCATGGAAAAGATATTAAAATAACTAATAACATTCCTTATGTATATATAAAAAAATAAACATAAAATTACATGTGTAAAGCTGTTTTTTTTTTTTTTAAGATTTTATCTAAAGAATTGGTTTTATTAGCAAATACAACTAAATAACAAGATATCAGCCAATTAAAAATTATTTTTAAATTTGATAAAGTAAATAATTTCTATAGATTAACAATCCATTTTTTAGACTGTTTACCCACTCATCTGCAAATACTTATTTCTTCCAAGAAATGTATGCATGCAACATTTTTTTATATTTGTTCACATAGTTTAAAATACATTCATCTGAACAAAAACTCAGATATAAGAAAAAATAGTTTATTAATATATTAAATAAGTAAATAATAAATAATAACTTAATTAATATAAAGATGGTAATAAACCTCCAATCATGTGTTTTTATGAATTTATTTGCACTCACTCATAAGTATCAGTTTAAAAAGCATAAATGGGTGGGGCATGGCTTGTATAATGATGGGCTCTAGGCAGAGATGGTTCACTTATGCTTTTAAAACTGAAGCTTATTGGTGAGTGCATGTAAATTTATAAAAAGTGCATGAGTTAAAGATTTATTTCCTTCTTTATATTACATATATAATCAAGTACCATATAAGTAGAATATTTGTTACAGTAAATATTAATTAATAAATATTAAATTAATAATGAGAAATATAATTCTATTTTCATAAACAGCTATGCAAGATCTCTATATGCATTCATAATAAAATAAAAAAAACTACACCCACTTACATTTATTATAAATATAAACTTATAGATAAACAAAATATTATATTACAAAACCAAGTAATTAAAAAATGTAATTAAACTTAAAAATAATCAACTTTGCTCTTAAAAAGAAAAAATAGAGAAATCAGAAGGAACCCCATAGATAAGTATATGAAATTTCTACTGACTGTTGCCTTAGTTAATTAGAGCATTATTTTAAAATTCAATACTCAAGAATCTAAGGATCCAGGTTCAATTCTCATGCTAGTACTGTCACTGGTCAGGCCAGTAACACCTAAAGAAGAGGGGATAATAATAGCTCTCTAAACATTGTGCATATACTAACCTGTTTGATGTGCTATTATTAATAGTTAAATGTATTTGGAATATTTAAATAAAGTTAATTTTTTCTAAAACATTTAATACTCAAATTAGATGTTGGAAATAGTCCAAATAATAAGTACAACTAAAACACCATCATCACAAACCTTCAGAAAACACTAAATATATATATATATATTGTAACGAGCACAGACGTTCGTTACATTGTTTTTTTTTTATTAAACATGAAAGTAAATTAAAAAGTTCGCATTTAAAAATTTTCTTTAAGAATTAAAAATTGAAATTAAATATCATCTTAAACTCTTATATATTAAATCGCACAGATAATGAAAAATTATTAAAATAAAACTTTATTAAAGAAAAAGTATTTTAAAACTAAATTTTAAAAAGATTTGGAAATAAAATTATATCTTTAAATTTATCTTTAAATATATCTTTGATTTGGAAAACAGGTTAATTAATCAGAAATGGAAATGATAAATTTAATTAGTCAAATGTAAACCAGCCTTGGGCATTTAAATGTAAAAAACATAGGTCAGATAGGAAAACAATAGAAACTTTTAGCAAATGAAATAAATCCATTGGGAAATCGGACCTCAACGAAAAGGATCATCACATCGATGACGTAATGTTAAGTCAATCCTTCGAATACGTATAAAAGGAAAATTTGGAAATTATTAATTAGTGACTAGTGAATGATTATTACGATGTGAGAGAGATGTGTTAGTGTGGAAGTGAAGGAGAAGGGATTGAAAAAAGACGCACGATTCAATCCCTTCAGCTTTGCTAAGAAAGAAAAAGGAATGAACTATCGTTTTTCTACATTGAGGACCAGTTAAAGCAAAAAACCTCCGGATGGATAAATAAATCGGCCAACAGAATACCAATTTTAGGATGGCGTGGGAATTCACGTTCAGGGCAAGCAACGAATAAAGATGAACTGTTTAAAACCGTAAGAACTTTACAATTAATGAACATTAAGTTAAAAACTTTTCGTATTTAAAATAATTGCATTAGTTTCCTATCTGACTAAAGTAGTTAAAATGTTATTTGATGTATTTTTTATTTATTTGTTTAAAATCATTTCCATTTATTTAATTTTGTTCTTTAAGTTTATTTATAATTAATGTTTTCCGTTAAGTTAAATTATATAAATGTTAAACTTAAGTCGGGCGTGAATGGCTGTATAGATTTGTAAAGTTATATTAGGGGAGGGTAATCTTAGGTTATTTGTTTCGTGGTTAAATTGGGTCAATGGATTGGATATATTGGTGTGATTAGTAGATGTAATATTGATTCGCTACGGGCAGAATCGCTTCATACGCCGCACACTTCCGTTTGCCTATGGAAGGAATTATAAGTCGGATACCGCAGTTCCTTTCTATGGAGTTTTTTGTTTTATTGCTCTTCTTTGCAGATAGATGTAATATTCCTATCTCATAAGAGGCAATTTCTTCTCTTAACCTTTTGTGCTGCCGTATTTTATTACATTGAATACATCGATATATCAGATGAATTGATGCCAGTTTGACTACGAATTTTAGCCTAAGGTTAAATAGGGATAGAATGTTTATTTTCAAAAGCAAATTTATGTGGTCTATTCATACTCGATCCTAAATAAAAATGCAGTAAATTTAAGTTGTTTATAGACGCTTGCATGGATTGGTTATCGGTTAAGTATGTTTTGGGTTTTCATATTTGATCAAAATATATAGACATTTGATAAATAATGATACCTTACGGTGAGTATCTAAAATGTATTTATTCGGATGTCTTTTAAGTTATTGGTGACAATGCAAGTATCTTATGGTGAATACTATTGGGTTACGTATAAATTTCCCTCCGCAATTGTCAGTAATCAATAATTTTGTATTTTGATCATTTATGTTTACTTTGAAATGTTTTTGACCGTGAAATCTATGTAACCGGTCTATATTCAACATGATAAGCAAGCTTTCATAAATTTATCTGTGCGAACTTAATTAAAATGTAAAATTAGAATATAATAGTAATTAAATGTAAATTAAAGTCAAAAATCAAAGTTAAAAATAATGTTAAATGTTAAAATGTAAAACTAATACTAAAATAATTTTAAATCTTATATATATGTGCATAAATAAATGTTTGTATGCTAATTACTGGCAGTGGCTTATTTTATTTATTTTTTTAATATTGAAATCTAATTAGATAAGATATTATATTATTTAATCTCTGCTATTCCACTGAGCTAGTGACATGGGCTAACGATCGGATGCAAAATATAAAAAAAAAAAAATTTTTTTTTTGACTTACGTATCTGCCTACATTATAAATTTTTCTAGGTTCAAATGCCTAGATGGCGCCCTGTAGTGCAGTTTACGTTAAGTCGCCTTCCGGATCGTTACAACTGGCTTTCCCAATCTGGGGCCGATCTTTAATAAACCACATATACCCTGAGCAAATTTTATCAAAATGAAATATTTTTATCTGTTTACATATAGTCGTATACTTTAAATCTTATAAAAGCACTGCCAGAATGAAATAGCACATATATTTAAACACTAAAAAGTATAAATAATTTTAAACTGTATTTCGTTAAAAAGAAAGTCAAAAGGTTGCGATTGATATGTTTTTTTTTGTTGTTGTAATATAAATTATGCTTTAATGTGTATAGGAGCGCACAGCCACGTAAGTTTATGATCGAAATGTGGTGCCTTACGATGAGTACCTTTGGGAATTACTTAAGTGTAACCCTATTTATGCATTTCAATCAGTCATAAATAAGTTGGTGGTATTTATAATTGTTCTGCAAATATACACGTTTAAACCCATTATTTCTTAAAACATATTTATCTCAATGCAACCTTCTTTAAATAAATAATTTATAAAATAACTTGCTTGTCATGCCGTGTGTAAAAATAAAGTGTATAAAATAAAATAGAACTCTTGTGGGGAGGGGTGAAAACGTAAATGGTCCTTAGGTAAGCGATAGTAAACATTTTTCTTTTTGTATATAGTCTTTTTGTAAAATTATTAACCGGATGTTTTGTAAATGTCTTCATCAATCGTGTACCGTAATTACTAACCCTAAGTAAAATATTTTTTTTTTTTGATCATTTTTTTTAAGTAACTTTACTGATATGTAACGAGCACAGACGTTCGTTACATTGTTTTTTTTTTATTAAACATGAAAGTAAATTAAAAAGTTCGCATTTAAAAATTTTCTTTAAGAATTAAAAATTGAAATTAAATATCATCTTAAACTCTTATATATTAAATCGCACAGATAATGAAAAATTATTAAAATAAAACTTTATTAAAGAAAAAGTATTTTAAAACTAAATTTTAAAAAGATTTGGAAATAAAATTATATCTTTAAATTTATCTTTAAATATATCTTTGATTTGGAAAACAGGTTAATTAATCAGAAATGGAAATGATAAATTTAATTAGTCAAATGTAAACCAGCCTTGGGCATTTAAATGTAAAAACATAGGTCAGATAGGAAAACAATAGAAACTTTTAGCAAATGAAATAAATCCATTGGGAAATCGGACCTCAACGAAAAGGATCATCACATCGATGACGTAATGTTAAGTCAATCCTTCGAATACGTATAAAAGGAAAATTTGGAAATTATTAATTAGTGACTAGTGAATGATTATTACGATGTGAGAGAGATGTGTTAGTGCGGAAGTGAAGGAGAAGGGATTGAAAAAAGACGCACGATTCAATCCCTTCAGCTTTGCTAAGAAAGAAAAAGGAATGAACTATCGTTTTTCTACATTGAGGACCAGTTAAAGCAAAAAACCTCCGGATGGATAAATAAATCGGCCAACAGAATACCAATTTTAGGACGGCGTGGGAATTCACGTTCAGGGCAAGCAACGAATAAAGATGAACTGTTTAAAACCGTAAGAACTTTACAATTAATGAACATTAAGTTAAAAACTTTTCGTATTTAAAATAATTGCATTAGTTTCCTATCTGACTAAAGTAGTTAAAATGTTATTTGATGTATTTTTTTTTATTTGTTTAAAATCATTTCCATTTATTTAATTTTGTTCTTTAAGTTTATTTATAATTTCTGTTTTCTGTTAAGTTAAATTATATAAATGTTAAACTTAAGTCGGGCGTGAATGGCTGTATAGATTTGTAAAGTTATATTAGGGGAGGGTAATCTTAGGTTATTTGTTTAGTGGTTAAATTGGGTCAATGGATTGGATATATTGGTGTGATTAGTAGATGTAATATTGATTCGCTACGGGCAGAATCGCTTCATACGCCGCACACTTCCGTTTGCCTATGGAAGGAATTATAAGTCGGATACCGCAGTTCCTTTCTATGGAGTTTTTTGTTTTATTGCTCTTCTTTGCAGATAGATGTAATATTCCTATCTCATAAGAGGCAATTTCTTCTCTTAACCTTTTGTGCTGCCGTATTTTATTACATTGAATACATCGATATATCAGATGAATTGATGCCAGTTTGACTACGAATTTTAGCCTAAGGTTAAATAGGGATAGAATGTTTATTTTCAAAAGCAAATTTATGTGGTCTATTCATACTCGATCCTAAATAAAAATGCAGTAAATTTAAGTTGTTTATAGACGCTTGCATGGATTGGTTATCGGTTAAGTATGTTTTGGGTTTTCATATTTGATCAAAATATATAGACATTCGATAAATAATGATACCTTATGGTGAGTATCTAAAATGTATTTATTCGGATGTCTTTTAAGTTATTGGTGACAATGCAAGTATCTTATGGTGAATACTATTGGGTTATGTATAAATTTCCCTCCGCAATTGTCAGTAATCAATAATTTTGTATTTTGATCGTTTATGTTTACTTTGAAATGTTTTTGACCGTGAAATCTATGTAACCGGTCTATATTCAACATGATAAACAAGCTTTCATAAATTTATCTGTGCGAACTTAATTAAAATGTAAAATTAGAATATAATAGTAATTAAATGTAAATTAAAGTCAAAAATCATAGTTAAAAATAATGTTAAATGTTAAAATGTAAAACTAATACTAAAATAATTTTAAATCTTATATATATGTGCATAAATAAATGTTTGTATGCTAATTACTGGCAGTGGCTTATTTTATTTATTTTTTTAATATTGAAATCTAATTAGATAAGATATTATATTATTTAATCTCTGCTATTCCACTGAGCTAGTGACATGGGCTAACGATTGGATGCAAAATAGGATAAAAAAAAAAAAAATTTTTTTTTGACTTACGTATCTGCCTACATTATAAATTTTTCTAGGTTCAAATGCCTAGATGGCGCCCTGTAGTGCAGTTTACGTTAAGTCACCTTCCGGATCGTTACAATATATTTCTGTGTTATGAACAATAGCTGTTCTACAATATGATCATCTTAAATCATTAATTATATGATCTGTAAAGTAAATTTTTTTTTCATTTTTATATAAAATATCCAAGTCTATAGTTATGACAACATGTAGACTATTTTCCTATTTACCTATATAGTTGTGCAAGGATGGATTGCTTTTTGTTAAATATACAATGTTTACATCTTGGAAACTGTTATAAATGGAGATATACTATGTAGCCATGTACATTGGTACTTAAGTTTAAAGTTAATTAGTTTACAGGGAAATAATATTTAGTTTGCTCATATATTTTTTAAAAAAATAAGAATAGTTCATTGAATTAAATATTTTTTCTTCCCAAATAATAAATGAAAATTCTAAATATTTTTTTTAAATAAATTGTAAACATTTTTTAAATATATAATATGAACATTTGAATATGCAATATAATTTTTAAATGCTAGTAAAACAGAGATAAAACTATAAAATCAGATAAAAAATTTCTTTTGTTTTCTGTTTTTAATAATTGTATCTAATTACCAGTTTATTTTAATTTTAAAAAAGTGAACTAAGATAAAAAGTTTATTTTTACTCAAGTATTTAACAATTTGAATTTTACTTATTTTAGAAAGTTAAAGTTTTGGTTTTAGAAATATTTTAAAAAGAAAAGAAAAAATATAACATTTTAACATTTTTGTTTAATTTTACTTTAATTAGTCAGAATTGCTTTTTCTTTTCTCTTTATATCTCTTCAATACAAAATGCAGTGGTTATAAAATCAGTGTAATTAACTGATTATCTTGTGTTTTTTTTTGCAAAAAAAATATCATTAAAAAGAAATGTTAAAATTTTATAATTCTGATTTAAGTTTTTGAATTGTTCTCCAATTTCAGTGTTGCAGTATGAAAATAACTGAACAATTGTGTTAATAAAAATTGATCAAATTGTTTATCTGTAAATTGTGTTATGTTGGTGACAGAATTGTGATTGGTTGGAGCAGAGTTCCAAAGTAAGTGGTGTGAATAAATCAGAAGATCTAATCAGTCAGTTTCAATCCATATGTTGAAGATGATAGTAGGAGAAAAACTATTCCTGACAAAGCTGCTAAAGAAAAATAAAGTAGAAATCTTATTCAAGGAGTTGAAGTTTAAATTAAGCTATAAGCACACTATGAGTTTAATTATAAATGTTTTCAGCAATAAAAACCATGTACTAAGACTGGCTAAACACTAGATATTGTCTACCTCCATGTAACCTGCCTCACTGAAAAAATGTAAAAATGTTACTCCTTAAGTAATTTGGAATCTTGTCTCCAACCAAGAACATGAATGTTTCTATGTGTTAGCCTCACCTGGAAATTTTATTGAAATGAAAACAGATAAATTATTTCTGTTTGTTAACCTTAAAATATTGCATACCAAAAAAAAAAAACAAACAAAGTAAACATGTACATTATGTAGAAGCCTTCAAGAAAAAAACTTGCCTGAAAAAAAACCTAAAAATTATAAAAGCAATAAAGAACTTCAAAAAAATTTAAAACCATGGTTTTTTTAGATATGGTATTTTTATTTATAATTAAAAAGGATTATTTTTAAAATAAAAGTGATAATTCATTATTTTGAATAATTTTATTAATTTAATAATTTCTTATAAAACATGTTTTTTAATCCAGTATTCTTCAACCCTTGGTCTGTGGCCCGGCACTGGCCTGCGGAACTTTTCTGCAGGTCTGCGGCTAATAATAAATAATAAGAGTTTAAACTTTTAATTAATATAGCCAATTTTTATTTATTTTTTTATGTCATTTTTACCCAATTAAAAAAAAAAGAAAACAGAACGAAAACAAAATCTAATCAATCATTCATAAATTAATTTGTTTTTCTAGTTATCACAGATGTTTATGGGGGGAAGGGAGGTAGAATTACATTTTTTATTACTTTTCTAAAAAAATTAAAGAAAAAGTTTTTTATTATATAAACTCCATATATATATATAAAACTTTATCTTATATATTTAACATTGTTGTTTTGATCAGTTATAACAATTACGCTTATCTTTATGAAAATTTATCTATAGACTTCTGCCGGTCTGCGAAATCTTATCGTTATTTTTGCTGGTCCACAGAACCTTATCCTTATTTTTACCAGTCTGCAGGTGTGAAAAGGTTGAAGACCACTGTTTTAATCCATTTGATTTTTCTCTTCAAAATTATAAAAAAAGGTTTTTAAGTAGTTTAAATTTTAGTAAATTACAGTCACCATTTTCTTTTAAAACATGTATTTTTTATTTGATTTTCTTTTCAAAACCTATCAAAGGGCTAATTAAGCTAAGTAAAAATTGGGTGCAAATTTAGCATGTTATCTCTGCCATTTTGAATTTCAAAATCAACCAAAAACATCATCTGACACATGTAAGTGATAAAAAAGTACGCGAAAATGCAAAAAAAACGAAAACCTTACAAAATAGATATGATATCGCATATTAAAAAAAAAGTAAGGTCAAAACGTGAACAATCGAAGGTATATATATAAAAGTCAAACTAAAACTTAATTCATTTTAAAATTAATTGTATTTTTTCTTACCAGAAGATGTTCTCTTTGTTTGCAAAATTTCAGATTTTGTATCTCATTTTAAATTATAAATCAAATAATTTATATTATATATAGAGAGAGCAAGATTACAAATAGAATAGTTTTAAACCTTAATCAATAAATGTTAGTCATCCTTCGTTAAATTTAATACATATTTCTTAGAATCTAAACACTATGCTTTGATAGGATGGGGAGGGGGGATAAGGAAAAAAACTTAAAAAAAAAACAAAACTTTTAAATCTTGTTATTGTTGAAATTTAGTTATTGTTGTGACATTTGCAATAACAAAAAAATAATCTATGAAATGTAATTTTTAAATATATATATTAGATAGGTCAAACAAAACACCAAATTGCCTAGTTTGCAAAAATAATATTAATTTCAGCTAATTTATTAAAGATTATTTAGTTTTCATATGAATACCGATATTATAGACTGCTTACTTGTACACAAACGTATATAGAAATTAATATTATTTTTGTAAACTAGACTGTATATATATATTTACTGGCTTAACTTTATTTCATTAATTTTAGAATTTATAAAAAGTTATAAAATGGATTTTTTATAGTTTACTTTGAATGATGAGGGAAATTAAATTGTTTGTTTTCCCCTATTGAGGGAGAGCACAGCAAAACTTCTTAAATTTTAAACACAACAATAACAAGAATTAAAAGTTTTTTTTTTAAAAGTTTCTTTTCTTACCCCCCTCCCCAATCATATCAAAGCATATTGTCTAGATTCTAAGAAATATGTATTAAATTTAACGAAGGATGGCTACCATTTATTGATTAAGGTTTAAAACTATTCTATTTGTAATCTTGCTCTCTCTCTATATAAATTATTTGATTTATAATTTAAAATGAGATACAGAATCTGAAATTTTTCATTTTTTTGTATTTTCGCGTATTTTTTTATCACTTAGATATGTCAGATGATGTTTTTGGTCGATTTTGAAATTCAAAATGGCAGAGATCGCGCACTAAATTTGCACCAAAAATTGTTATCCCTGATTATGGAAAAATTGTTTTTCTAACTTTTGTCATTTAAATAAATAAATCAATGAAAGCAAAAGTTAATTAATTTAATGAATAACAATTAACTGGTTAATTATATTTTTTATGAAACTATATATATATATATTTCAAATAATCTTTATTTGCACAAAAAGTAAAATATACATTGTAATATAAAGTTCATGTTTACGATCATGACTGACACATTAAAGACTAACTAGTTATTAAATTAGATGAAGATTACAAGATTAAAAGTAAAATTTTAAGTTACGTTACTTATCAGGGGTGATCTAATTTGGCATATAATTCCCATGGCGTGTAAACTTTGAGTGTCATGAATAAATAATATACATGGCTATTGCTAAATAAGTAATTGACTCCATGTTTGCTCAGCAAGGCTAGGCAGGCATGTTCTTAGATCACTTTCTTTAGCTTTATATAATAACTTTAAGAAAATGTCTTCAATAGGACCAGCCAACTCACTATCAAATAATACCTTACATCTAATCTTCCATATGATAAAATTTATGAAAGTGGCCAGGCAGATGGAGCCAAAATTTCCATTTTTGAATGCATCATTAAGATAGACATTTGAAGAATTGTATCCTGTAATTCTCTGTAGGGCAATATTACGTAACCGAGGCCACCATTCACATTGATAGAGTATGTGTACAATGGACTCATCAAATCTTCTACAAAGAGAACATATTGTATCAATGTTGTGTCCCCTCTGATTACAAAGAAACATCCCAGTAGGTAAGGCTCCAAGATTGACCTTAACCAAAAAATCAACAAAATTTGGCTCCAATTTCAGGAACTTAGTTAGCCTTATGAGATGGGGGATTGCAACTGGGAGAAGATTCTCTTTCCTAGATTTACCAGAGTGAACTAATTGATAAGAATTCCAGTATGATATTTTTTCATCAAACATGGAGATAGAGCTTTTGATGCTATTAAAGACAATAGTTAATTGTTGTTGCATCCAGATATTTTTTTTATGAGGGGGTGGGCGATCAGTGGGGATTATTTTTTCAAAAGGTATGGGACTTCTATATTTGCATTGTCTCTGAAAATTTTAACAAAGACATTGTAAGTCCTCCGTATCAGAAAAATTTTAATCAAGTGCAGTCCTAAACCATTAAGAGATTTTGGTTTTTGCAAGATATTAAGACTTATTGCTGGTGTCTTCCCTCCCCAACACAGCTTTCTGCATAGAGATTCAACCTTGCGGATGAAGCAAATTGTTGGTGAAAAACCAGCTAGATAATAAATAATTTTCGGTAAAATCACAGAATTAAGGAGTGCAACCTTTCCAAACAGAGAAAGATAAATTTTAGATAGTGAAATAACAGACTTTTCAATCTTTAAAATTAATGAATTTTCAAGTTCTTTTTTCATGGCTACTGGAGAAGAAGCAATACTAAAAACAAGAAATTTCTGTGGGGGAGCTTTTAGTCTACCAGATATTTGCTTCCCTGTCAGATGGACCACATTGCTGACTTTGATCCATTAATTGCCAGGCCAAATTCACATGCAAACTGGTTTAGGAGTTCCTCAAGTCTAGAGAACTCATCCTGAGATGAAAGAAACACAATCACATTATACATGTAGGAAATATGCATATGTTCTCTCTCAATAAAGGAATATAAATCCCTGGAAGGAAAGACTCAATGCTCAACAGCAATGGGTTCACATAGACTGTGAAGAGTAGTGCACTTAGTGGCGATCCCTGAGGGATGGAAACACAAGGCCGAAAGCCGGGAGCAACTCTTCCATCAAATGAGAGAAACACTTCTCTGTTAAGAAGAAGGTTCTCAATCATCTGAAGATATGCCAGAGGTACTTGGAGTTGCTCAAGTACACCAAGTAGCACATCAATCCTGACGCAATCAAAGGCTCTGGAAAAGTCAAGTTGAACTGCAACTGGCCGTGTCATACTTTTTCTGCGAACATGATCGACTAGGAGTCGAAATCGACTGACAAGATCAGCAGTAGAGCTCCCTTTCTTTGCAAACTGATAGGATGATAATTTTCCAATAATGTTTGTTTGTATATCCTCTCTAATAAGGTCTTCAATGGTTTTAATAAGCAATGGCACCATGGAGATAGGCCGAAGATTATCAAGATTTTTTTGACCCTCAGGTTTTTTAACAAGTGAGATCATGCCTATTAAGCAAAGCCCATTAATTTCTCAGCAGCCACTAGCCAAGAAGTCTACCATTTTTTTAATAATGGGGACTGAAAAGGTGCATAAATGAAGTAATAAAAATTTTGGTATTCCATGTAATCCAGAGTGAGTTCTGTCTGGGAATGATGAAATCTTTGAAAGGACTCTTGCTTCAGTAATTTTGTGTTGATCAGAATGTTCATAAACAAAACATTTCCTGACAAATGAAATGCCAAGTGGTTGGAATTTTTTTGCATAATAATCCCAAATTCTGAGAAGCATGGAGGAACCTGTATAGCAGTTTCCTTGTATCTCAATGGACCTAGGTGCCTTTAATCTGCTAGAGCCAAGGGCCCATCTCAGGTAACCCCTAGTCCAGCAATGTTGGTGATGAAGATATTGTCTGGCCCTTTTAATTGATAAGTACTCAGCAATGGCCTTTTGTTTAGCCTTGTATTTTGATTTTAAATTTAAAATGTTAGGAATATTTTGTGCTTCATATGAAATATTTTTGAGATCACATGCTATGGTGTCCAGCTCATTGAGAAGAATAACTGGACCTTTAGATTTAGCAGTACAAGAATTTATTAACTTTGTTAGTGTCTCAGTAAAAGTCTTCCATGCATCTACTGCAGGGAGTGTTAAAATGTTTGTTCTATGAAAATTGATATAAGCTTCAGAGATCAGTTTAATAGTGGCATTAAACTTTGTAAGCATGCAAATAGTCCTTGGCATCTCAATTATAGGTTATTGATGTTTCTTGGGATTATTTTAATCTCCAGAGCATAATGATCAGAGAACGAAATGGGCCACAGATGAGCTTCTATTTGTGATGATAATGAAGGTGAGAAAAAAAGTAAATCAATTAGTGAATGTGATGATTTTGTATAAAAAGAGAATGCTTCATCATCAAAGAAGAAGTTTCCACTGCACAGAGACTGATTTATGTAACCAATATATTTTTTTTGGAAAACTTGATATGTATGATTAAAATCTCCAATAATAATCATTTCAAAAGGGCTAGTTCTCAGTGTTGAATTAATTGCATTAATCACTCTTGTAACAGTATCTTGAGATTTATAAAGATATACATTTAATCAGATTAAAGTACCAGCTTTGATATTGTATGATCGCAATGAGGCAATTTGAGTCAATGAATAGTATTTTGAACAATGTGATTTGTGAATTCTTGCTGATTATGATTGCCACCCCTCCAGAAGCTGAATAAGAGAAGGAGTAGTGAAAATATCCAAAACTATGTATCATATCAATTATGCATGATTCCAGATGCAAATGTAATTTAGTCTCACTAAGACATAAAATATCAGGTTTATGAGAATGAAACCAATGTGACAAAGCATATGCCCTGTCACAAGAATTTAAGCCTCGTATATTGACAGATACAATATTAATCATTCTCCGATTTATTTAAATTACTAGCATCCTGACAATCAACTTCAACTTGAAGTTGGCTATTGAAATTCAGGTCACTAGCAATATCCTTTTCTGAATCATGATTAACAAGAGAGGAAGATAAACTGCAATCAACTTCAACCTGAAGTTGGCTATTGAAATTTATGTCACTAGCAATATCTTTTTCTGAGTCATGATTAACAAGAGAAGAAGATAAACTGAAATTTTTTTGATAAAATGAATATGCTTAAATGTTCATATTATCATGTATTTTTTTTTATTTTTTTGTTTATTATTAATCAGTTAGTTTATTAAATAAGTGTTTTAATAAATGTTTTAGTTTTAATGTTTTTATTTTCAGATATCTGTTCAATGAATTGAAAAAATATGTGATATGATTTCAATACAGCTTAAAGTTTGAAAGATTGTTTTCAAACGATCCCAGCAAAGTTATTGTAAAATATATTAGAGCAAGCTGTTATATTTATTTATCTCTTGCTCATAGTGATAGTTCATAGAGTTCTTGTTTTTTGGTTAGATTATAGCATAATGGTTAGTTATATGAATGTAGAATTTATGATTGTGCTGTGCATTCAGATGATTACCCTTGATGATGCAAAAGTATCACCTTTAAAATATAGGCACTACATTTTGTATTTATTATTATTAGAGATTAAGTTTATAGTTGGTAAGTACCTTAGTATTACTAGGTGGTCAGAGCATTGATGATTAGCAGTATGTTTAGTATCTCACCATAAAATTTTTTATTATGAGTAATGATTAGCATTTAGGTGTGTGCATCTTAAGTTTTGTGCTGCATTTCTGCCCTAATATTGGAAGATCCTAGGTAAATTATTCTGTCTACAGTGAACACCATTTTATAATCGACCATAAAGCTGACTGTCAATTTTTGACTGTTCTTTGTTGATTTATAATGTTGATGATTAATGATTTTTATTCTACTGTAATGCTGGAGATGCACCTTATGGTTTTGTTTACACTGACTCTCTGCTCTTATTTATTGCATCTGTTTTATATTTAATTTGATTACTTATTTTATGAGGATGATGATGTGTTTATCACCTTCTCATATTCTCTCACTATAATTACCTCAAAGATTCCATATCATTATAATTATTTAAAATTATTAATTTTTGTAATAAGTGTTCCTATATAAGACATTATTTATTTCCACACGGAAAAACTTTTTTGTTTAATATAAAATTACTATTACATTTTGATAAAAATGAGCAATTAAGATTTCAGAAAAAAAGTGTAAATTAGTTATTAAATAGATTAGTAGATGATTGGAGAAATTCTCTAAAAAAGTTATTACTTTATAAAAAAGATTTACTTTATCAGATTTTAAAATAATTTTTATTTTAACATAAGCATTACCTGGATGATGAAGTATTTATTGTTATTAATTTTTAAGTTTCTGACAATTTTTCACACAACTTCATTTTCTGCTGACAGCCAGTTCTTTTATTGAAATATTACGTGCATATCAAAACAAATTGTTGCTAAAATCTAAAATAATAATAATAATTATTATTATTGTTTAAAATCTTTTCATATTTAAAAATGTTAAGATATAACATTTTATTTGTTCTTTAGAATATTATAAGTTTAGTAATTAGATATCCTTACACAGTCATTTTCATATTTTTAGAAGTATTTGAAATATAAGATAGAGCATGCTTCCTGTCATATAATTAAATTTTTGTTGACTTAATTTTTTTTTTTTTAATAAATAGATTTAAAATTAATGCAACGCAAAATAATATGAAGTTAGATGCAAAAAATGTACATATGTCTTGCATTGGTGGTCGAGAGGTCAGAGCGACTGCCTTGCACTTGCAGACAGTTGCCCGGGTTGCGGGTTCGCGTCCCGGCCGATGCTATGACTCTTAAAAAAAATGTACATATAATTAATATAAGAGTGATGTTTGCATTTAAACAAATGCATGGAAAAGTAATATATCATAATCATAATTATTTATAAATTTAGCACGTGAATAAATTGGTATCCAAATGATTTGAATAAAGTTATATTGTTTAATTTATAATCATTTAATAAGGCTGAAAATTATTTTGAGAATTTTAAAATCGTTTGGGTTCTTATTTAGCTTAATATTATAGATATGTTTATATTTCATAGATGTGTTTGTTTTTTAAATAACGGACGGTCTTATCATAAGATAATATTTTAAATAATTTATCATTTTGATATAAAACAGTTATAACCTAAACATGTTTTCATCTTTTAGGAATTAAATAGTTTAAAATAATATTAAATATTAGTTTAATTTATAAAATACCATTTTCACTAATTGTTCCCTATATTTTATTTCGTGTGCAAGTTTGCTGTCTATATGATAATAAAACATTAATATGAAGAGAAGTTGCAGTCTCATACATCATACAGATCAATAATTAATATTCAACACATATAATTAAGATGGAACCTATTAAGCATTTTATTTAAAGAAATTTGGAACGGTATTCTTAAACAAAAAATATTTTGATTTTTCTTTCATAAAACATTGAAGTCTAATAATAGTATTAGTTCATAAATAATTTATGAGTTTCCTATTTCATTAGTATAATACATATTAAGGTATCAGTTAAGTATATCTGGGAAAACATAGTCAAAAATGTATATAAGATATAAAGGGGCCAATTGACAATGTTACATTTTAGAATTGATTTATTAATTTTTAATGATAGGTATACGTTTAAAATATTTAAAACTGCCTAAGTATTATTTAGAATTAAGTAATAATAATGTCTAAGAATATATCAAAAGTCAGATGAAATATATTCTCTACTCCAGTAATGATCCCAACACAAAAATATCAATATTATTATCAGTTGAATACTTTATAAAGATGAAATTAGGGGTTTGAATGCAGTAGCATATTAGAATCTCATCCATGAAAATTAGATATGTGACATTTTAATTTTAGTTATGATGAATATTATATTTATTATAGATATTTAGTTAGATGTAAAATATATATTTAATGAATGGGGAGTAGTAGAAAAGTTAATTAATTTTTATTTCCAGCCTCAAGTTGGTCCAATCTAATGACACTCATTTAGTAAACACCTAAGCATAATATATTAGCTTTATAAGATGTAAATATTTATTTTCAACATTTTGTTTTTGTATCTAAAAGTAAATATCCACGAAGTTATTATATGACATTAAAACTAGCATTATCAATTAAATCTTATCAACTCTTGGTCAAAGGTCGTTACTCCATAATAATTTCTAGAAATTTCTATCCATAGTTCGTTGTTGACTTGCCGTGGAATGGATGTAATATATATACCACGAAACTTTTAATTTGTAAAGCATCTTATTTAAAATTACTTTGTTTAAATCATTGAAATAGACAATCATAAGGGAAATCATTTCTTTCAAACATCTGTAGCATTTTTCTTTCTAATTTCATTAAATAATGAGATTTTAATTTTATTCTCTCAGAACTGTCATTTAATTGTTTAATTTATCCTGTGCAATTTAATATTATTAAAACTTTTTGTCGTATTATCGTCAAGTTGTTAGCTACACGAACTATATATAAAATGTACAATCAGTTTCCAAGATTTATTGATATTGCTCTCATAGGACATTAAAATATTTTTACATCATTATTATGTAATTAATATTTTTACATCATTAAAATAATTTAAAAATAAAAAAATATAGTAATGAAAATAATCGTTGTTTTATAAGAGTTCAAGTTCGTTTGATGTAAAATTGTTTAATTTAAAATTCTTCTATAAAAAATTTTAAATATTACTTTTTGAAAAGATAAGGTGGGGGAAGGTTATTATATTGACAAATGTATTTTTTTGTTTACCGACGGATTTGTATTAATTTATATATTGTTAACTGGAGGTTTACATTAATTTTCGCTTTAATATTATATAGCTAGTAAAAATTTATTGATTTAGATGTAACACTAAATTTATTTTACTAAGATAAAGAAAATCTATATAGATATATAAAAACTTTCGGTTCTTACTGATGTAAAGCTCATTGATCAAAGCAGATTCGGAGGGAGACTTACTTAATAGTTAAAATAATGTAAATACTAATTTATTAACCAACATTGTTTGGAGTACCTGATTGAAAAAATTATGTGATTACAAAGAAAATTGCCAATTTTCTAAAAAAAAAAAAGCTATCATTTAGATTCGAACCTTAGATCGTTAGCATAAAAGTCTCAAAGTCTTTATATTAATAAGTTCATTAACTGAAACTAGTGTAAAAGTTAATCTTACCCGTTTTATAAATATTACTATTACCTTATATATGCAGGAACTCTCTACAAGATTTAGTTTATATTTGTAAAGTTTTTTCATTTAATTTTCACTTATTTATGATAATTGTTATTGGTTTTTTTCTCCATAGGTCATAGCATCGGCCGGGACGCGAACCCACAACCATCTGCAACTAACCACTTGCTTGCAAGGCGGTTGTGATGACCTCTGGGCTAACAACGCTTGACTAATTATTATTGTTTAGTATAAAATAATATAAATATTTGTAGTTATAGAAACTTGAAATGTATTTGTCCTAATAAAGCATAACTTCTCAGAACTATTAAAATCAAATTAAGCATATTAAAACACATGCCGTATGTTTTCAAAACACCCCGTTTTTCATCAGTCTGACTTTTCTTTTGATGTGCATTTTATTTACATATTTTTGTAATTTAAAACGATGTTAAGTTATTTTTACAGTGAGTAATAATAATAATAAAAGCAATTATTTAATCATTTTGAAAATAAGCTTATATATAAATAAAAAATTACATTAGTTATATATAATTCAAAAATTTCTTTAGATTTATACAAATATTTAGAAATAAAATAGCATATTCAATCAAGTGAATTATATCTATCATAAATTGCATTATTAAAATTGTATGCATATACACATAGCTTAAAATTCTATTGCTCTGGACAAAGGCTCAGTTGACCTTTAAAATAAGTAAAAAAAATAGCCTAGATAAATGTAAGATGTTAAATATTAACCAAGGAAATTATATATTTCTTGAGTTAGCTTTCATTGCAGTGTTATATTAGTGACTCTCTTTCACATACTCTCAAAATTAGATATATAACTTACATAAAACAAAGAAAGCAAATCACTCTCCCCAGGCAATGACTTAAAAGCACTCCAAATGTTGAACACAGGATCAATAATTCTATTCTTGATCCTTTGTTCAAAATTTAAAGTCTTTTATGTCATAGCCTGGGGCAAAGTGATTTCTTTCCTTTGCTTACATATATATTGAGCTATGCTTAATTTAAAGTTTATATAGAACTTATGCAAATATTTTTTTCATAAATACATAATATTATTAATCTAGAATGGAGTATTGCATTACTGCATAGCAGTAATGTAATACTCCATTTTTTTTCAGTTTTTGGTATCTTATTACATTATATTATTTTATTTTTACTAGCCTAGAATATTTTTTCTTTGTAAAGTAATATAATCCTAGTATTTGTCTATTATATATTACCTTTTTTTACTAGATTAGAAATATTTGTTTATAAAGAAATGTAATCCTAACAATGTAATCTTAACATTTTCTATTTATATACTGTATTATATAATTTAAGCTTTTTCTTAATTGTTGGTTAAATTCTCATAACTACTAACATTTTGTTAATCAATTCCCACTCCATTTTTCTTTTTTTAAATATGTATTCTAAATCTAACATTTTATATATTTTTGCTAAATTAAATCTAACTATATGATTCAATTGAGAAAATACATTTATTATATACGTACATAAAGTTTCATTTTCTATATTTAACAATATAAGAACACATTTTATTTTTTTGTCATATATCTAATATTTGTTCATCTCTTTACTCCCTTCAGATCTGTCCTATAACTTATTCATCTTTTGGATACCATTAATTGTAACAATATACAATTATGAGTACTACTAAATATCTTTTTACTTTTTAATCAAAAGTCCACTTTTTTTTTTCATTCATAATTGCAACACAATCAACAATATCTAATTCTGCTCAATAATGTATATTGCACCACAATATTATCATTATACAATGACAAATTAAACAATCACATTTTTCTTTTAAAATATATATGTTCTCCAACATTATAAATGAATGCATAAACTTATTTCTTTCCAAAAACTTTATTTCCATATATTAACTAATGAATATATATATTGTAATGGAACGTATATGAGGCAGCCCAACGATTGGGCAAGCCAAATGTAATGGAAACTATATGGTAGCCCATAATTAAGCAAGCTAAATATAATAAAATGTATATGAGGTATTCCATTTATGTTAAAGAATGAAGAAAAACAAACTTATTCCAATTATATTTTAAATAAATTGTTTAAATTGCCCTTCCAGCTAGCTTTACATAAAACAAATCTAAAATCATATTAAGCAATGAGATCTTTCATTATAATTTATTTTTAAGGTTGATGTGAGTAACTAATCAAATATATATATTAAAAAACAAAGAGACTTTTACTAAATTCAAATATACACATCTAACTATGTAAATTTATATACCTCTAAACATATGACTGAATAATAATATATATGTAAGTGACCTACAAACCAAGTAATAAATGAAATAAGAAATTATCTTTTATTAAGTCGTAAATTCAATTAATTTACTAATAACTTTGGCATTAAAAGAAAATAAGAATAATATAGTATCGATCTTTTAAATAATTACAAAGGCATTATTTATAAAAATAAATAGCACATCTTTTATTTTATGTTATCGTTTGACTTTAAATAATATTGATGTTTCAAATATAAATATAAACAATAAATATATAAAGACATATTTCTGCCTAACACTTATAATATAAATATAATAATTAATATACCTCAACTTATAAATTATATTTTAAGATTTTAAAATTATTTAAATATTTATTTAAACATCTGTTATACGTTTAATATTATTATAAAACAAGATGTTTAAATTGTTTATTTATAACCGTTATATTTTATAATGAAAAATAAAAAAAAATAAAAAAAAATATATCGATCTCAAAAATACATTTACATATCATTAATATATATTAAATTATCAAATACCTTATAAAGTTCGTTTAGTTAATTGTCCTTTCAAAAGTTAATTTAGTCCATGAGTTCTTTTCCATCTGTATATTTTTATTTTTAGAATGCATTCTATTGAAAGACGAAGAAACGATTTCATTAAAGAAGATTATTAATTTTTAGATATATGCATATTTTATCAAAATGTTAAATCCAGCACATCAATTCCAATTACTTCCAGATTATAATTAAATTGACGATTATACATTTAAGATATCTATATCAGCTTTCAGCTCCAGACGCGACGAAATTTATATATTGAATTTTTTTTAGTTGTTCCATTGAAAAATTGCTTTGGAATATATGAAAGCGATAATGATGCAGCCCTAGCTGCGATATATTTTTCTTAAGCAGCCATAATTAATGTATTTACCATAAAATATATATATATTATTTCAGTACTTTGAAGAATGGTAAATTTTAAAGAAATAAAGTATAATAAAATTCTATCCTTCCGTTGTTTTTCTATATCTATTCCAATAATAATATAATAATAATGGCTTCTTTATTGTTGTTGCTATCGTTCCATGCGCCAGCAGATACTATTTTAAAACTCATGTTATATATGTTCTCTTTTAAAACAATTAACATTAAAATAAAAATAAAATATCAAGTATATATATATAAAATATTAAATTGAAAATTTGACATCTTTAAAAATATACATAAATAATTATTTATTACATTTAATAATCATTATAAATAAAATAATTTTTTTTATAATCAATAATTTATATGTCCTTATTTATTTCAATAATTAAATGTTTATAACGATGTACTATCAATATATATAAATAAAATAATAACTTCAAATAATAACTATACTTAATAAACATAAAAGAAAAATTTAAATATTTCATATGTAAACATCAACTTAAAGAGATTTTTTTTTTTAATAACAAATGACAATTTAAAAAATATAATATCGACTTATCGATATTTACAATACCCTCTAATCCACCGAAAAAAAAAAAAAATCTTTGCAAACAACTAATTAATTAACAGATATCGAAAAACTTTTCAAATTTATAATTTTTCTAAGCTAAATAATCCTTTAAAAATTGCAAATCAGTGATACAACTTTAACATTAAAGAACTCTTGAAAATCATTTTGAAAATCATTTTATTCTATATTAAGTCTTTTCAGTTTAACTTTAGGTTTATTTAAATCTCTTTCCTTAGCTATATTTTCTCTAAGAAAACCAATATTATTTATCATTCCTTCTATAACTTTAAGTCTAACTTTGGCTTTTCCAATATCTTTCATAAAATCTATACTTCTTTTAAGATAATTTATTTTAAACTTATCTCTACTCATTTCTTTGAATTTTACTTTAATTTTCTTCATATTTTTACTGGTATAAATTATCTCAAGAAAATCTATTTTAATTTTCTCTTTACTTCTGAATTTAAGTTTTATTTTGGCTTTGCCTAAATCTCCATTTGGATCAATTTCTACTTCCATAAAATTTACATTACATATTATATTGTTAATTCTTGTAAAGAATATTTCTTTGTAAATATTAATTTTTGTATAAACGTTTCCACAATTAATGGTACATTTTTTGAACTAGATTTTGCATTTTATCTTTAAATTTATTACTGGTATTATCCATAATCTTTAGTAATTTTTCACCTAAAGAATTTAATTTTATTTCTACAGATTCATCAATTCTTTTATCCTTACTATAGTATTCATCAAAAATTTTAGGTTTCTTTATAGTCTTTCTTTCAACTACTTCTAATCTGGCTATAATTCCTTGATTTTCTTCCTTCATTTCATTATTTATTTCTTCAATTTTTGCTTTTAAAGAATTAGCTTCCACTATTGTCTCTTCTCTATATTTTTCCATCTTTTCATCAAATTTTACTTCTACTCTTCT
Source organism: Epiperipatus broadwayi (assembly GCA_028023455.1). NCBI lineage: Eukaryota > Metazoa > Onychophora > Udeonychophora > Euonychophora > Peripatidae > Epiperipatus > Epiperipatus broadwayi. Next base: position 3,285,113 of record JAQFVV010000016.1, read on the forward strand.
AATACTATCATCTACCAAAACTTTTAATTCATTAGAATTAATTTTCATCTCAGCTCTAAGATCTTCTTTTAATTCATTAGAGTTGGTTTTTAAACCAATCTCTAGTTTCTGGGAAAGTTCATCAGAATTTGTTTTCATCTCAACTCTAAGTTCTTTTTTTAATTCAGCTTTAAGATCTTTTAATTCATTAGAGTTGGTTTTCATCATAGCCTCTAGTTTATCATATTTAGACTCTAGTCTCTCAGAATTTGTTTTCATCATAGCCTCCAGTGTCTCTATTAAATTCCCCATATCAAAATTACCACTAACTGACATTTCACTACTGTTATCCATTATTACTAGAACTATAATATTATATACTCAAAAAAAATAAAATCTAAGATATATATATATATTTATTTCTATATAGTAATTATCACAGATCAAGGGCTCACCATCTCCAATCATCATTCCAACAAGCAATTATTTAACTAAAAAAAAAAATACAAGCTTTTTTAATCTTATAATACATAATAGCTATCCGACAATCTAAATTTTACTTATTTGAACTCATGAACTTCTTGGCTTTTAAAAAAAAATCTCATCTATCACCATAATATCAACAAATTTCTCTAAAATATATATAGAAAGGGAGTAACAACTGATATCACTAAATAACATTTATTTATATTTAATGATAATAAATATTCTACACTTATATCATATTAAAATGTGGATACTTCCTATCAAATTCAATATAACCTTGAAATATCTAAAAATACAACTAAATGTTCACATGCCTTAAAAATAACTAATTTGATAATATAGTGAGATAACTTTCTCATTCAAAATAATGGTAGTTAAATATAAAATACTTAAATTGATACCTATAAATTTTCTAAACCTTAAAACTTAATAATATCTTATATATATTAAAAAAAAAAAATATCCACTTCACTAATTATTAACTTTTGTGCCCAAAATATTCTAATAAAATTGTACTAATACAATTTATCATCAATAAATATTTACTAATTGAACTTCATGTTTAAAAGTCACTTACAAAGAAAAAAAAATATTAATATACTTGTTTTCAAACCCTAATTGATAATCAATGTAATAGATTATTTGTCACCCAGAATAGTCAATTAACCAGGCCCTTAAATTTGGTGCTATATATTTATGTTATATATTTATCTATTCCTCCAAAGATCTGATAGATACTGACAACCAAAAGATTGATTAGCACTTCACAACTTTGATGTAGATAAAAGAATTCAATCATTATTCCTAAAGCATACAATGTTTCATGAACACTTAGATGACTATCACATTTCATTTTATCCAATCTACTACAACCCATAATAATTTTTCTGAAAACACCATTACACTACCCTGCTTATATTTAAGTCTTAGGGGCTATTATTTATAAATATTTCCTTGCTCATCTTTGGGAGACTTAGAGGCAAATATTATACTTATATCAAAATAATTATATCTTACTCTCTCTGGAGTTTTAAAGATAAAATCATGGCAGGACTACTGTTAACTGCTTCATGATAAATAATAATAAACATTAAAATTTGGGTTGGAGCAATGAATGAGATTAATCAATCATAAATGACATGAATGCATTACATCCTCAAGATAATAACCAAAATTCCCCATCCAACATCAATACCTGCAACAGAACCAACCAAACTCCAACAATCAAATATCCCATCCAACCTTCAAAATTATAGATTTTCTACAACATAAACTTTCCAAATATGGACAAAATTATTATGCCGTACTTTAATACCATCATTAAAAAATAATACAATAATATTAACCATCACCATCTAAACATAAGGCTAAAATATTTCCATTAATATAAAAAAAAAAAAATTAAACATACAAAAATGTTTCTTTTTCTTTAAACTATACATCTCATATTAATATATATATATATACTATACATTTCTCAGGTATGTGGGGTATTTCAAGCCCTAATTAGCTTATTTCGTGCCCTAGTTGTTGCGCCAAATGTAATGGAATGTATATGAGGCAGCCCAACGATTGGGCAAGCCAAATGTAATGGAAACTATATGGTAAGGTAGCCTACGATTGGACTAGCCAAATATAATGGAACGTCTATTAAGTATTCCATTAAAATTAAAGAATGAAGAAAAACAAAATTATTCAAGTTATATTTAAATAAATTGTTTAAATTGCCCTTCCAGCTAGCTTTACATAAAACAAATCTAAAATCATATTAAGCAATGAGATCTTTCATTATAATTTATTTTTAAGGTTGATGTGAGTAACTAATCAAATATATATATTAAAAAACAAAGAGACTTTTACTAAATTCAAATATACACATCTAACTATGTAAATTTATATACCTCTAAACATATGACTGAATAATAATATATATGTAAGTGACTTACAAACCAAGTAATAAATGAAATAAGAAATTATCTTTTATTAAGTCGTAAATTCAATTAATTTACTAATAACTTTGGCATTAAAAGAAAATAAGAATAATATAGTATCGCTCTTTTAAATAATTACAAAGGCATTATTTATAAAAATAAATAGCACATCTTTTATTTTATGTTATCGTTTGACTTTAAATAATATTGATGTTTCAAATATAAATACAAAGAATAAATATATAAAGACATATTTCTGCCTAACACTTATAATATAAATATAATAATTAATATACCTCAACTTATAAATTATATTTTAAGATTTTAAAATTATTTAAATATTTATTTAAACATCTGTTATACGTTTAATATTATTATAAAACAAGATGTTTAAATTGTTTATTTATAACCGTTATATTTTATAATGAAAAATAAAAATAAATAAAAAAAATATATCGATCTCAAAAATACATTTACATATCATTAATATATATTAAATTATCAAATACCTTATAAAGTTCGTTTAGTTAATTGTCCTTTCAAAAGTTAATTTAGTCCATGAGTTCTTTTCCATCTGTATATTTTTATTTTTAGAATGCATTCTATTGAAAGACGAAGAAACGATTTCATTAAAGAAGACTATTAATTTTTAGATATATGCATATTTTATCAAAATGTTAAATCCAGCACATCAATTCCAATTACTTCCAGATTATAATTAAATTGACGATTATACATTTAAGATATCTATATCAGCTTTCAGCTCCAGACGCGACGAAATTTATATATTGAATTTTTTTAGTTGTTCCATTGAAAAATTGCTTTGGAATATATGAAAGCGATAATGATGCAGCCCTAGCTGCGATATATTTTTCTTAAGCAGCCATAATTAATGTATTTACCATAAAATATATATATATTATTTCAGTACTTTGAAGAATGGTAAATTTTAAAGAAATAAAGTATAATAAAATTCTATCCTTCCGTTGTTTTTCTATATCTATTCCAATAATAATAATAATAATAATGGCTTCTTTTGTTGTTGCTATCGTTCCATGCGCCAGCAGATACTATTTTAAAACTCATGTTATATATGTTCTCTTTTAAAACAATTAACATTAAAATAAAAATAAAATATCAAGTATATATATATAAAATATTAAATTGAAAATTTGACATCTTTAAAAATATACATAAATAATTATTTATTACATTTAATAATCATTATAAATAAAATAATTTTTTTATAATCAATAATTTATATGTCCTTATTTATTTCAATAATTAAATGTTTATAACGATGTACTATCAATATATATAAATAAAATAATAACTTCAAATAATAATTTTATTTAATAAACATAAAAGAAAAATTTAAATATTTCATATGTAAACATCAACTTAAAGAGATTTTTTTTTAATAACAAATGACAATTTAAAAAAATATAATATCGACTTATCGATATTTACAATATATATAACAATTCACTAGAATAAAACTACAAAATTTTAAAAAATGCCTATATAAGACTAAAGATTAATATCCTTTGCTATAGTCAGCTTCATCGTATTCCACCATCTTAAGTAGCAATACATTAATATTTAAATATTATTAAACTCTCACACCAGTAATGCTACCCACGTGAATTACCTACTTTCCATAAATTGTGAATATTAACACAATTACACTGTTTATTCAATACATTATCCATACTTTTTATAAAATAAGTCTCCTTAATTTTTTTTTTCTTCAAATCATTTTCCATATACAAAATAAAAACTCTATCAAAGTAGAATTCTGGAATTGGCAATCCTCATTGTTTATAACTTACAAGCTTAATAGTATAGGGTCATGTGATCTATGACTCTTATTTTGACTATTTATACTCTCTGCCTTAAGTCTTATGCAGTGTTATATTGCTAAGACTACTAATATATGGTATGGCTGAAGATCTCTCAGCCCCATATAGCCATATGAGTTGGATAGCTGGGTTTGAAAACATGTAGGTGTCTGAAATTTCAGATTTTTCACTCGATAGATAACTTTTAGTTAAATGCTGGCTTTGGGTTGGTGTTTTTAGATCTAGTGTTTGGACCTACCCTAGCACATCTCTGAGGAGTGCCAGAGCATGAAATTATGGTCAGAGGTTGGGAAGGGGGGTCCTGATAAAGATATTTTAAATGCTTTCTCTAGCTAAGCATTTATCACAAAGCTTGTTGAGGAATTGGCAATTCTCACTGTTTATAACTTACAAGCTTAAGAGTATAAGGTCATGCAATCTATGACTCTTATTTTGACTATTTATGATAGTTATATATTTTTTAATTTATTTAAATAATTTTTAGAAGCCAGTGTTTACTTGTTAAAGGTACCATAATACATTATTTTGTATTATTCCATTATTCATTTACCTAAAGCAACTGAAAATTATACCAATTGTAACTGTTCCTTGAAGTCCCACAAATATGGCATATAAGGCTAATTACATTTGTAAAATTTAACTTTACGTAAATGTTATGAAGTCTTAAATTTAAAGAGTTCATAAAATAGAATTTTAAAATATTCTGTTTAATACCTTAAATATTAGAAATTCATTATAAATATATAACAGAATATCACTGGAGTTATTAATATCCAATAATTTTAAAAATTGATGTTATACTCTTAGTGCTGCCTTTATTTAATTTAATCAATTAACTCATATTATCTCATCAAATAACTACATATAGCAGATATGAATTACAAAATTCCAAAGAGTTTTTTTTACATGGCAAGTATAGACACTAATTATCTATGAATGGCAATATTAATTAATGGAAAAGTTAGGCATAATTTTTTTTCAAGCTTCAAATCAGTTTTGCAATGATAGAATTATTAGATATTTAAAATGCAATTGTCTGATATTATGGGTCATATTTTTGACTAATGTAAAATTTTAAAATAGTATCAAAATGATTCTATTTTGTAAAGGATATTTAAGGATATCTCTGTTAAATAATGTCAAAACTTGAAAACTTCATTGTCAACACTAATTATGTTAATTAGAACTCAAAGAGTAAATAAAAATAATATTATCATTTGAAATAGACGGATGAATATATGATAATTGATAAAATTAAATAAATATCATAATAGAAGTTTAAGTTCAGTTCCTAGAATCATATCATCATCATCATCAACCATTATCAATCCACTGCAGGATGAAGGTCTCTCCAAGTTTAATCCATCTTCTCTGATCTTTAGCTTCTCTTCTCCACAATACCCCTGCACATTTTCTTATTTCATCCATCCATCTCACATGTGGTCTCTTTCTGGATCTTTTACAATCTCTTGGAATCCAGTTTAAAATTTCAATTGTCCATCTATTATCATCTCTTCTAGCAATATGTCCAGCCCAACTCCATTTCAATCTTTTAATTTTTTTAATAAGGTCAGTAACACCTGTTTGTTGTCTTACCCATACATTGTGTTTTCAATCTCTTCTTGTTACTCCCAACATACATCTCTCCATACTCCTTTGAGTGGTCTGAAGTCTCTGTATTGCTCTTCTATTAAGTGTCCAAGTCTCAGATCCATAAATAAAAACTGGTAAAACACATTTGTTAAAAACCATCCTTTTCAAACACATAGGCATAATTCCTTTTAGTATCAAGTTATTTCTACCAAAAGCACTCCAACCAAGTTTAATTCTATGATTAATTTCCTCCATTATGTTTTCATCTGTATTAATAATCTGACCAAGGTATTTGTAACTGTTAACTTCTTCTAATTCTTCATAATCAATCTTTATTTTAATATTTTGAGCAAATCGATTAAACATTACTTTAGTCTTTTTAACATTTATCTTTAGTCCTACTTTTCTACTTTCATCTGCTAACTCCTGCAACATTTCCTGCAGCTCTGAAGCATTATTTGCAAAAACAATTACATCATCTGCGAAATCTAAATGACTTAAATACTCTCCATTTACTTTCACTCCTTTAGTTTCCCATTTTAATCCACAAAATACTTCTTGCAGCATTGCTGTAAAAAGTTTTGGAGATATGGAGTCACCTTGTCTTACACCCTTCTCAATGTTGATTTTTCCAGTATCATCATGTAATCTAATTGTTGCTGTTGCATTTTTATAAATATTCTTTAAAATATGACAATATCCTGGATCTATACCTTAATAATCCAATGCTTTAATCACTGAAGAAATGTGTATAGAATCGAATGCTTTTTCATAATCTGCAAATCCAAAACATAATGACAACTCATATTCATTTGTCCTTTCTATGACTTCCCTCAATACCTGGATATGATCTATTGTACTAAAACCACTTTTAAATCCAGCTTGTTCTCTTGGTTGGTGGAAATCCAAAGTTTTCTGTAGACGAGTTGTAATTATCTTGGTAAACATTTTATATAAAACTGATAAAAGGCTGATAGAATCATATATATTAGAAAATGTTTTTTGATATTTTTTTTATAGATTTATGCCTTTACCATATATATATATTGTAGCCTATTTGGTACTATTATTAATTATTTAAAACAACATTATGGACAAATTTATATTTGACCATTATTATATATTTATATACAATATTAAATGGTTATTGTTAACGGCCAATTTTAATAAAAAAATTAAATTTTATATAATGGCTGATAAGAAACCTAGTATTTACTTTATAGAGGAATTTATGTTTATTGTTTCTTTAGTAATAAATCTGAGTTTATTTTCTTTAGATAGTTATAATTTATATAAGTTATAAATTATACTAATTATTTTTAAAATAAAAAAAAGGAAATAGTTAAAATCATGTAAAATATTTTTAATTAGTAATTATAATGATTAAAATTAATATTTGTTATAATTATTAATAATTAATTTGCAAATTGTTAATTATTTTATTTTAAAATTTATTTAATTAAAGATAAATAAATGGGGGGTGAGATGTGTGTTAATAGACATATGACACATTTATTTAATGATAAATGAAATTTACTAGAAGATGTTGTGACATAAATTGTTTCTTTAGGGACCATTTTAACACTGGGACAGTTTCTTCATTTCTTCTGGTCTGGTTATGACTACTTTTATAGACAAATGGATATTTCTGCTTTTAATATAAATTTCAGCATCCTTACTTTGTACTTTTATTTGAATTCAGCAATGGCATAGGTGAAACAATAGCAAAGACTGGATTCTTTTTTTTGGTCTGGAGATCAGCCATGGGATGCTATTTTAAACACTTTTCAGATTTAACTCTAACAATGTGCATAACATTCTTTGGATCAGCCATTGGGACCCTTCAACAAAATATATTTCTACCCCTCCATGCTGCTGTAGAAACCTTCAAATATAAAAATGATGTGTGGCTTTTAAAAGGCAATAAGACTTATTAAGCTCAAATGTCTTATTTTTCAGACTATATATACACTAGCCTTTTGATGGCAGCACACACATATTGTTATAGAAACACCCAGTTATCCATAATGAAGCTGGAAATATTATAGTACATATTTCTTTTTCACCTAGTGCTAATGTCATCAGCACTAGTATGGATTTGAACCCAATCTTGTAATACCCGTCTTGTAATAGGCTTTAATAGGTGTATCATATAATCAATATTATAATCTTTTATCTAATCTATATTTCATTAATTTGTATTTTATGATGAAAACTATCCTCTTTATAGTAGTGATTTATTTTATAATACTTGTGGAAATGCATATTTTGTTATTTATTTTATTAAATTGACACTAAGAGTAAATAATTGAATCCTAGATATCTATAGAATGTTACAAATATTTTAAGTTCTTTCATTAAAGTTCATTTTTCCAATTAATCAGTTGTTAATATTTTATATTTATCTGTTGATAAATGTACATCAAAGGGTTGTTTATGTAAACAATCTAAATATTTGTAAGGTATATTTTATAAATTCGTATTTTAGTTTTTTATCAAATGTAAGTTTAAAAGTCATCCTATTATTTATAGAATGTACCAAATTCCTAAAATTTTTGTGAATATAAATTTACATTTTCTTTAATCTAAATCTCAATTAAATAGGCTTTGTTAAAAGGATGACTGATAAACTTAATTTTAAAATCATGCTTGTTGCTGTTTTCTTTTAATTAGGAAATGAACCTTGGGACATGTTTAGTGCTGGATTGTAGATTTCCCACTCAGGCAGATGCAGACCACAGAGAAAGTCATCAACAAACATCATGCACATTTGGATCCTAATAGATAAGGCTGGGAGTATAAATAATAAAAATTTTGAGGTAAAAAAGACAGATTACTGAAGAGAGTTCATTAATGTTTATAGCTACATCTTGTTTAAAGAATGATGTGGTGAAAAGATTGGCTGTTGCTTCTCTGGACTCTGTTTCCACCAGTTCATCACAATGCCATTCCAGAGCTCTTGACATCCAGTCTGTGGAAATGTACTGCATCAACCAATGAAGACCTCAATTTATAACTGCCTGTTTCCAGTCCTGTCTACCGATTGGTTCTGAGGTAACATCCAATTTGCCACAAACCTCTGATTTTAGGTTTTTTTAAAATCAATGCTAATTTGTAGCTTATATATATCTGTAATGTTTATACACCTTAATTTTAAAATGTGTTTTTTTTACTTTCTTTCTTTAAATTTAGAACTATCATCATCATCATTATCAACCATTATCAATCCACTGCAGGATGAAGGTCTCTCCAAGTTTAATCCATCTTCTTTGATCTTTAGCTTCTTTTCTCCACATCACCCCTGCACACTTTCTTATTTCATCCATCCATCTCACATGTGGTCTCTTTCTGGATATTTTACAATCTCTTGGAATCCAGTTTAAAATTTCAATTGTCTATCTATTATCATCTCTTCTAGCAATATGTCCAGCCCAACTCCACTTCAATCTTTTAATTTTTTCAATGAGGTCAGTAACACCTGTTTGTTCTCTTACCCATACATTGCATTTTCGATCTCTTCTTGTTACTCCCAACATACATCTCTCCATACTTCTTTGAGTGGTCTGAAGTCTCTGTATTGCTCTTCTATTAAGTGTCCAAGTCTCAGATCCATAAGTAAGAACTGGTAAAACACATTTGTTAAAAACCTTTTTCAAACACATAGGCATATTTCCTTTTAGTATCAAGTTATTTCTACCAAAAGCACTCCAACCAAGTTTAATTCTATGATTAATTTCCTCCATTATGTTTACATCTGTATTAATAATCTGAGCAAGGTATTTGTAACTGTTAACTTCTTCTAATTCATCATAATCAATTTTTATTTTCATATTTTGAGCAAATCGATTAAACATTACTTTAGTCTTTTTAACATTTATCTTTAGTCCTACTTTCATCTGATAATTCCTGCAACATATCCTGCAGCTCAATTTTATTAAAATTCCAGATTATTTTGATGTGGCAAATCTATCTTAATTTTTTTCTTAATGTTGACTTACTTAAGCTGCCAAGTTATAAGTGTTATAGAATTCAATGAGCAATTATTAACCCTTTTTTTTATTATTTTCTCTAGTTAAAATTATTTCAAGTAGACAGATTGCTACTAAATTAATAGAGAAAGCTCATTTAGTTTTGTACCTCTTATATTATAAATTTATTTTTAAATAATTGAAATTATTTTAAAAGTTAGGTATATTATTATTATTTCCAACTTAAAATTGTCCTTATAATTATCTCTGAGAGAATAGTGTATTTTATTAAATAATTTAATACATAAGGGATTCGAAATCAGACTTCCACACAACCCTCAACTCTCCAAGCCATCTCATATTGCTGACCCATCTGATCACACACATGTTGAAAAGATAAATAATCACCAATATGTGTATTTTGTGCTGAACCAGCACTCATCAGTTGGTCCAGATTACCATCTCCACACATATATACAATCAGTCCTCAGGTTTATATTAAGATAGCCAATCTTTATACTTTAATAGACAGGCTTCAAACTACTCCAACTCACAATTCTTCAGCCTTCCATTTCATTGAAAATCTGATGATGGAATGTTCAAAACTCTTGTTAGTGCCAAGATTGTCATTTTACCCATGATGACGTTAGTCATTCTGACTCCTCATGTACAGGAGAATAATCTATTTTACATACATATGCGAGGGATGGGCAGACCTTTAACACACTTTGTATCAATATGTAAATTAATACACTGTACAGGCTTACACCTGCACACACAGATATATATATATATATATATATATATATATATGTGTGTGTGTGTGTGTGGGAATTCCATCATATCATCTCTATCATTATTATTCAGAGACATGTTTTGGGTAGAGGGCCAACATTTCTTTTATCTACCTGCATATACCATGGACTTTTTAGCAAAGCCACCCAGAGGATTGTAAAAGACCTCATTCATTCTTTTTTTGTTGTAATCTATAACAGCATACTGCTTTCATCATTCTTTATATCTTTATTTACAAACCTGAAATGCTCTCTGCCATGATGGCAAGTTCTTAACCAACCAATCCAGTTAATTAATTAAATCTGACTATCTAATTTATTTATTTAAGATGAACTATTTTGCCTTTCACAATCATTGCATACAATTGATTTAAATATAACAGTGTTTTAGATGCACATCGCTCACGACTATCTATCTATCTATCTATCTATCTATCTATCTATCTGTCTATCTATCTGTCTGTCTGTCTGTCTGTCTGTCTGTCTGTCTATCTATCTATCTATCTATCTATCTATCTATCTATCTATCTATCTATCTATCTATCTATCTATCTATCTATCTATCTATCTATCTATCTATCTATCTATCTATCTATCTATCTATCTATCTATCTATCTATCTATCTATCTATCTATCTATCTATCTATCTATCTATCTATCTATCTATCTATCTATCTATCTATCTATCTATCTATCTATCTATCTATCTATCTATCTATCTATCTATCTATCTATCTATCTATCTATCTATCTATCTATCTATCTATCTATCTATAATAGATTTATTCGCTTAAATTTGTAATCTCTTCAAGAGGGCTAATGATGATATTTTATTGCTAATTGGTTTTTGGCAGACCAATTAACAATTTTTTACTGTTGTTTATCAGATGCCTTATGCATTTAGCCGCATCAAAATGAATTTATGTCACAAATGGATCGCAATTACTTACTAAATTGAAATGTTTAATTTTTTTTTTAATTTCAAATTTATTTGATGTACTTAATATGTATTTAAAGTACGTAATTGCAAATCCAAGAAGTATAAGCTAGTTGTATAGACAAAACTTGACTTATTTTGTATTGCCAATCACTCAATTCATTAATAAATTTCTGTAATATTATTACTTTAAATTAGACAGGCAAAACTCACTATACGTATTGCCATTGCCACACACAGTAAGCTAGAGTAATCAATGGATGCCATAAGCTTAGTTAGTCATTACTCTGAATCTCTAATATTAATGACTAGCTATTTATAATATTTCTTTGATTTAAATTCAATTTTTTGTAATGTTGTCATAAAAGGATTATAATTGTTATGGTTCAAACCATTAGTAATCGATATCAAATCACATCTGTACCATTCTGAGATCTTCAGAATTCATCAAATCATTAATTTCTTATATAAACCCTTTATTATTTTGAGACTCTTTGTGAACCATGACGTCCAGCTGGGATGGAATAGAACCAATGACTGCTAGTATCATCACAAACATTATCCATTAGTCAGAGAGGCAAGAGTTCAGGCAAATAGGTTAGGATCCACAATTGCCCTAACATCTTTATCTTGTGCATGGTTGGATTCAAGGTACTTTTGCTTGGATCATTGGTCTTGTTGAATGAATACACAATTTTGACTGGTACAATAAATTATACTTCATCAGTGCAGATGCAATACAATTTATACTTTAATCTTTATATTTCTTTAAATTTTATTATTTGGTGTGGAAGAAACGATTTGCTGTCTCTTTGTAATTATAGTAACTTCCTAATGAGCCATTGTTCTCATCCCCTCAAATTTCTCACATTGAAGTTATGTTAAAATTGACTTTATCTTTCTCTCTCAACTTTAAAACTAGTTTGGAATCTTTCTTAATTCTTTCAAATAAAATAAAAAAAATTGGACTTAAATAATATATAAAAAGAAAAACAACTTTTTACATAGAGGATACAAAATTATTTTTTAAAAAAACTTTTTTAATATAACATATTCAGTAATAAGTATCATTTATGTATTCACCATCCCTCCTAACTCCAACAAACTTTACCACCCTTGCTGACACCTCAGGTAGTTTATAATATTGCCTGCTCTGAAACACATTGTATAGCATTATATTATAGTGAGACCAGGGCCACTATCCACTCAGCTATCTCAACACACATATTTATATAATAAGGCACTGACAGACCCTTTTTGTACTTCAGTTTTTGCCCAGCACCATGACTCAGCTGGTCATGATTGCCAACCTAAAGATCCAGTGGTTGTTTGCAGAGAGTGACATGATCTTAAGAGAAAAATAAGGGAGGCTTACTTTATCACTAGAGATAACAACTCTATAAACAGAAATGACTCTTGTTATAAGATCTCCAGGAAATGGAATACTTAACTACCTCATTTACATAAATTTTCATCGCTTTAACCAACCTATTTCACTTTACAAGACAGTTATGAATATGAGGACCTCGGCATTCGAAAGCACTTAGCCACATACTTAAATATATATATTTATTTTATATCAATCTACAGTATTAAGATTTCTTTGTCTTCAGCTTTGTGTGTTCATGTGTTTTAGTGCATTTTATATATTTATACATTTGAATAATTAGCCAGAAAGTCTAAACTTTTTGCTTATATCTGTAAATGTTATGCTTTAGGGTTTGTACATACACACGTATATTCAAGTATATAAAACTTGCTTATTGAAAGTAGTCTAAAAATATTAAAGACTATAGATTATTAACATTACTTGCATTAGAGTCATAGAATATATTAGCAATAACAAAGTATTAAAATACTGCTAACAAAGAAAGAACATTAAAATTTCTTAGTATATTTGAGCACAGACTTTCACATGCTTATATAAATCCAGTAAATACAAAATAATTGACTATATCATAACAATACAATAAATAAAATAAATTACATGCATTTTTTACAATTATATATATGTCAATTTATGGGTAATAATTGGTTAATTAAAGATGAATAAAAACTTATATAAATTCACATATATATAATTGTATATATATAAATAAGCATTTATTTTTTTATAGCGTCTGTATACAGTACTTCAGATTTGCTCATATATAAATATTTGAGTCGTAGGAATAAGAGGGATTTTTTTTATTCCTGCATAAATTCTATATCTTGTATTGGTCAGAGGGTATTCATTTATTATTTAACACTCGCAAAGCATTTGCACAATTGGCTTGAAAGGCCGATATTCGAATGTAATATATATAATTGTTAAAAATACATGAAATTTATTTTATGTATTGTATTGTTATGATATAGTCAATTATTTTGTAATTACTGGATTTATATATGGAGGTTTTGATTTTTTAAAATGATTTATATTGTTATTTATTTAAATTTCATTATTGAACACTAGATGGTTTTATGTCTGAAATAGTTTGTTAATGTAATAGATTGGCACCAAAAGGTGGTGAAAAAAGCTTTTATGTATTAAAAAAATTAGATATTTATATAGCTATTGTAAAGAATTTATTATTTTCTGATTATTAATTTATGGAAGAACAGGACACAGATATTTATTCTTTCCAACTTTCATATTATATCTCAAATTCATGAATTTCAACAGTAACCCATTAAAGACAGCCTATTTTTATATTTTGACTTTGCATCCTTTAAATTGTTTTTCGCATGAAGGAGAAATTAACTGAAATACTTCAGAAGATTATTAGATTTATTTATAAAATATATTATCATTATTATAATTCATTAGTGTTATTATAATTTTATAAGCAAAAAGATATTTGCTTTTCACAGCAAGATTTAATATTGCAAAGATTCTTTAATATTTTATTTAATGGTAATTGTATATTCATATGTTCATGTCATAAAATAAATATATGGTAAAACATCTGTTATTATAAGAAACTAAGGCTTCCATTTTATTATGGTACTTCACAAAGATATATTTTATTTAAAATATGTATGTAGTGCTAGAGATTTTGTTTGTCTTTAACTGAATATTATTTATCCTTAATTATCCTATTCATTGCACTGATATAAAGATCAAAAGTAAAATATCCACCTGTGCAAATAATTAAGGAATTCCTTTACAATTTTAAATAATTTCCTTTAAAAAATATACATGTGGTGTATAATAAATCAGGATATGTTGAACCCTCTTGCCATAATATTAATTAAAAAATACAAGAAACAAAATTGATCTATTTTAGAATAGTCATATTATTATCTCAATGTGAATGACTGAAAACATACTCTGCATTATATCAATAATATTTTTTTAGTCATTTATTATATAATTATGGGAAGTGACGAGTCTTGAAGATACAAACTAACATATCTATGACAAAAACTAAATTACCACGTTGAAAAGTGCCCAATTATTTATAAAAATTATACTGAAAATCTATAAAAATAATTTGCTTTTTACATACTTTCATGGCTATATAAAACTGATCAATAAACTTTTTATAACTTTATTGAAAATATTTAACAATAAAATATATTTCACAAACACATTAGTGAATTAAAAATAGAGTAAGAAGAGTAAGATTTATTTTTTTTAACTTTCAAAAAACTTTTATTAAGATTACTTCAGAATTTTATATTTGATTACAATTACTGTATTTTGCATTCTAACTGTATTCAAATCTGTTGACTGCTGTAATTATCTTAAAAGCTTTTAAAGAGATTTCTCAGTTCAAGTAAAATATTTATAAAATAAAATGTAACAAATCATTTTTTTCATTAGATTCCTATTGATTTCTCTTTGACATTTTTTCTTAAACTTCACATATATATTAAATTTTCATTAATTAAATACAAAAATGTTTTATTAATGTTTTATTAATTCTACTTAAAAATTGAAAATTAATGTTTTATTACTGTTTGTAAATTAAAATGAAGTTTTATAAACAACATAAAATGAAGGGTAAATTAATTAAATCAATTATTAGAAATCATAAAGAGTGAAAATATTTACATCACACTGCGAATAAACGGCATTAACTAAATATTATAGCTTTATATACATGTATATTAATATAAAGTATAAGCATTAATTTTTATAACCTGAATACATTTCGTTAATTTTTATTGCGTTATATGTTTAGTAATTCAGTGCAACCTTTTCTTTTTTTCAATTTACACCTCTAACTAATGACTGCCTATTTCATAGAGATTGGTATAATAGCCCTTTTTTGAAATTATGCCTAATCTAAGCCTATTGCTAAAATAACTAATAAATTTTTAATATTGCAAGAAGTCTTCCAAAAATTGAGATGGATATTAATTGATAGTTTTAAAAAAAAGTTAATATAGAGAAGTGAATTTTATATGGGTATTAATATTCATGGTGACGCATTTTATAATGACAATTAAAAATATTAAAAATCAAAGACAAATTTTGGAATTCTGATTGCCTTCAAAACATATTCAATAATTTTATGACCTCTGATATATAGTCTGGATATTCATCTCTAAGAAGATTCTGGTGTTCTATGTTGGATAATGCATCTCTCATATTTTTTTTGGAAAGCCTATATACTAAAGTCTATTCTTTGATTTACATTTTTTCTGGTGGTAAACATAAAATTAATAATTAATGATGTTATGCCAAAAATATAGTTAATGTGAGTGGTATTTAATCAATTTTAAATCATCAAGCTCAGTTCATACAAGTAATGTATGTGATAATCTTGTCACCATAAATTAATCTATTTCAAATAGTTACTTCTAGGTACTTGAAATGAAGAAGTATTAAATGTTTTACCGAGTTATCAAAATACTTATAACACATACACACACACTTGTCTTGAAATAATCCATTTTCAGATGATCTGGGAAATATAATTGCAAACAATTTATCTGTCAACTTTTGAGGTTTGTAGCATAAGAAAATTTGTTGAAAAGCATAATATAAAAAAAAAATGTATATTTCTGCTATATTTAGCTTAAAACTTTATTCCAAGTTGTTAATGTTATAGTTTGTATTGATATTTCTTAGATATCCAGGGCCTTGTGTTAAGTGAACAACATTGTTGTGAGAATTATTTTTATAGATGCTGGACTCTAATTATGCATCAAGACATAAAACATTTTATCACTGTTAAGTAAATTTATACAAGTTTCATTGGTATTATAAACAGCAGTTAAAAATTTCTTGATACAGAATTAAAAAAAAAACAATCCCATATTAAAAATAATAAAAAAAGATCTTTCTCAGAATTATTGTTAATGGAGTAAATGTGTATAAATGCAAAGTAAATTAAATCTCAATATATATATATATATATATATATATTGAGATTTCTAGTTATATAAAGTCTTTATATATATATATATATATATATAAAGACTTTTTAAAACTAGATATTCAGCATCACAAAAGTTATATTGTGTAGGAGTTGAAAATTCACATAAAGTTGATGAAATTGGATTACACATGACTTAATTATAAAACATGTCATTATTCATATATGTTGTTATAAAAAGGAAAAATTGTTAATATGTTAAAAATAAAGCAAACTTTTTTTCTTCATAATTTTAAATTATTATTTTGGAAAAATAAAATAGAGATAATATTAATATAATATGTGTTCAGGGTTAAGAGGCTTTGTACCCAAATAAAACAAATTATATAATTTTTATTATAAAATAAAGATGGTGATTACAATTGTAAGATAACTAAGCCATTTAGTATATAGTTTTTGAGGTATAAACTAATTATTTCTATTATCTAAAATAAATATCTCAACATGAAATATGATGCTGATAGATCTACTTTTTGGTCACCCAAATTTATATTCCATAAATAATTTCCCAACTTGTAGGCTTAATAAGCCACATATTTTTCTTTACAATGTAAAGTTGTAGAAGAAAACATACATTTTATGTTATGTATAGGTGATTACAAACAATAATTTTGTGCAAAATTAATAATCATTTATATAAATACATTCTAAATAGTAGGTAAATAGTGCTTATTTATCATAATAATTATGTGTGCTTGTTGATTATAAATAGTATCAAACTTAATTGCATGCATTTCAATTTCCACAGTTTCAAATAAAACAAATAGATATTTTTTTCTGGCATTGAAGACTTGGGATATTCAGTGGTAAGTGTTCTCTTAATGTGATAATTTACAAGTAAAAATTTAATATGATATAAAACATCTAATAATTTATTTTTATATTAAAAAAGTACAAGATATTTAAATATTCTAATTCTTTATTTCATAAATAATTAACTTTAATGTATGAAGTTACACAATTAGTTATTGATTTATATAAATGATTAATAAAAAATTACCACAATTGCTCTAAGTTTAAAACCTATATAATTTTTTATTTATCTATAGAGAAACAAATAATATAATACACAAATAAAAATTATACAATGAAAGATTTCTAATCTTCTTGAATAAATTATTGAGTAGAACAGGAATGAATTTATTCATTTATTAAATTTTCCATGTCAATATTTTAATCATAAATTTAAGTCTATGTCTGTTTATATTTTTTGTTTTATTTATTTATTTGGAAAAAAATAGATATCTTTACAAAGATTTTCAGGTTTGGTATTTTATACTAAATTGTCGATTAAATATTGTCTAATATTTTTTTGTAAAAATTTTTGCTCAGATGTTTAATTAAAAAAATTTGGGATAAATAATTCATTTGATTATATGCAACAAAAATTGATGATCTTGGCAATTGATTCAAATGATATTCCATAAAGCAAAACATCATTTCAAAAATCCATGCAAGACAGCAAAAATATCATGTCTTTAGTAAGAATATTTGGATTCAGAGAGGTAGTCTGATGTAAATTGAAACTTGCCAGTTAAAAAACTGTAAAACAATTAAATAAATACATCTTTTATTTATTGCTACAGCAATGCTTTTTTTATTTTTCATTTGATCAATCTAACAGTTTTTATTAACCAACAATTTTCTTCAGTTTTATTTGCCTATCCACTTTAACTTTTTTTTGTCTATCCAGTTTCTTAAGTTAAACATATGGATAGGCAAAAAAACCAGCTATGAAAGACTTTCAGACCATCAAAGCTGTTAGATTAACCAAATAAAATAAGCATTGCTATAGTAATAAAAAAAGGTGCATTTATTTAATTTATTTAAAACTACCAGTGATTTTTTAATCCAATATTGTTTTCTGCTTAAACAAATATTTATGCACATAATGTGTTAACAATAATTTTTACAAATAATAGTGTTTAAAGATAATCAAATAAAATTAATCTTAGAGCATAAAAATAAATAATATACAAATGTAAATAGAAAATATGTTATAATGATAATTATTTATTTATGCTTAATTTATTTATATCTAAAAGAGCTAATGATCTATATTAAAAGAGTAAAATCATTAAATTAAGTATGGGTTTTGATAAATATAAAATTATGGTTAATAAAAGATTGTTTCTAAAAGAGGCAAAACATAAGAAATTATTCACCATTTAGCAGAGCAATTTAAGTATTGCAGAAATAGAGTTTTCTCAATAGCTATTCATAACAATAAAAGAAATAAATAAAAAAATACCAAACGCTTATAATAAGGTAGTAAATCGAAAATAAGGAAGAGGAATCCTGAAATAAATAATTGCTCATTCTATCATTAAATTACATTAAGTATTTATACTAATGATTCTGAGCTGCTTATTAGAGAAGTTCAATTTTTATATGTTTATATATGCTAAACGCTTTCGAAGTTCCTAGACTTCATATTCATAGCTGAGTGCAGTCAATGGTAATGAGGAGGAGTATTGTAATTTATGCAAATTAGTTCGCTGTTCATTAATCATAGGTCATGGCGTTTTCTTGATTAATTTGTCCACCTTTTTAAAATGATAAAACAAGCGTTCTTCCTATTTATAGAATTACTATCGTTATTTATAAAGTAGGCATCTATGGCTAATAAACAGCAAACTAATTACCATTACCATTACCATTGATTGCACTGAGCCCTTAGCGTATATAAACATATAAACAAAATTAAATTTCTCTAATAAGCGTGTTAGCGCAGAATCATTAGTATTATATAATCTAAGA
Source organism: Epiperipatus broadwayi (assembly GCA_028023455.1). Classification (NCBI taxonomy): domain Eukaryota; kingdom Metazoa; phylum Onychophora; class Udeonychophora; order Euonychophora; family Peripatidae; genus Epiperipatus; species Epiperipatus broadwayi. The sequence goes on from JAQFVV010000016.1 coordinate 3,304,793, forward strand.
GAAGTCTATAAACAATTAATTTATTAAGTGTTTATATTTAAGATTAAATGATTTAAAAATAACATATAAAGTTTTACATATGTAAAGTATATGCATATTTTATAGTAAGTATATATACAAGCATGATTATGAAATATTTTTGATAAGTTTTTAGTTTAATTCAAAATTAATATTTTGAGATTATGAAATAAATAATTTTTCAGGGAAAGAAAAGGTATCAAAACATTATTTTTGGATGTGTGTGTATAATTTATATAAAAAATATTTGACACCGTATATAGAATATATGATAAAGAGAAAGTTTTAAAAATAAAAACCAAAACCAAATATCATTTATAAAAATCAGATAAAAGTTTAATTAAGAGATTGTAAAATAATATATATAAGAATGAAATGAATTCTATAGTTTAATTTAATATATATATATATGTGTGTGTGTGTGTGTGTGTGTAAAATTCTTATAAAGTGAGTTAGTTAATTGACTTATAAAGCAGATCAGAACATAAATAAATAAATTAATAAAATAAAAGGCTTCAAAAAATATAAAGCTTTTTACTCGGTAATATATTATAGCGATCCAAATGAAAGTGAAAATTAAATCTTACCATAACCTGCACTACAAGGGCGCCATCTAGGCATTTGAACCTAGAAAATTTATAAAGTAGGCAGATGCGCGCTGTTAAGATTCCACTTTATTTAAATATTTAGACCGTTAGCCCAATGTCACTAGCTCAGAGGAGACGCAGAGATAATAATCTATATCTTTAATTTCTATCTTAAATATAAAAAAATAAAAGTCACTGCCAGTAATTAATATACAAACAATATTTACGCACATATATAATCATTTTAAATTTGAGGAATAACATTTATTATTTAGATTTTAATATTAATTTTTAATTTAAAATTATTATTTTAAACTTTTAAATCATCTACACAGATGAAATTTATATTTATTTTAAGATTGTCGCGTATGAATAAACTACATAGATTTGCATTTGAAAAGAAAATATTCTATAACGTATTTAACCTTAGGCCAAAAGTTCACAGTCAAAACGGTGTCAATCCATCTGATACATTGATGTATTCAATGTAGCATGAAAATACAACAGCACAATATACTATACTGTCAGGAATGGACATCTGAACAGTATAGTTAGAGAAGACACTGACTCTTGTCCAATATAGGAATGTTACATCTGTATGGCAAGAAGAACAATAAAATAAAAACTCCATAGGAAGGGACTGCAGTCCTTTTTACCGACTTACAATCCCAACCATAGGCAAAAAGGTTTTGTGCAGTGTATACAGCGATTCTGCCCATAGCAAACCTCATACTACATCTACTAATTACACCAATATATTCAATCCATTGACCTAATTCAACTACGAAACGAATAACCTAAGATTACCCTCCCTTAATATAACTTTACAAATCTATATAGCCATTCACACCTGACTTAAATTTAACATTTATTTAAATTCTCACAGATAGATTTATAGAAATTTGTTTTTTAATGTTGAGCATAGATCAACTACACAGATTACATGCTCAAAAACATTTCAAAATAAACATAAATGATCAAAATATAAAGTCACTGATGTAATTGCATGAGGGAATTCACAAGAAACCCAATGGCATTCATCATAAGATGCCACATTAACACCAATAACTAAAAAGACATCCGAAATAATACATTTTAGATATTCACCATATCATTATTTACCGAATGTTTATATATTTTAATCATATATGAAAACAAAATGTAATTAAACATGAATGAATCCATGCAAGCATCTATGCCCAATTGAAATTTAATGCATTTAATAATTTAAATGACAAATATTAATACAAATAAAAATAATAATTAAAAAAAATGGAAATGATTTTTAGCAAACAAATATGTAAAAATTAAACATTTATAATTAATTGGAAACATAAGTCAGAGAAAAGTTCTTTTTTTAAATTTTAGATTAACTGATCAAATCTTTAAAGTTCGGTAATTACTTCAGATTTTAAAATTGTTCAGTTCAATTGCTTACTGTAGAAGAGCTCCCAGTTCCTGTTGGCAATTCCCATGAAGGCTTTCATGGAAGACCAGTCTGATATTCTGGAAGTAGCCTTAGTTGGTTCCATTCTGGTATCACAGTCATTTAATTTTTTAAAATAAGTGAGAGAAAATGACAAGTGTGTCTTATCATTCTTTTCACAAAATCAAGTTGGAACTGTCAGGAAAACTGTCTTAATTTGAATCATTTTCCTTTTTATAGTATCCACACAGATTCAAACAACAAAATGTCACTAATCCATTTTTTCATTATGGTCCGGGCCTTTATTTGCTGCTTCTATATTGGACAAGCTAATTCATTTTATTCTTTTATCTATATTTCATTTATTTTAAGTGCCCCAAGGGTTAGTTTGCTTTTCAATTAATTTATAAAACAATCATTTCCATTTACAAAAATATATAAATCTTTTTACAAAAATATACGTTCAAACACTTTTTTCATTTATTAAAAAAAAATATTTTTAAAGTTTTGTATCTGTGTGAATATATATATATATACATTTAACAACTCTTTAATTTTAGCTTTTAATAAATTTATTTTTATTTGCGAACTTCAAAATTTTTATTTTAAATTAATGTAACGGCATATTTATACATCGTTACAATATATAATGATATTTTTTTAAACAGAATTCTATTTTAATTGCATAAAAAATCTTTTAATATTATATATTAGAATTTTTGTGATTTGTATTTTTTAAATAAGTTCTAACATAGTAATTGATAATAATATTTATGTCCCATATTTTCTGGGTGTTTTTAAATAAGTAATATTTTTTAATGTAGATGTATCCAAATATATGTTAAATGAAATATTATTTATACTCAAAGGAAATAAACAAAGACATGTTTATTAGATAAACAAGCTATAACATTTAGATAAGGACAATTATATTTTATATATAAATGTGCAATTTACATTTAATGTCTATAAATTTTTATTTGTTAAGTGATAACACTAATTGATGTCATTAAATTTTTTTTTATTATTATTATTTAAATTTGACTACTATAGTATATTTTGTTCTGTACTTCTTTTATCACTAAGTATAGTTATTGAATGCACTTGTCCATTAAATTAACTAATGGGTGTGCCCAAATAATGCTTTGAAAAAGGGAAAATTGAATTTTTCATTTTCTGAAATTGGACAGTGGTGTCCACAGAAAAAAAAATACTCTAAATTTGGAAATTACAATAAAGCAAATTGCTGTTATTTAAATATTTTTAAAATGTTTAAAATGATTTGATTAATTGAAATTAAAAATAAGTAAATATATAATGCTTTTATTTGTTTATTTTTATTTCATCAAAATTCCCTTGTTTTAAAAGGTTATTGATATTGATGAATAAAATGTTATGGTTCATAATGTCATTTAAAAATTACAACAATACATATCAACTATAGATTATGTTGATTAGGCTTGAGTAAGACTGAATGTATCAGTAGATTATATAATTGTTTATCCAAAGTTAGAGATCAATTAAAATCAGGTTTAGATGTCATTTGTTATATAATATACAAAACCAATCAGATTTCATATCTTTAACCCTGCACTCTTTAGGTTAATATTATAACTGCATTGGAAAATAACATATTTGACCATGAATTAAACAATTTTTAAATTTCTTTCAATGTATATTTTTAATGCAAAATAAATAAAATAAGTAAATTAGCTTATCAAAACAAAACTGATAAAGCCTTAGATGTGATATGTTGGAGTATTTCCATCATCTATTAGTGAATATTGATAGAGCCTTATTTATATTTATTTAAAATTAAAATTATGATTACTTTTTCCAAATATTTTTAAAAATAAATTTATATTAATTTAATGAAAATTTTAAGTTCTAACAATAACACCTTAAAGTAAACAATGTTATATAATTTTTAGTAATATTCTTTATTATCAAAATTTTGTTAGTCTTGTTAAACTTTGTTTTTTTTTTGTTTAATTTGTAGAACAATAAAAGTAAGGAATGATAAGAAGAAATATAAGAATTTATAACAACATTATTATTTCAATATATGTATATTATTCAAGTTATTAAATATTAAAATGCTATAAAACTTGATGTATAAACATATGTAAAATTTATTCATTTTTTTAAAAAAAGTAAATGATATAAATTTCTATGAAATCATACATAGTTAATTTATTAATTTTTAATTAAAATCTATTTTTGTAATATCTGCTTAAAATTAATTAGTTTTTATACTATGTAGGAAGCTTTCATATTTCAAAATCAAATTTAATTTTGAATTATATATATATTTAGAAGAAGAAAAAGAAAAAGCTAATATATTTTTTAATCTGTTTGTTTGCCGGTAAATTAATTTAATACTTATATATATATATATATTTTCTTTTTCAATTACCATTTATAAGTGAGAATCAAACAGAATGTTATGTGATATTAAAATTATATATATATTGATAAGAAGATTTTCACGGGTTGCATATATAAAAGGCATATTTTGCGGGTTCATCCGTGTTAAAAAATTTAAATATTGGTATACTGACATTTCGACTTGATCACACAAGTCATCCACTGGGTGATAAAAGGTAAAAAGACGGTTGTAGAGGTGCTACAATCACTGATTTGAAAAGTTCCACCAATAGCAAAAATGTTAAATTAAGATTGTTTTTTTAAAAAAATCTTTCCAAATAGGAGAAAGTTTGCATGTATCATCTTGCTTATTGATACAATCTGGCCTTTTAAGTATCTCAATGGCTTCTCTAATTTTGCACTCTTAGAGATTATCATATCTGGATATGATCCTGGTATTAGAAAAATCAATTTTATGACCTGAATCTATAGTATGGAATGAGAGTGCTGATGATGATGAATGTAGTTTAACTGCATTAGTATGCTCATCTCTCCTAACACTGATGTGACGATTACTCATATCTATGTAAGAAGCTTTACAATTTTCACATGAGATTTGATAAACACCATGAGATTCAAGAGGGATTGAATCCTTAGGCTTGGTTATTATATTGCTGATCTTTTGATGAGTAGAAAATGCTCTATCTATATTATAGCATTTTAATATATGTCCAATACTGTCTGTAGTTTCCTTTACATATAGAACACAAATCCTAATAGCTTATTTATCATATTTTTGTTTCCTATTTAGTCCATTTTGGGCTTGAAATAAGGCTTTTTTTTTTTATAAATTTATAATTATAACTATTTGCTAACATAAACACTATTAATATGATTTAATAGCTTATTTATCATATTTTTGTTTTCTATTTTGTCCATTTTGGGTTTGAAATAAGGCTTTTTTTTTATAAATTTATAATTATAACTATTTGCTAACATAAACACTATTAATATGATTTATTTTTTCTTTCAGATGTGACTTATTTGAAAAGTTAATTGCTCTCTTTAAAATAGTTTTGGCTATAGAAACTATCTGAGTTGGGTGATGATGAGAATGGAAATGGCAATATCTGTCCATATGTGTATTCCTTCTGTAAATCGAAAAAGATAAACTATTTGGTGTTCTGGTGACTAGAACATCAAGGAAAGAGAGTTTTCCATCAGACTCTGTCTCCATTGTAAATTTAATATGAGGATGCATATTATTTAAATGTAAGAAAAAACCATCTAATTTATTTTTTCCATGTTGCCATATGAGAAAAGTGTCATCTATGTATCTGAGCCAAAAGAAAATGCCACTGTTGTTATGAATCATGACATTTACCATAAAAAAACTTTAAATCTGCTTAATGATAAAATTTATAATCTATCAATAAAAGATCATTCTATGTATTTGAAAGAAAAAAAACAACAAAAGCCATTATTAATAAATCGCATATTGAAATAGAGATAAAAAATAAAATAATCCCTCATGAAAAATCATGTGTCTGTCCAAAATTTTATGGACTTTCAAAAAATTCACAAACCAAATACTCCTCTTCGTCCAATAGTAAGTGCAATAGGATCTCCATCTCATATTTTAACTAGATATTTATCGGATTTCATTAAACCTACAATCCCATCTATTAAATCATATATAAAAAACTCTTTTCATTTTATTTCTGTTTTAAAAAATTTAAAAATTAATGCTAATGACATTCTGGTCAGTTTTGATGTTGTGTCTTTGTTTACAAACATTCCAATTGATGAAGCTTTAAATATAATTTTACAATGTTGCAATTTGCCAGACCATATTATTGCTTTGATTAAACATTGTCTCTTGAACACATATTTTGTATACAATGGACAGCATTACAGACAAATTTTTGGTACTCCTTTGGGCTCATCTATCTCAGGAGTAATAGCTGATTTATTCATGGAAAATATAGAAATTTGTGCTTTAGAATCATCATCTTTAAAACCTCTCATTTGTCTCAGATACATAGATGACATTTTTGTCCTATGGCAACATGAAAAAATAAATTAGATGATTTTTTCATACACTTAAATAATATGCCTTCTTATATTAAATTTACAATGGAAACAGAGTCTGATGGAAAACTCCCTTTTCTTGATGTTCTGGTCACCAGAATATCAAATAGTTTATCTTTTTCGATTTACAGAAAGAACATACAATGAACAGATATTTACATTTCCATTCTCATCATCACCCAATTCAGATAGTTTTTGAAGCCAAAACTCTTTTAAATAGAGCAATTAACCTTTCAGATAAGTCACATCTGAAAGTAAAAATAAATCATATTAATTAATTATAATTATAAATTTATAAAAAAAAAAGCCTTATTTCAAGCCCAAAATGGACAAAATAGGAAACATAAAGATGGTAAATCAGCTATTAGGATTTGTGTTCTTTATGTAAAGGGAACTACAGAGAGTTTTTGATATATATTAAAACACTACAATATAGATACAACATTTTCTACTTATCAAAAGATCAGCAATATAATAACCAAGCCTAAGGATTCAATCCCTTTTGAATCTCATGGTGTTTATTAAATCTCATGTGAAAATTGTAAAGCTTCTTACATAGGTATGAGTAATCATTGCATCAGTGTTAGGAGAGATGTGCATGCTAATGCAGTTAAACAACACTCATCATCATCAGCACTCTCATTCCATACGATAGATTCAGGTCATAAAATTGATTTTTCTAGTACCAGGATCATATCCAGATGTGATAATCCCTACCAATGCAAAATTAGAGAAGCCATTGAGATACTTAAAAGGCCAGATTGTATCAATAAGTGAGATGATATATGCAAACTTCCCCCTATTTGTAAAGTTTTTTTTTTAAAAATCATTTTTAATTTAACATTTTTGCTATTGGTGGAGCTTTAACATTTTTTTCAAATCAGTGATTGTAGCGCCTCTACAACCATCTTTCTACCTTTTATCACCCAGTGGATGACTTGTGTGATCAAGTTGAAATGTTGGTATATCAATATTTAAATTTTTTAACATGGATGAACCTGAAATATATGTCTTATATATACATTATGATTAGATAAATCAAATCCCAAATGTATTTATTGCAATCAAGATTTAATATGAATATGGAGGCTATTAAAGTAAATTTATAAAATTAAAACAAAAAATGGAATTAATAGAAAATTTTCATGTTGGTACTATTAATTAATTGAATTTATATGTTGGACTATTTCCATCATCTAATATGAATATAGAATGTTGGATTATTTCCTCCATCATCTAATATGAATATTGAACTTCTTTAGAAAAAAATATCTTTATTTTAAATTATTCCAAATACATTCAATTGTTAATGATAGCACATCAAATAGATTAGTATATGCACAATGTTTCGAGAGATATTATTCTCCCCTCTTCTTCAGGTGTTTCTGGTCTGACCAGTGATAGTACTAGCATGGGAATGGAACCTGGACCCTTAGATTCTTGGTATTAAATTTTAAGATAATGCTCCAACCAACCGAACCATCCTGCCAAAGGCAACAGTCAATAGAAATTTTATATACTTATTTATGAGGTTTCTCCTGATTTCTCCACTTTTTCTTAAGAGCAAAGTTTCTTTACAGAGCATTACCTTAAAATTCAATACATAAGAATCTAAGGGTCCAGACTCCATTTCAATGCTAATACTGTCACTGGCAAGGCCAGCAACATTGAAGAAGAAGAGAGAATAATATCTTTTGAAATGTAGTGTACATACTAACCTGTTTGATATGCTATTACTAATAGCTGAATGTATTTGGAATATTTAAATTATAGTTTAATTTTTTTAAAGACATTCACTATTCATATTAGATGATGGAAATAGTCCAACATATAAATACAACTAAAACACCATCATCAGAAATCTTCAGGAAAACACAATTAATTAATGTTTATAAATGGTAATGCAGAAAAAAGTAAAAATTATAAAGTGTAGTGGAATGTATATTATTGTGTTTCCAAGGCTGGAAATTGTTAAATCAGATATTTTAATGCTAATAATAAAGAGGACTTGATTATTGTAAAAGGTTTATATTAGCATAAGCAAGTTATTTTAAATAATTATTAAAATTTGATTTATTAGGTTAATTATATGTGACTGTATTTAAAACTGAAAATATACACAAGTTTATAGGTATACATGATTAGAAGAAAACATTATTATCCTTATTATATTTGCAGGGTTTTGTTTTTATCACTACATCTTTCACTTTTAGCTTAATTCTATCTCAACCATTCATCAACACCAAAGTCAAATCAACTTTTATATTATAGTTACATTTGAAACATACATTTTTTTCATGTAAGCCATATAGAACATGTTGTAATTTAAAATAATATACACATTATTTTAGAGATATTTGAACTAAACTTCATATAATATGTATTTAAATATATTTTAATCTACTATTCCATAACTCATTATTAAATCATATTATCAAAGATATAAGAAAATGATAAATGGAGTCCAGGGTTATAAGCAAACATTATTATATGTCTACATTTTAATTTTTGAATGTGTATAGAGTTTATAAGTGGAAAGTGATATAGAGAGAAATTTGAAAGTATAATAAATAAATATATAACTTTTAAAACTAAAAAGGTAAAGCCATTATATTAAAATACAACATGAATTTAATTCAAGCATAGTCATGACAAAAACTCCAGACACACAATGATGACAATGTAAAAAGTCAATTAAAGATACAATAGTGTTTTGGAAAAGCAACTCAACTGTTAGGGGCAGTAACGTTTGAGCTATGAAAGCCTTTTTCTGATTGATTAATAAAACAATGGCTATTGTTAATTTATGACTGGAGTCCAATAAACTTTGAGAAAGTTGCAACTGCTGATTGCTATTACCAATCTGCTGATTTATTATGATTTAAATGTCTGCAGAATAATTACATAATCCTACTGCTAATTTATACACAGCCAAAAATTGGAAAGGAATTATTTAAACATCTAGCATGTTTTTTTATATAATAAACATGAATTATGTAAAATATTTTGCAAAGAAGTGTGATGCATGTTCAACATTTGAAAGTAATAATTTTATATTGGTCAGAGATCTCAAAATCTTTTACGTAGAATATAGCAAAAAAATAAGTGTGTATGCATTAGTGGTAAACTAGTGGGAACGAGTTTAGTCTTATTTAATTAGAAAAAGAAGTAGTAATATGAAAAACAAATATGAATAGAAAACAGTTTACATGTTAAACTACAAAATTTTTAAATCTCCACAAACATATAAAACTGGCAAATAAAACAAATGAAAAGGGAAAATAGTATTGAATAGGTATTTTCTACTAAAGTAGCCATTATTACCTATACCAGGAGTTTGTTATTTATATGTTTTCTTCATCTTTAGTTATTGTAAATTATTATGATTAAATTTTATAAGTATCATATTATCTTTAAATAAATATATTTAAAAATATAAATAATCATTTATTATGTTAGAAATTTTTATTCAATGCTTTAACTCAGATGGTACCCTCTAAAATTAATTAATACATTAATTATTAAATACAGTTCATATAACTCCTCTCCATTTTTCTATGCTTGACTGATATTTTAGATATGTTACAAAATCTTTAACTCTACACACAGCATATAACGTTACAAGAAAAAGGATGATAGTGGTATTAGAAAATTTGTGATAACAAGTTCAGCAAAAATAGATTTTGGGTATTATTTGGCTGATCATCATATCTTTACCTATAAATTTTTAATTATGGATTCAAATTAAAAGATTGTAATATATAAAATATCATAAATGAGTGAAAAAAGAGAGAAAAGTTAAATAATTATATTCATGCTTGTATTTATGAGAAATTAATCTTTAAGTTTAAAGTTATATCTAGGTAAAGTTATTATTATGATAAATAATTCCATCAATCTCATTTCTGGTTAATTATTTTTTTTACCACAATTTTTACTAAAAATGATATATTTTGATAATGAATACCAGATATACCTGGCCTTTGGTCAATGTTTTGATATGTTCAATTTGAAATTTGACATCACTACTTTCTTCACATTAAATTCTTCATTATAAAAATTACATATTATTAAATCTAATATAATTGTTTTTAAAGATTAAATGTAAATATACATTGTTTATTAAACATTGCTTAGTATGCCATTCATCTGAAATATATTGGGGGATTGACAGACCATGAAAGCATTTAAATAAAGCTACATTAAAATTTTTAAATATACCTAACAATCCTTATGCCATAAATCATAAAAATCCTGCTTCCCCTTTTCTAAGATAGGGATAATCTGATTTACCTACATTTTGAACAATCTATTGCCCATATATACATATCCCTGTGCAATTACACACATTCCAAGACTATGACTATATTTAAAACTGTTGAAAGTGCTCAGCTTTGATAATAATTTTTATGCATTTATAGATTTTTTATGAGAGCATGTCAGTGCATATATTTATAATGATATTGTTTTCCAAATTGTTTTCATTTGTAAATAATAATCCCAGACCACTTGATTCTATCTGATGTGTACTGGAATTTTTTAATCACATTCTCTATGAAGTTTTTATCTTTTTAAGTTTTAACTTATCTTTTTTCTTTAACAATTATTATTGTGTTTTCTGGCATTTTATTTTGGCCTTCCTGGATAGTGCATTTGTTTCATAATTTTTTCATATTTTTAACTATTTAATTTGCTTTTGTCCCCATTTTATAATGATCAATTAGAATTACATTCTATATACTCAAATTAATTTATGATGTTACTAAAAACAATGCCTATATTTTCATACATTGTGCAAACATCTAATGATTTTTCAGCTTCATTTGAATTTAACACATGAATAAATTATAATCTTTTAAAAATGTTTATGCTTGCTTTAACTATTAAATTAAAATCTTCCATCACTGGTTGTGAAGAATATAATCTATTTGTATCTTGTAAACTTCCAATTTCTTCATTGAAACATTTATCAATTAAATCATTTAATTTCCTAATTGAAAAAAAAAAAAAGATTGTGCTGCAAAGAATGTATTTGTTAATACGGTTCAATTTCTTTATATTCTGAAAACAAAAGATACTAATTACTACTAGATTTATTATTTATAAATATATTTGTTATTAGTTCTGGAAAAATAAGCTACGTTAACAGAATTTAAGATACCCTTAAATAAGAATTGAAAGCAAACAAACAAAAAAGATTATATACATATTATAAGTGTAATTTTTTTATATTAAGAAAAACAATGGAGTATATTATTATGTTTGTATATTTTTATCTATTAGTTATAATTAACATATATAATTTATTGCATTTTAATATGCATAAGTTTCATCTCAGGAATTATTATCATGAAATTTGTGACGATTATGAATGTATTATTATTAAACTCATAAATATTTTTTAATAAAGTATAAACTAATTTTTGACTAATATGGAATGTGCATTGACTTAATGTTAATAACAGTATTACGTTACTGAATTTTGCAGGTTTCTTTTAAAATCTATTCAAACGTAATTATTTTCAACAACCGTCTTTATCATGTTGACTATTATTTTTCAAGATGCAAATGTTCATGTGTGCCCTATGTTATGTTTATTTTATATTAATTCATGTTTTGTTTAATTTGTTTCTTCTGCTAATAAAAAAATCGATTTTTAAAATTCTTTAGTCTTATTTTTTTCATGGAAATGGTTACGTTGAACAAAATAGAATTAAATTCCCTATTGTAATGAAATCCGATCTTTTAAACGTTAAAATATTTATTGCCCTGTCATCTTATTTTGCTTTATTCTTTTATAAAAGAAACACCATAATGATAAATACTTCCAGTGTTCAAAATTCATGAATTTTGTAGAAATGATTTTTATTTTAATTTCAGTAACAAAACTATTTACAGAGGGAAAAAATGACAAGAAAGAAATATTAATGAGGTAAATTTTACTAACACAAGAATCAATGTACTGAATCTGACAAAATTTTAATAAAAAAAAAATTATAAAAATCATTACTTGCATTTTATAAAACAATAACCCAGCATTAAATCATTAGAAACTGTTATAATTTAAGAGTGAATATATTTTGTACATTAGTACGATTCTTAGCAACTTCTACAAAATTTAATAACATAATAATACCATTAATTCACACTTAATATATATTGTCAGGTGCTAAATTGAGATAAATAGAAGGTTGTGAATGGTTAATTAACAATGCATTAATGTTAAGATGTAATAGATAATTGTATACAACAATGATGCACAAAAAGTTTTTTCAAGTTACCTTATAAAACAAAGTGCTAGGTCATCAAAAACTAAGAATTGTTATTGATATAAACTAATGTTTTGATTTTTTATCCTCTTTCTCTCATTGTTTCTCTGTTTTCTTATTGGTTATAGATTGAATCTTGAACATCTCATGCTATCAATCACCTCCTCCTGTGCTAATGGTGACAAATAAGATTGGGTATTTTGCGTAATCACATTTATGTTTTTTAATTACATATTAGACAATTTGAGATCTTTTTTGTTGTTTAGGTATGTATAAATATGAATAATTCTCAGTACTATTAAAAATGATCACATGTATTTAACAGACTAATTCTTAGCTATAATTAAGTATTAGATAATAGAATGAATCATTTTGAAAGTCATCAAAAATACAACTTTTAACTTTTAAACAGTGTTTTACATTTATGGAGATATAATGGCTATACTTATTTAGTATAACTGATATCAATGATTATCTAACTACTAAGAAATTTTTTTTACTAAAGTTCTCAACATTCAGTGAATATCTTGTTAGAATAATGTTTTATTATTACTTCTTTTTTTTAAAGAAAGCTGCTGGAGAGGCACCAACTTCTTATAGTTATTTTAAGACTGTTCTAGATTTTTAATTATATATGTGTATTACACATTTTTATTGTTTTTGTTTATTAATATTATTTTATAGATTAACCATATATATATAATAAGCATTTAAATGGAATATTTTTAACAATGTTGATAAAAATACCATTATTATTATTACTATTATTTCTATTACTATTACTTTGACTATTACTAAAACAGCTAACCACTTCAGCTTCACCTATTCATATATAAAAGTAGGTTGAAGTAAAGAAGGTTTCCCTCTTTTCTTTCTAGCATAAGCTTGTGGCTAAGACCTGTAGAGGTCCCTACCTTCAAATTTTTCAGACACTTATTCCTAAAGATTAACGCCTTAGTAAATATTAATAATGATAATAATAATATATTACTTGATTCAATTTAATCCTGTATGGTTACATTTAAGCATATTTATTATTAAAAGATTTTTTAATGAATTAAGTTGAAAAAAATATTAATTTATGCTTAAATTTTACATATAAAGTGTCTGCCTTGATGTCTATTTAAGATGATAATTAATTAAAATAATTTTTTCTAACAAAGGTTGAAAAATGATAATTATTTTTATTTTTTGCCCATGTGTCATAGCATCAGCTGGGAAGCGAACCTGCTAACCCGGGACAACGTCTTGTAAAGCGCTGTCGCTGACCTCTCAACCACCAATGCTTGACAAAAATGATAATTATTTGCATTAAAATAATTTTAAAAAAGACTCATTTCATTTTACAAGAACTGAGATGAAAATAAAAAATTGCATTGTAATAATTGAACTTATAATGTAAAATCTTTATTATGATATGGACTTCTCAAAATTTAAACATATAATGTTTGTAGATACATATTCACCATTAATTAAGATTGATGAGATTTTTAAAATAAAATTTGTCTTAAAAAAAATTTAAATGTACATGTAGATGACTAAATTTTTCAAACATTCAGTGCAATTTTACATTTTTTTCAGTCTCATGAAATAATAAAAAGCAATTCAGGAAAAGAATATGAAACGTTAAGTTTATTTATGTTAACATTATATAAAACCACAAATAATATAAATTGGTGATATAAAGATGATACAAAAATTTATATTGAGAAAAAAATCCAATTTCAGTTTACAACAAGGAATAAAAAAAATTGAATTGCATAAAAAAAAATCGATGGATGAAGAGATTGACTTTTAATTGCTTGAATAACTGAAATAAAAATGACACTAAAATCACATGAAAACAAGAGGAAAAAGTTTAATTAAAGAGTGAATAATTGCCATCAAAATTAAAATAAAAGAGTTTAATAAAGAATGAATAATATAAAAATATGCTGTTGAAGTAAAAACAAATACTGATAGTATCAAATTTATAATACCAGTTATATGTACTAATATAAAAAAATGTATTAGAATTGTAAGCTATAACTAAAAGTCATTTAGTTTATTTTAGTAAATATATTAAATTTATAAAGCACAAACAGATCGAGATTTTAAATATTTTCTCTTACTGCACTTAGCAATTAAGAGTTTGTTTAAGCTATTGGTATGCTCTCTCTATCTCTCTCTATTATAATGGTCCTTTGGAAGTAGAAGTTCAGTCTTACTGTGTCTGCACTACAGGGTGCCACCAGGCATTTGAATTTGGAAAATTTATAGTGTAGGCAGATACATAAGTTAAGAAAAAAAATTATTTTATATTTAGACCATTAGCCCCAGTCACTAGCTCAGTGGAGACACAGAGATAATATATATATATATATATATATATATATCTTTATTTAATCTCTATCTTAAATAAAAAAAGATATATATATATATATATATATATATATATCTTTATTTAATCTCTATCTTAAATATAAAAAAATAAAAGCCACTGCCAGTAATTAATACACAAACATTTATTAACGCATATATATAATATTTAAAATTTGAGGAATAACATTTATTATTTTAGATTTGATTATTAACTTTTAATTTAAATTATTATTTTAAAATTTTAAACCATCCTCACAAATGAATTTAATAATATTTTTTTTTAGAGTGTTGAGTATGAATAAACTACATAGATTGCATTTGAAAAGAAAATATTCTATCCCTTATTTAACCTTAGGCCAAAAATTCACAGTCAAACTGACATCAATCCATCTGATACATCGATGTATTCAATACAACATGAATATGACAGCACAAAATATCATACTGTCAGGAATGTACATCTGAACAGCATGGTTAGAGAAGACATTGACTCTCATCCAGACAGGAATGCTACATCTGTCTGGCAAGAAGAACAATAAAAAACCTCCATAGGAAGGGACTGCATTTTTTGTCTTACCCTTCCATAGGCAAAAAGAGGTGTGTGGCCTATAATGCAATCCTGCATGTAGCAAAACTCATACTACATCTACTAATTACACCAATATATCCAATCCAGTGATCCAATTTAACTATGAAACAAAGAACCTAAGATTAACCCTCCCTTAATTAATTAATATAATTTTACAAATCTATATAGCCATTCATGCCTGACTTAAATTTAACATTTATATAATTTTGCACAGATTAATTTTATAATAGTTAGTTTTTTAATGTTAAGTACAGAACGGCTACATAGATTACATGGTTAAAAACATTTCAAAATAGACATAAATGATCAAAATATAAAGTCATTGATGGAATTGCAGAGGGAAATTTACAAGAAACCCTTTAGCATTCATCATAAGATGCCGCATTGGCACCAATAACTCAAAAGACATCCGAATAAATACATTTTTGATACTCACCATAAAGTATCATTATTTACTGAATGTCTATATATTCTAATCAAATATGAAAACAAAAGCATAATTAAATATTAACAAATCTATGCAAGCATCTGTACCCAACTTAAATTTAATGCATTTAAATCATTTATACAATAAATATTAATAAAAAAAATGGAAATGATTTTTAGCAAATCCAAATGTATAAAAATTAAACATTAATAATTAATTTGAAAACTTGAAAGTCAGATAAGAGTTCATTTTAAAATTTAGGTTAGCTGAATCTTAAAAGCTTGTCAAATCTTAACGAAAGTTCTTAATTATTTTTAAATTTTATAGTTCATGTCATACAGTAGAAGAATCCCGGTTCCGGGTGCCAATTCCCATGACGTTTCTATTTGAAGTCTGTCTGTTGTTCTGGAGGTGGTCTTAGCTGGTTCAATCCTGGTATTACAGTCATTTTATTTGAAATAAGTGAGAGAGAGCGACAAGTGCATCTTATCACCCTTCTCACAAAATCAAGCTGGAACTGTTTTAATTTGAATATTTTTTTATAGTACTGCTCTGGATTCAATGAACATCATTTCCTGTTCCAATAATTTCCATTAAGGTTTGAGCAATTAGTTACTGCTTCTATTGGACATCTAATTTATTTTTGTTCTCTTACCTATATTTCATCTGACTTTTTTATATAAGAGCCCCAAGGGCTAGCTTGCTTTTTGATACTTAATAAACACATCATTTCCATTTACAAAAATATTTTATCTTTAGATCTTGTACTTTTTATAAAAAAATACGTTCAAATATTTTTTTTTATAAAAAGAAAATAATTTTTAAAGTTTTGCATCTGTGCAAATATATATATACATTGAACATCTCTTTAATTTTAGCTTTTAGTTTTTTATTTATGAACTTAAAAAAAATTTTTATTCTAATTTTAAATTAATGTAACGGCATATACCGTTACACTATTTATATATATATTTATATTTAAAATAATAAATTTAACGGTTTACAAACTATTACAAACAATCCTTAAATCTGCAGAAATACTTTCAGTTAATTTCTTGAACCTACCTCAACTGCCATTAACATTCAAAAAGAAAACAAAGTGGAAGCAAACATCATCAATTCAAGCTCCAGGAATCTCGTATTTTAATGTTAGCAATTGCCTATTTATTAAATGCATTTTATTCCTATTTATAAAAATTGCCTCCTTAATTTTTCTTTTATTATGGTTTCTCTCTTCATTAAGAATTTTCACATTTTCAAAATCAAATTAAATAAAATGCATTTAATAAATAGGCAATCTGCTAACATTAAAATACGAGATTCCTGGAACTTGAATTGATGATGTTTACTTCCGCTTTGTTTTCTTTTTGAATTTTAATGGCAGTTGAGGCAGGTTCAAAAAATTAACCGAAAGTACTTCTGCAGATTTAAGAATTGTTTGTAATAGTTTGTAAACTGTTAAATTTATTATTTCAATTATAATTACAATTTTATTTTTAATTAACTGACATTTTATTTATTTTCCATATATATATATATATATATATATATATATATATATATATATATATATATATATATATATATATATAAGATTAAAACTAATTTCTTTCTTAATTACTTTTCATTATATTTGCAATGAAGTTTCAAATGTACTCACTGAAAAAAAGTAGATGTTGCCAAAATTGCATCAGTAACTACAGTTGGTGATGAAGTATGACTGGAAAAGAAAATATTTTTCTCAGTTTATTGGACATTAAATTTTGGGTTTTCATTGCATTACATATTAATATGTTTTATGCATGAAGGTCAGCTTTAAGCCATTGCGTGTTCTATGAAGGTTTTGACTAGGTCAATCATCTTTATATCCACATGAACTCTAAATAAAAAGAAATTTTAAATTTATTGCATGAGGTGAACTCACTATGGAATGGTTTACTTATGTACAACAATGTCCAATGATAAAATTGATGAAAAGTTCTTCAAAGATTCATTGAGTGTTTAGATGAAATTAGACTGTTTTTATGTAATGAGGAAATCATTGAAAAATATAATGAATTAATGGATGTTGAATGGCTTTCAAAATTAATGTTTTTACTGATATGTGTTCACATCTAAATGAATTAAATGTGAAACTGCAAGGGTTATAATGAGACAATTGTTGTCATGTTTGATTTGATCAAAACATTTAAAGTTAAAATACAAATTATTTTATATATAATTTTTTTTATATATATATATATATATATATATATGACCATATACTTGATATATATATATATATATATATATATATGGTCAAGTGTATCAGTAGTATGAAATAGTGTAGAGAGTTGAGGGTCAGGTGAAAGTCTGAGCTCAAAATACCCTATATATTACATTGTTTGTACAGGTATATATATATATAGCCTGTATGTTAGATATTAAAATTTCAACCATAATGTTATTTCTTACACCTTCAAATATTTTCCAAATACTAAAAAGTTCTTGATTTATTTACAATCTCATGAGAAGCCAGATCATGTAAACTTGATGCTGAGTTTTGTGCTGTTATTCAATAGATAATTGATTAATTTTCTTTAACATTTACACAGGTCAGACAATTTTCAGAAACATCAAAATTTATTATATACCCAGACATAATATCAATGAATAGTCTCAAAGTTAGAAATTTTTGAGTGGCCTAATTTGAAAGAAATGGAAATGTAATCAGTCAATTTGCAATCCAGTTCTATATGGAAACAGAAATTTGTTGATTTGAGGAATAAATTAGAAATAATGGGAAAGGACAGATTATTGGGCATATTTAAGAAAAATGCTGAAGAGGAACTATTGGCTGCCTAAAATACTACTCCTGAAACATTTAATTGTTTAAAAAATTAGCGACCAATATATTACACCGGTGAACAAAATTTTTGTTACATCCACAAAAAAAACTTGTTCTTACTTAATTCAAGTATGCTGATCTCAAATCTGACATTAGTTTTTCTCTGTAAGCTACAGATTTTTTTTTTTTGCAATTCAAGAGTTTAGGTTTTCATCTTATTGTAAAATTTTCAATATTTAGTTTAACATAATGAAGTAGAATGTCTTCTTGGGTATCATCTTTGTGAATATACAATAATTTATATAATGCAGTAAATAAACTAATACACTGAAAGATGTGATTGCATCAGAATTTGTCTACAATTTTGAAATGTAACACATTAAAACACTTATTTTAATCATAAACTTTGCACAAAACATTTAAATTCTATTCAGGCAAGCATTTGCATTTGTAGCTCTTGTGTTTGTGTACATGTTGAGGACAATCTTGTTGATGTTCCAACAGTAGTCTCCCATCATATTTTTGTCCCATTGCTCCTAATAATACTCTTCCATCATCTTCAGATCTTGATGAAAGTGTTCTCCCTGCTCATCACTAACAGCTCCCAAAACTTGTTCAAGCTTCCTGAAAATGTGATACTTTAGCTGACTGATGAAGTACATTTTTTTTGAAGCCTGGAGGCTAATAACTCATCTGCATTCTTTGATAGGCCCAAATCTCTTACTAAGTCATTCAATTCAGGTTGGCTAAACTGCTGAGGGGTTAGTGACTGCTTGGCATCAAAAGAAGACCAGATTCTACAACCATTTCCTCATGCATCTTATCAAAATACACTTGATCACTGTGTTCACTTTCTTTGTCCTTAGAAGAAATAAAACCATTGAAAACTGGAATCGGGGGTGTCTCAGAGTGTGGGATAGATCATATTGCTGGAAGAATATTAGGATATGCAATCATATGCTGTTTTTTCTTGTTAATGCCCTTTGTATAGATCAGACAGAAATAACAGTCACTGCTATGGTCATTAGTTTCATGACAAATCATGGGAATACTAAAAAGCATTTCTTTGTGTTTTTCTTTTGTACAGTCATGAAGCATTTCCTCACAATTATGACACACAATATGAGGAGCCCAATTCTTGTCTTGATCACCAAGGGGAACTTCAAAATAGGCAATATATGCATGTGCCACAAATAATGAAATATTGTGCCTTTGATGTTGAAGTATGTAATAGCCACATATATAAAATGTGTCAGGACTATTCTTACATTTACATCTACTCAAAGAAGTTATGATTCAATCTAAAAACAAAATAAGAGGGTGCGTTTATCAGATAATAATTTTTTACATTTAAAAACAACTACAATTAGGTAAAAGTGATGTTTGTAAACATTAATTGCCTTGTGGTATTGTTCAATCAAAGAGTCATTTGCCCTTTAACTCCAATTTGAAAACCAATGCATATCATTAACTGTAATAAAAAAAAATTAAAATTGCATAAAAATTAGAGCATGCATAAAAAAATGGATATAAGATTTAAAATCAGCGATGCAGAAATATATAGAAAAAGTTCTAAAACCTCATGCAACAGAAAAAAAAAAATTGTTGTCAAATGAATTATCAATTTTCTCTTCTACATAGCAAATGAATCATTGTTTTCACAAATGAATTTAATTAAAGACAATTCAAGAAATAGAAGGACAGATGAATCTAGTTCAACATGTACATTATTAAAAGTGACAAAATATGAACAAGATATAAAACATTTGGCATTCAATATGCAACAGCAAAAATCTCATTAAATAATATCTATTTACATTGATTTTATATGTTTATTATTGTTATTGTAAATGTGATAACAAAATGGACACGTAATAATAATGATTTTATTCAAGCAATTTATTTTATAATTCACCTAACTATATTCTAGTATTTATTTCTTATTCACTAATATATGTTTTTTTAAAATTGATTACAACCAATTTGATGCCAATATTAATAATAGATAATAATATTTTTAAATATTAGGTTGTCATGGTTGTCTAGTTAACATTTATACTTCAATACCTCCATTATCCATAGATCAAGTAAAATGAAATTAAGATCAATAAATTTCCTTTTATATATAGCAACCCTCTCCCAACACCTCTTCTACCTTTCCTAACAAGAAATACCCAGGGGTGCCAATTCTATTGATCATAGAATAAACTATTAGTCTGATTTTGCCTTAAAATTATCAATGAGCTCTTAAATGATGTTCTACCTTAGCATAGCTTAGTTGGGGGCTACAGAGGTCTATAAGGTGTAAATTGTATATTAGATGTGGGAGGAAACATTTTGATTAATAGTAACAAAACATCTATTAAGTTCTAAAATAAACAAAGAATTAAAATTGGTAAAATTCTAGCATTTAAATTGACAAGTTATAGTCTATACCTTACCTCCTCCCATCATCCACATGCATTGAATAACCTCTCCTATGTGAGAAAATTTAAATTAATAAATAAAAATGTAATGCTGATCAGCTATACTGCCTGGTAAGTTAGAGTTAAATATAAAATAAATATAACATTACTTAACCTTTAATTGTACAGTAATTTAAACTAAGTAACTGACTCAATGTATAATCTAAATAATAAGTGAATATCTCAGGGAATTAATTTATTGCATGGCTTAATTCTAAATCTATACTTTCTAACAACTACTAATTACTATTATAAAGTAATGCTACAAATTAAGCATTATTCTGATAAAATGGTAACAGTTAGATAATGAAAGAAATAGGATGCATTTTGATTTCAATTCATCATCTAAAAAATAACTAAATGATACAATTTTCAGAGAATCATTAAATAATCAACATTTCATACAGTGTTTGAATCCAGGAAAGCAACATTGTCAGATTTGAACATGTTCATCATTCAATTAAATGGGATAGTGCAATCACATCATATTAGATATGTAAATGTGTGTGCATGTGTGGAAATATGAAATATGAATGCATGTCAAAGAAGAATTCTGAACACAACTTTAAATAAATAAAACATTTATTTACAAGCATAACTTAAATAAACATTTGGTTTAACAAGTGACACATCTACATGTTTTGATGATTCCAACAATAATAGTTAAATAGTCTATATGAGAACAAGTAACATAAAGATAACTTTTTATATTTTATTTTAAACATATGCCAGCTATCAGTGCATTCTGATAGATTTACAAAAGAAGCATTATATTTTCAGTACTAAACAATAACACAAGCTAAACTTTTTATCTTGCTTGCAAAATTGGCTTAAGCTATATTCTGATAAATATATGACTAGGAAACATTATGATACTACATTAAGATAATTAAATATAAAATTAATTTTGGTATTTTATTTTCAATACACTCCATCTATCAATCACTTATGATATGCTCATGAAAGCAAAACTCTATTAAATACTGACACTAAATCCAAAGATGAAATTAAAGTTCTTGGCATTTTACTTCAAATGCACATCAACAAAATGAGAGGGTTTAAATCTAAAAGTAAAAGTAAAAATAAGAGTAAGATCAAATTAGACTTTATAAGTTAAATAATTCTGTTAATTAGCTACACTTTGTCTTCTCTTGCTTACTGATTCAAATGAGGATGGAACATTATGATAGTTGATGATATGAAATCTAAATAATTAATTTAAAATGATTTGAAATGATAATTAAAGAGTTACACATTAATGATGGATTTCTCCATACCTTCTAAATTAATAGTTTAAGCATGTGTCTGAATTATGCTATCTGTCATAAAATAATATAACTAAATCCGATCGGTTTACTTATAAAATTGGGATAAAGATCATAATACGAATGATGACAATGGCCAAACAAGCTTTAATACTAATTCTACTTCAGCTGTTGTGTAAGAAAAATCAATTCTACTTTTATTTTCCTTTTTTATCAGCAAACTATCTCACACTTGGCTATGAATAAAAGATGAAAAATATTCCATATGGCACATGGGGATAAAAAGACTTTCCTAACTCTAATCATCCAACTAACAATACAATAGCTGCCAAGTCTAACTTCTGAGACTTAAAATAGTCTGGCATGGACACAGTCCCATCACCAAAAATAAGGGAAATACACTACTTGGCTTTTCATACTATAATTCATAAAATGCAACTACTAAATTTGGAGGATACAATCTACTCCTAACAAAGACTTCAATAAACTAAGGGAGAGCTTTTTCAATCCCATACAATCTACTATATAATCCACCCATGTCAAATACTCAAACTAAAGGAAGAGCTTATCTCAATTCCATACTATATAACATAAATAATTTTATTCTGCATAGCTACTAAATACATTTCAATCTAAGCATAATAAAGAAATAATAAATTCACACTTAAATAAATCTCTAATCTTTCAACTTCTTTACTTGGCACATTTTCATTGTCCGAAACCGATGGGCATTAAATCATTTCCACTTTCAATTCAAACATTTTATCATAGCTAGATTAACTAACAGACGCATATATATGAGCAGAATAATGCACAAACAATTTCAAATCATTTTGGTAAGAAATACTATAATGATATTAACTAATAGGTTGTAGAGATAATGAATAAATCTCTCATTTCTGGCAAGTGTAATATTTTAGCTTGAAAATATACTAATCATTATTAGATCAGCAAGGTAAATATAACTTCTAACAAACAAAGACAAAATAACTTCTTTTTTTAAAAATGCATTTTGCATTAGCACAAAATTGAAATAAAAGTTTGGTTTAGGATAAATAACAAATCTTTAAATTCTGATTTAAATAATTATTAAGAAATAATTAATTTATAACTTCTTGAAGAATGCAATGATAAACAATAACATTTTATATAATGAGCTCTCTTCAAAACAAGTTGATTACCCTTTTAACAGTGAATGGATATTTCTATCATTAACACACATGTATAGAAGCATAAGCACACAATAAAAAATATGTTACAATAATACTAATTACCTAGCATAATATTTCTCCATATTATGCTTTGTGAGACATTCTTGAAGAGAAACAAAAAATAATAATAATAAAATAAATTATAAGACAAATTTTACAACTAACTAGCTATTAAATGCTAATAAATAATAATCATTAAAGCTTTTTTTTTCCTTTCTTCTAAATGACTTATTTAAGCCATATACTAAATGCTGATGATCATGGATATCACATGTATGGACAAACATATAACAATTTCCTGCAGGGAGAAAAATACTATTAATTTGGATCCAATTTAGCAGCATTTCAAAGTTTTTAGCAATAATAGCTAATGAAACTGCTGGCAATATTACAATTGAGAATTCTCCATTAATATTTATTACAATGTAGCTATAGCAATAATTTATTACTTAAGTCATTATATAGGTTCAAGCATTTATTCTGAGTTTTAAAAGTCATTTGCAAAGTGCATAACTGATAAGTTTATAAAATCCACTTAAGTTCATGTAAGTTTGTTGATAACATATTTTAATAAGAAAATACAACTGCAAATGAAGAGAACAATAAATAAAAGAAATTCATATTCAGTTTTATGCTCTTCTACCCATTTATTCCAAAATATGGAGAAAATTAATACTTAATCCATTAAAATTATACATTATGCATTCGTTCTTAGTTTTTAATTACAAATGGTTAAGTAAATGTTTTAACAGTAATAATAATAATAAAGCAGGATAGAATAAATTATTCACACATATATTTCATCTAAACTTTCTTCCTTTATAGTAAGCAAGATTTATTAACAAAGAGTCACTGAAGCATTTAGTGAAAGTGTTCATAACTTTTCCAAAGTAATAACACGGTTGTACATTTCAGTTACTTCGTTAATATTAGAATTAAATTTTAAGTAAAATAATTTTGAAATATAAACACGCATTTCCATTATTTCTTTAAGATTAAAAAATTAAAGTAAAATAGTTTTATAATATAGCACACATAAGTATCTCAAACGATGGCTTTAGAATCTAACATAGTTAATTAAAAATAAGGAATAATTAATATCGCTACTGTTGTTTACATTTTCATTTTGCAGAAAATTAATAGTAGTTTTTCACTTTCAAACTTGGGTCTTAGAAGAATTAGCCTGTAAAACTAAATTGTACTAATAAAACTTTTATAATGAATTCAGAAAGCAACTTGCAGTTCAGTGAAGTAAAAGGAGTCCTCTACTTGTAAAAAGATTTCTTTTTTTACAGATCCCAGACTATTACCCAAACATCTATTCTTCCGATAATCCAAGGTCATTTGAAAGTTCAAAGGTCTCTAGATACAGACTTGCTTCACCCTTTGCACTAAAATTTTAATTTATGCAAGAAACATTTTTGTCTTGAAAAAGAAAGATCACAAAAAAATCATTTTGTCTGTTAATAAAAAAAATATTAAATTGGACTAAGAATAAAATATTTTACATTTCTAAAGTAACAGAATAAAATTAATGATAATTATTTTAGCAAATAAAACATTTAATAGTATAATTGTTGTTTAGTAATTCACCAGTTCAGTGATCCATTAATTCATTTAAAAAGTAACTAAGCTGGTTTTTCAACCTATTGTTTGTGAAATCAAATATTTTGCTGTGAGACATGATATTTGGTGGTTTAATGAAGTACATGAATGGAAAATGAAGCTGAAAGATGACACAAGCATACAGTAACATTTACAAATAATGTACTGCAGTGACTAAACTGATCTGACTAAAATGAAAATTTCTATGATGATAAGTCACATCTATTGTACTGTTTATACTATTATATTAAAATATTATAGCAAATAAACCAGAGAATCATCTAAACAAATATCAATACTGTTCTGCCAACAAATAAAACAAATTATAATCAACTCAAACTAAACTGACAACTTCTGTGACAAGCCACTCTCTTCCTATTATTAACAACTCACTAAAAAAAGATATTAAACATCTAAAACTTTCAACTCACATCTATAATTGCTTTTAACATAGTTTTTACGTCAGTAATAAAAATGTAAAAAAATTTCAGGTTATTTCTTTTTTTTTTAGTAAGATACCATCAGATGTTACAGTTGCAGTGCCACATAATTATAATCAATATTTCTGGTGCCAATCCAGAAGGTTACAATATATATATATATATATATATATATATATATATATATATTGGCATATATATATATATATATATATATATATATATATATATATATATATATACTGTGATATATTGGCAGACACTATATATATATAAGCAAGTCATATATAATGTGGCATTACTTTTATAAGCTTATATTTACAAAAATGTAATAAACAATATTATAATTCAATGTCTGTATTTCTTCAAATCAACATAAGTAATCTTATAATTGAATATTTATAAATACAGTAATCAGATATATGTAAAGTATAACTTTAAAACTTTTATCCACTTAGGAGCCCTTTTGACTATCCTCATAGTCTTTGTCAACTAACATTTTGAAAGGCTAACCTTTTCACAATTCTGTAACTTTAATGTTTGCTGACTGCATGTTGATTAAGTCTTATTTGTATTTGTATATTAGCATAGCTTCCTTAATTTTCCTTTTGTTGTTATTTTTTTCAATTTGCAATATTTTACATTATTATAATTGAAGTTAAAACCATAAATACATGACTTATTAAACATTATTATTAACTTTGCAATTTTGTTTCATTTTCTGAACCCTTTTTAATAACAGCAAGTGTTCTTTAGTTCTTTTTTCCAATGTAAATCTTGATTCCCCTATATATCCACTACCACACCTACATATCTATTTATAAATGATTAAGATTACATATATTGATTTGAAAAAATATAGACCTCAAATTATAATATTATTACATATATCAATGGAATTTAATACACCAAATGAAAAGTTGATTATTAAAGAATGGAGAAAAGTAATTTTCAAAATAATTGACTAAAAATGTAGATTGCAATTTTTATATAACGGTAAAATGTTAATATATCTCAATTGCTGTCAAATAAAAGTTAATAGGTCTTGCAAGTTGTCCATGAATATGATATATTATATAAAAATGATTACATTATGAAGCATAATTTCCATGTACAAATATTTGCTATTTGATAAAAAGCAATTTTTAAAAAGTTTAAATCAATTAATTGACTTGGATAACTGAGATGATTGGTTTAATATTAAAAGTAACTATCAAGTGTCATTTCTTCAATATTATAAAACAATATGTATGAAATTTGATAAAAAAATAACTTCTTGTATGAGAAGGGCTTTAAAAGTTAACCTCAAAATAATAATTATATTTATTTATTGAATGTGAATATCGATTTTCAACAAAAATGTTTATTAAATCTTGGTACAAAATATGTTGGTGGTCAATGCGAAGACAGTGATCTAGAATTGAAATCTGCTGTAGAAAATTCCTTAAGCATAATTAAATGTGATTTAAAAGTAAAAAAAGTAAAGAAAAAGAAATTAATTACAAAATGAATTATGATTGGAACAACTAAAATCTGATTATGAAGATAAAGTTATTACTCAAATGAATAAACTTAATTTTATGAAAGTTTATGCAGTAAATATAGAAAATTTGTGTATTCAATTTATTAGTAACATTTTAAAAAAAACCAAAAATAATATAATTGACAATATTACTTATTATAAGATTGATTCTTCTGCTGCAATGTGTCCCATGATTTTTTCAAATAAAAAGCTGCATAAAGAAATGAACCATTATGGTTAATAGTGGATTTCAGAGGGGCATTTTATTATGAAACATGTCGATTAAGTGAGAAAATGCCGAAAGAAATCCTTGGTTTAAGTAAATATGCAATATGTTCATTTGATTTTGTTGGTAAAATATCCTAATGTTATGATTGATGCTAATGACATAATATGTACTCTAGATGTAAGTGAAATGTAAGGATCAATTGAACAAATAGTGTCTATTAAAATTATTTCTGTGTTAAGTTTAAAAAATGTTAATGTGAAAATAATAAAAATTATAATTGAAACATTAAGTTTTATTGACAAAAAATGTTTATGCAGTTTTTAAGAAGGATTTTTATAAAATGGGCAATGGCTGGCCAATGGATTTGCCTACTGTTGCTCAAATATGTAATTTTGTAATTTCTACATATGAAGATAATATTATGAAAAAAGAATATTATCAACAAAATATCACTGTAGACTACCGAAATATTGATGATGTTTTTGCATGTGGCAGGCCAATTCAATTAAATAGTTGTTTAAATAATTTAAATGGATTAGATTGGATAAAAACAGATGAAAATTTAATGTGCATTAAGTTTCTTGATCTTAAAATAACTAGAAATCAATGTAAGCTGGATTATTGTATGACCATTAAGCCAATAGCAAAAATGAGGTTATATTCCATATAAATAATGAGTTTCAATGTCACATAAAATGGCAGGTTTGAAGTCCTTCTTATTTAGAAATAATAGTCTTTGTAAATACTCATTAGATAAAGGTAAAAATATTGAAATATATTTGAATGAATTGTTAAATGTTGGCTACAATTATAATCATATATATAATGTTATTACAAATTTTAATATGAAATATAAGACTAAAAATATTATTAATAATATTTATTCTTATGTTAATAAAAAAAATATGGATATCAATGCCATATATTTTTAATGATAAATAAATTTTATAAGGAAAATTTATAAAGGTATATATGTCATTGCATTTTATGCACTTCCTACATTAAACAAGTTAATAAATAACCCTAAAGATAAAACCTCATTTATAAATAAAAATTGCATCATTTATAAATGGTTATATAGGTGTGGTAGGGAATCGATATGTACATTGGAAAACAAAACTAAAGAGCACTTGCTGTTATTAAAAAGGGTTCAGAAAAATGAAACAAAATTCCAAAGTAAATAATAATGTTTCAGCATCCATTTTTTACGACCATAATAGGTCCTGTATTTATGGTCTTAACTTCAATTATAATAATGTAAAAATATTGCAAATTGAAAACATAACAACAAAAGGAAAATAAAGGAAGCTATGCTAATATCCAAATTGAAACAAGATTTAATCAACAGGCAGGCAGCAAACATTAAAATCATGGAATTGTGGAAAAGTTAGCCTTTCAAAGTATTAGTTGACAAAGACTATGAGGATAGTCAAAAGCGCTCCTAAGTGGATAAAATTTTTAAAGTTATACTTTACATATATCTGATTACTGTATTTATAAATATTCAATTATAAGATTACATATATATTATAGATTTAATCACAGATTTTCAAGCTCCTTTCTACCTACCACTCTATCTCATACCACCAATACACATGATCATTTATCTTTTTCATATGTGTCTGGACATGTGTATTGGTGGTATGAGATAGAGTGGATAGGTGAAGGGAGCTGGAGAATGTTTGTTAAAATCTCCTACAACAACAATTATACTTCAGGTATCTGAAGTATGTCTGTATTTCAAATATTATAAATATTATTGTTAAAAGGATGTTGCCTTGACAACAATTTGAAATTTGTTGATTGTTATTGATATTGAGATTGTCTAAATGTTTACAGGTTTTTATTGATATATATATAAACATTACGGCAATTTTAATTATATATATATAAAGAGAAAGTTTTATATCTAGAGGAAGTTTTTACCTAATTAGAAACTAAGTAATAAATACAGATCATCTTTAATGATAGCTTATTGTTGTGTATTACAATTTATGTTAGCATTTCAAACTAAAGCAAGCTCTTTATATCAAATATGTAAATTTAGATAATATGTTTTTAATATTTAATAATTCCATTACATTTCATTATATATATATTTGTAGATATATCGGGTTAAAAATTAACGTTTTATCTGCTTAAATGTGTAAAATATTTTTAATAAAAAAACCTCAAACTTTTAATTTATTTAAAATCAGAATGGAAAATGGGAGTTGATAGAAAAGAAAATAATTTAGTAGAGAGTTACTATCTTTTGTATGTTTAATCAATATTTGAACTGTTCTGTCAAACCTTCAGTCAAATTATTGATTTTGTCAATAAGGCAGAGGTTTTATTTTACTGAAATGGGATACAGAATTAGTTTCATGGTTGTCTGTAGCAAAAATAATCAAGCATTCATTATTTATTTTTAGACAGAATTGTTAGAAAAAAAAATAGATATGTTTAATAGTTCCTAGAAATCCAATTCAACTATTAGAAAAAAGAGTGGGTTAATTATTTTACGCTGCTTTATTAGTTAAAAGCATATATAGAATGTACATAAATTTAAAACAAGGTGATAATTTTAAAATATCATGTATAGTTAAAATATTAAGTAATAAAAGTTTACGAAACAAATAAAGATTAATGTAATACTATATATAAGATGATTGCAGAAAAAAAAGATTTTTTCTTAACAAAATAGGAGACTTGGGATTTTTCTTTAAGGCCTTAAAAAACAAAAACAGGAAATGCCCAATGTTCAATCTATATATTCTTGTTATGGAAATTACTATAACTAGTAACGATTCATTGTTAAATTAACATGAATGGGACACTCATCAACTTTACCAGTCACTGTGATATGAATTGAAGATCAAAAAATACCATAATCTTTCTTTTCAGTTGCATTCTAGTCCATAAATGATACATGAATTGAGTTTTTTTAATAACAGGACAAACATGTGTGAATGTTGCTGTTTATAGAAACATAGAATAATAATAAGCAAAATTAGATTTTGATCTTTATTTTCAGAAGAATGTAAAGACATGATTCAAGACAACACTTGATTGCTGAAGAAGAAAGGTATTAGGTTACTCCTGTCGTGTATCCAGACTGCTATTTGTGGATGACCATTAATCAGCTTTAAATGAAAGAGTATTATATGAATTGAAAAAAACTACCAGGTATTAAATAGTTTATTATTGGATTTTGTGAAATTATAAGAAAAAGTGAATAGACTATTGATTAGAAAAGTGAATATGTACTTTAATGTAAAAACATAAGTAATAGAAGCATGATTAGAATAGAATTCATTATAAATAAAAAGTGAAAGAATAATAGTGTGGAAAGTGATAATATAACATCAAGATTGGTTTTTACGATTAATACAAGTTACCAAATATAGAAATTTCAGATTTGTGTCTCAAAGTTTTTTCTTATAATGAAGAAGAGGATTTTATATAATGCATAAAATGAATTTGATCACATCAAAAAAATATTCTAAAAATTATTAAATGAAACCTTTAAAACTAATTGTGTAATCAATTGAATGATAAAAATGATGTGAATAAACTTGGAAATGAATACAAAAATTAGAGAATGTAGACTTGTAGAATTTTCATTAAAAAAGTTGTATATTCTGATTGGTTCTGTTCCAAATTAAAGTAAGAAGCTAACAATTACAAGTACTTTGGTCAGATTATTAATAAAAACATAATGAATAAAAATAATTGTAGAACTAATTTGAATGAATTATTTTTGTAAGAAGTCACTTTATATTAAAAAAATACTTGGACAAAAGAACACAGATTTCATTTATATCTATCTCTCTATCCAAGCTAAATTTCAAATTGTAAGCCTGTACAAAGTGAACCTTAATTGAAGTGTTATGATTAGGTATTGAAATGCCTACATAATTCCTTTAAACCTAAAATATTTACATTTATCATTTCTACTATTTTTTAATTGCAACGATTCATATTTCCTAAAAAATAATTCATCAACTGACATTACTAAACAATATTTTGTGAAATAAATAATTTATCAAATGACATTACTAAATCACATTTTGTGATACAGGTCTTTTGCATACTTTACTTGTTTAGTTCTCAACACTTTAGTAGCTATTATTATAGAAGCATAAAGCCTTCCAAAAGTGCTCAGCTCATTAAATTGCAGAGTAATATTTGCTTTTACAAACTTCATTATCTGTGCACAAAGCACATATCTATTTTATAGATTACATGCTAATAAAGTAAATATTTTAATTATAAATGAGGATAGGCACACACACATATATATTTAACTATTACATATAAATAACAACAAAACAGCTTATATTCACTGTAAGTGTCACACTTTGCAGGTCATTATAAAATTATACTTATAAACTATACATTTGATCCTGCACCATTTTAACAGCAAACAATAATAAATAGACCTCTTAATTTCCTGGAGTACAAAACACAAAATATAATTAATGGGAAGAAATGTCTGTAGCTAAACAAATCACAATCATCTGCAAGTACCACAAGGGGAAATAATATATGTCACAAAGAAACAAGAAATTATACTAAAATTCAAGTGTGGTTGACAAAATATCTAAAAGTTACTATATGAAAATGCACACAAATGTACATTGTTTTTATTTCAGATGTGTGTAAAATAAACAGGAAAACATTCTTTAAATCTAAGTACAATAAATTTAACTTCCAATTTATATAGCTATGGTACACACCATGTTAGACACACACATTAATTTGCATTAATGATTTTGAAATCTTCAGAGAAATACTAAATTTTAATTATACTAAATTTAAAACTATAAAACATAACCAAACATTCTTATGTTTACTTTTTAAAGCTTTTTTAAATACATTTTTTTTTTAATAGAAAGATTGTTCTAAAAACAAATAATAATAATTTTAAATGTTAGAAATCACAAAAGTGATTTTTAAAACCTTATAAGAGAAGGGAAAGAAGAAAAGCAAACTGATTTATTTTATCTCACTTTTTTAAAAGAAAACAAACTATTATAGCCTCTGCCAAAAGAAAATATTCAGAGCCCATCACACTATCAAATACACTAAGTTAGATCACATATTACAGAATACAAATATTAAAATTTAATATGACTGATAAATAAAATCATCTAAATTAAATAATGTAAGATAATGAAAGTTTAAAAGTTTTTAAAATACTTCATATAATAAATATATTTTTACCTTTAAGTCCCAAAATATGACTGGGTTATGTATTTTTTTTAGAAAGATGTAATTCTCTCTCTCTGTGTATATATATATTGTGCCCTTTTCTATAGGTCAATGATGGTTATAAATGGTCAATTACTAAAAAATTTTAAAATTAATATTATATAGTATTTAAAATTATAGATTATATTAAGCAGTAAAAGATTAATATGATATATTTAATAATAAATATTGTGATGGTGAGAATTGTATCTAATTCTATATTTTTTAAATTGTTTTTCAAAATTTTATATAATTATTTTATATAATATAAGTAGCAAATTTATTAAGACAGATAAAATTAGACTAAACACCGGAAATGACTACGTGACTGTCTGGAATATTCTATGTATAAGCACCAGTTTAAATTAATACTAATAATTAAAATATTTAAATAGTATATTATAGAAGTGGATGGAATTGTCACACATCATAATAAAAATAAGTAATATACACTTTATTAATTATTGTTTCAAAATTGTTTTAAAGGTAGTTAAATTGTAATAGATAATAATTGATTTAAAAATAATAATGAGTTAACATTTAAGTCTATTACATCATGATTTTAAAACTTTAGAAATTGTTTATAAATCCAAGTAGGGATTGACCAATAAAAAAAT
Organism: Epiperipatus broadwayi; assembly: GCA_028023455.1. Taxonomy (NCBI): domain Eukaryota; kingdom Metazoa; phylum Onychophora; class Udeonychophora; order Euonychophora; family Peripatidae; genus Epiperipatus; species Epiperipatus broadwayi. Next base: position 3,338,344 of record JAQFVV010000016.1, read on the forward strand.
AGATCTTGGCAGACAACCAAAATCGCGCCAACTAATTGTATAAACAGGGAAGAACAAAAATGTGTTGACTCCAGAGCAGAGGTAAAATTTTAAGCTCTCTAATTTTTTTTTCTTCAATTTATTAGTCAATTTTATTATAATTTTAATAATATCTTTGAAAGAAACCAACTGACAATTTAAAAATCATCCGAAGAGAATCTTAGAATAAAATGTTTTTAAAAAAAAGTTTTTCATAGTAATGTTTCACTAACTTTACAGTAACCTGCCAGTGGATTCTATCGAAATATAATCGGAGTTTTCAATAGAAAATGGATAGATTCTTAAAACCAAGTTGTAAATTTTATAATGTTCCAAATATGTTAATATTATTTGTTGATATAGTTTATATAGCGTATCAATATGAAAGCTGTTTTCGTGCGTATAAAATCAATGAAAGGACATTGTGCACAAAGTTAATGAAGATAATGGAAAATAAAAATAAGTATTATTCGTATAAGAATAAATGGACAAAAGGAATTTTAATATTGAAATAGTTTGAATTGCTTTCTTTAAGATGACTTGAGAAAATACTCTAGAAAATAGTTAAAGATCGAAAGTAGTGTATATAAAATAATAATGAATGAAAGTGAAGTTTACCAAGGAAAACACTTGCCTAAAGAATAAAAAAAAATATTTTACAGAAGAGAAATATAAAATATTGGATCCATGAAAAACGCAATTGGTACCGTAATTATTAAATAATTGTAGTTTAACTAGAAATAAAGATGCATCAACGCGCCGAGGTAATATTTGCCAGAACATTAAAAAGCTTCGTGGGATAACTAAATAAAATGTTTTCTAATAATTTTGGATTAAACACTAAAACTAAAGATCGTCTAAACAGTTTATTAAATGAACTAATTTATTTAAAACTTTAATAAGCATAAAGGAGAACATTCGGACAAAAGAAGAAATAATAAATATTATGGGACTAACCAAGATTTACCATCAGAAAAATATGTGATTATGGTTTGAATTATTTTCTTTACTAATCTAAGTTAAACATTAAGTTTTAGATAGCGATAGGGAAAACAAAATACATTAATTCGTGATATAACATTATATGAAATAATATGTTTTGATTTTGAATTTTAAAATAAAATTGTATGTATGTGGAAATTTGTATATTTGCGATGCTCGAAGAGAAAGAAACCTACTACGAACTCTGATAGGAAGATAAAGATTGTTTTTGGTAACATTTATAATTATTAATGATATATAATGTATGTTTTATTTATTTAGATCAGCTGAGAATCGAATGAATGTTGCGCAAAAGTTTTATTGTTGTTATTGTTGTAAAACGCATTTTTGAAAACAACACTCTAAAACACTTTGAGATGTGATTAGATTTTAAAAATATGCATATGATAATCATTTTATGTGTTATTAATATAGTTCAATATAACCGATGGTTATGTGATATTTTCTGTTAATTTTCCGATTGGGATATTTAAATGTTATTTTAACAAAACGTAGAGGTTGAACCTACAGTGTAATAAAGCAAGACAAATTGTTCTTATGGAATAGGGAAATGTTTTTATATTAGCAAATTTTGTTTATTGTTTTTAAAAAGTAGTTAGTACTTTATCGATGTTGGATACAGTAAAAATCTCGAGAGATAGTTTGGGTAGTGACTTGGTAGTACTTGGTGATTCGGAAACCAAGAGGATGTATTAAAAACTAGGATGCTACAGGGAGTGAAATAATAGGTAGTTTTAGATGTTAATCAGCATAGTTAACAAAGCCCTATGACTGGTACACATGTTGTCTTGGACAGTGGTATTTTATATATTTCTTGTGAGTCGTACTAGATGTTTGGTAAAGCTGAGTAAATAGCTGCCCCATCACGCTTATCGCCAAGGTTATTAGACAATAAATGTCGGACCTATTTACACTGTTCCATACATTTTTTAAGTATGTTGCGGATAAGTTATCTATCTATTTTCCCGATATCCTATACATCTTTCGCTATCTTTATCTGTATTTCTTGCAACTACATCGTTATATGATAAGTCTATTAAAAGGGAAACAATAGATATTTTAGAATGTATGTCATGCTATTATTTGGAATAAGAATAGTTAAGTGTTAACAAAGAGTAGATTATGATTATTGAAAGAAAGATGCAGATATCCTAAGAAGGGAAGGAGTTAGAGAATTATTTTAATTCTTTTTAAGAAATGAAGTATAATTTTATAAAAGTATATCCAAATAGAAATATACAAAAAATATTAAATATAATTTCACGTTTCTTATTGTTAATTATATTTTAAAAATATATAAGTATTGCATATTTAAAAAATACAATAACATTCGATAATTATAGTATATGTGAAACTGTAACAGGTGATAATTAAACCCATGTTATAGTATTATATATGAGTATGGCTTATGGAATAAACGTATTATAGTTTACGAGCATTGGAGAACAAACGTTAAAGTAATAATAATATTTGAATAATATGCAGAGTGACTTATATAAAGTTACAAGAAAATGTAATTTTTTTTTAAAAACCATATTGATTGTAAAATTATGATGTTATAAATGATGTTTATCCACATAGATAATTTATAATACAGTAACTTTAATATTAAAAGGTAAAGAATGGTATTACCCATAAAATAGTTAAAATAAGTGATATGATAAACCTAATGAGAAATAAATAAATAACTTTTAAAAGGCATAATAAGTTTAATTAACGATAAAAGAAATATAAATGTGTATAATTCAGCTATTGTAGTGTAAAGAAAAATGAGGATATCCCTTGTAAATAGATGTAAATGGATTTGTTTGTTTTATTTATTTTTATTGATGTTAATAAAATTTTAAAATTTGTTTATTAAAACTTGTGTCTGAGTTTTGTTTTCTCTACATCATTGCATGAATTCACAGGGTATGTTTACAACCATTAAACTAAGTATATGATTGTTTGCACAAAAGATAAATAGAGAAGTATGTTTAATCTTAAATATTTATTGATGTTCTTGTAATTAAATAATTATAAAATTGCATTGCGTTACTGGTCATCAATCCATTATCATAATATTTTGCTAAATTATATGCTATTAGTTGCCACTTGCTTTATTTATCAGATTATCTAAACACTGCCACTTATTAATTTATTTTATTACTTAAAGATAAAAAAGGGGATATTAGATTATTAACTAATTTATTAGGGTTATAAATTTGCGATGAAAGAAAAGCTGTACTAGTTGGATTAAGCAATGAAGATTGTGATTATTATTGTTTTATTATTAATCTAATTGCAGAGTAGTAGATTATGACATAAAATCCCTTATCATATTTTGCTACCATATGTTTACTAACATATGAATAAATTTAAGAACATGAGATTATTTCATTTGAGCTAGATGATTACTATTATGATTATTAGAGATAAAAGATTAATACTTTAATTGTTAAATGAGTCTTAGTGATTAGAAGTTGCAGAAGTCATAAGAATACTATGTAGTTATTATTTGTAATAGTAATATAAGGGGGGATAGGGTTCTTATGCCATTGAGGTGGTATCCTGTGGGATATTGTCTCAATGTAATCTACCTTGTCACCCGTATTTCCACTTCTAGTCTCATGAATTCCTGAATATTTATTTGAGTTAGTTTAAAACAGAACCTAAGTTAATTTTAAGAAACTTGAGCTAGTAAAGCATTTAATTGAATATTTCATTAATTATTAGAGCTAGAACCCGGTTAGGTGATTTTCACTATATTATATTTATTTTGGGGGAAGTGGAGATGCGGGAACGGGGCGGTTAGATTATGGCCCTCAACATGATTGGCCTGATGTGAAGTGGAGCTACACACGATGACAAGGGCAGAATATATATATATATAACCATTGGTGAAATAGAGATCTTTAGTGATTTATATAAGAAGTCTCTGGGTCACAATCAGGTATATTTTGAAATAAAGTCAGTATAATTTTTTTAATGTTGGGAAGACTTTTGAAGCATTCATTAAGATAGCTGGAAAATTGCTGTTTCAAATTCAGCAAGGAGAATTAGACATATTGGTGATTGTTGGTACATATTGGAGAAGGAAAATTTATTTCCAGGCACCAAATTTATTGATTTGATTTCTGGTAAAGTTTCAATATACCTCATGTTAAGCAAACCAAATGCAAAGAACAATAGAATAAACAAGAAAAAATATTTTCTAGGCTGAGATTTTTATATTATTCATTTTCTGTAACATATTTGTTTAATTAACAAGCCCATGCATTTAAAATTTTTTTTATTAAACAAGTCAGTAATTATCTTAATCAACACTGTTTACAAAATTCTTTAATTAAATCAGCCCCTATGTTTATAAATGATACTTAGCCATTTTAATCTCCAAAATATATTGAATTGATATTTTCAAGATCTGGAACAAAGATTAAAAATAAATTCAGTTTTTTTTAGAATTTTAATTAATTATAATGCAAAAATAGTTGAGAAAATTGTATGGGCTATTAGTTAATTAAGCTTTGTTTTATAATATAAATTCTAAAACAAATTTATTTAAAAAAAATTAATTAAAATAAAAGTTTTTTCTATCATTTTAATATAAAGTAAAATTGACTTGAATTTATTTTAAATACAGATCTTTATCAAAAAATGTGTGGTTATATTATAAAAACCTATAACAACATAATGAAATTTGATTAAAATAGATCACTATATATATATATATATATATATATATATATATATATGATATATATATATATATATATATATATATATCCATAAATCATTATATCTTGAAATAGATTATTATATTATATATATGATTACTAAGATTTTTACAATTACATATATAAAAAAATATTTTTTGGGTTCATCTGTATATAATTTTTATTACAAATATACTGATAGTTTCAACTTAATTACCAAGCTATAAACTGGATGATAAATAGAATATTATAAAGATGGTTGTAGAGGTGCAACAAACAATGATTTATAACAATGTTCAAGTCCCACCAATAGAAAAAACAAAATTGAAAAATAAAATAATATCAGAAACTCTTCAGATTAATATGTTTTTGAAATAAAATTATATTAAATAGGAATAAATTTTTATGTGTCATTGTTGATTCAATCTTCTCTTTTAAGTATCTCAATGGCTTCTCTGATCTTAAACTTGTGCCACATCAGAATATATCTGAATCCATAGCATTAAATGAGAGTGCTGTTAATGATGAGTGTTACATAATTGCATTAGCAAGTTCATATCTTATAGTACTGATGTGATGATTTCCCATACATGCATAAGAAGGTTTACAAATGCCAGATAAAATTTCATAAACTGTATGGTTTAAATATTTAGGCTTGATAAATAGGTTACTATTTTTTGATAATATGCTGTTTTTATGTTGTAGCATTTTAGAATATGTCCATGATTATTCGTAGTTCTTTTATATAAATAATACCAATCATAATAATTATTATTTTTATTTTGTTTCTTATTTTGATTATTTCAGGCTTTAAGTAAGCATTGTGTATAATTTTATTATTATTGATATGATTTTTTTTCCAAGTATGATTCAACTGAAAGGTTAATTGCTCTACTGAAAAGAATTTTGGCTTCAGAAAAAACCTGAGTTGGATGACGGTATGATGCAAATTATAAATTTGGGTAGATTATCTGAAAACTGAAAATCATGAAAGATTATTTTGTCTTTTAATGAAGAGTACATCAAGAAAGGAAAGTTTTCCACCAGACACAGTTTTTATTTAAATGTAATATGATGATGGATATTATGTGAGGAAAAATCATATAATTTATTTTTACCATGTTGCTAGATTATAAATGTGTCATCTTTATATATTTGACTCAAATACAAGGTTAAAATACACAAAATACACAAAGTAGATACTCTTCTTCATTCAGTAGTAAATGGAATAAGATCTCCTACTCACATTATAGAATTAGTTTTTTTATCTGATTTAATAAAACTTACAATTCCATCTTATTAAAAATATAGAGCTAATACAAATGGTATTGTTGTTAGTGATGGTGTTTCTTTATTTATAAATATTCCAAATGATTAAGCTTTAAATATCATTTATAATCATTGCAATTTACTGGACTAGGTTATTGCCTTAACTAAACATTGTTCTCAAACATTTATTTCACATACAGTTTACTACATTATAAACAAACTTTTGGTACTTGTACAGGCTTACCTATGTCAAGTGAAATTGTTGATTTCTTTGTGGAATATATTAATAATCATGTTTAAAATCATCACCTTTAAAACCCCTTACTTGATTCAGGTATATACAGATAACACTTTTATTATCTGGCAACATGATTAAAATAAATTAAATGATTTTTTTATATTGAAATAATATCCATTTATATATTGAATAACAATGAAGCAGAGAATGGAAAACTTCCCTTTCTTGATGTACTCAATACATGCCTACAATTACAATCACATCATCAAACAAACTAAACAAAAGGCAAAACTCTCCATACAGTAGTGCCACCCTGTGCTAACCAGAGTAATCAATGGATTCCATAAGGCTTGTGCATAAAATCCCTATCTAGTGCCTACTCATCCAATATCCCCAGACTAGTTTCTGGCTTGTAGCCATCATCAGTGAGGAGCCTTGAATTTGAGAGCACTGCACCTAGATCTTAGGATCTAATGCAATCCTCCAGTAGCCACCTTTTAACTCTACTTTACTACAAAACTATGAGAATGCAATTGAAAACACAATAATATTTTCAATCTAAGCTCAATAGCTTATATAGTCATATGGGTCTGAACTCAATTCAGTACCCATACATTTTGGTGTCTTTGGCTCTTAAACAACCAGAGCCACCACTATCCTATTAGGCAGGATTGGTGTTAAACCACTAAACATCACACCGTCGCTTATACTAGAACATAATTGTTGTAAACAAAAGCAAAACTCTCCATGTAGTAGTGCCACCCTGTGCTAACCAGAGTAATCAATGGATGGCAGAAGGCTTGTGCATAAAATCCCTATCTAGTGTCTACTCATGTGATCATGTGATGTTTAGTGGTTTATCATCAAACAACTAAGATTTTTTTCTGTAGCCAAACTCTTTTCATTACAGCAATTTAACCTTTCAAATAAATCATATCTGAAAGAAGAAATAAATTATACAAAAATGTTTTATTAGGTAATGATTGTAATAATAAAATTACACCATGCCTTAATTCAAGCCTAAAGTAATCAAAATAAAATACAAAATGAAACAATTATTAGGATTTGTATTTCATATATAAAGGAACTATAGTCAATATTGGGCATATTTTAAAATTCTACAATATAAAGACAGCATATGCTACTTATCAAAAAATCAGTAACATTTTTAAGTCTAAAGATTAAATCCCTCTTAAGGCTCAAGAAGTTTATGAAATTTCTTATCACATTTGTAAAACTTCTTACGTAAGTATGAGAGATGAATATGTTAAGCAACACTCTCACTCCATGCTATGGGATCAAGTCACAATATTGATTTCTCTAATATCAGGAAGATGCATACATCACTGAAAGACCAGAGGAGCACTTAAAGAAACAAATTGTATCAGCAAACATAATGACACTTCCTCCTATTTGGAATAATTTTTTAGCAAATACATTAGTTTTTCATAGAGGCCATACAGTAGCACCACTCAGTGCAAGCCAGAGTAATCAATGGATGCAGAAAGGTTTATGTATAAAATCCCTATCTAGTGCCTACTCATCCAATATCCATAGATTACTGTATGGAGAGTTTTGCCTCTGTGAAAAGCAGCTTGTATAAAGCATAAAGAATGATGATCGTGTGATGCTTGATGATTAAATACATTAGTCTGAAAAGTTTTTGACTTTTATTTTTTAATTTTACAGGTTTTTTTTTTTTATATATATTAGCGGAACTTTAGCATTGCTATAAATCACAGTTTACAACACATCTCTAACCATCTTTATGACCTGTTGATGGCTTGTCTGATCTAGCCAAAACATTTGGTATTTTATACTAAAAATTATATACGAATAATCTCAGAAAGTATATCATTTATACTGTAACAATAAAAATTTGATTGCAATTCAAATTAGTTGTATTGTATTTCTAAGTCCATGGTAAAAAAAAATAGTAAAACATCTTAATCAAAGGCTCTAACAGATTGATTATAAAAAAATGATATTGCTGTGTGTTTATGTATGTACATTAATTATATGTATAATTTTAATTACACTGGTTTAAAAAATTAAAAGGAAGTAAGTATAAAATTAATGATATTAATAAATATTTTATATAATAAAAGTAATTTGTAAATGACACTTAATAAAATGATGACCAGTATAAAGTAAGAAAAGAAAGATAAATCAATTAATGTAATTAAGTTTTACTGCATGCAAATGAATTTGAATTGCAAAAATAAACTATATTTTGTGACCATTCAGATTTGCATTTTGGAACCGATTTAAAGAAATAATTTGTTTTGTTTGTGATAAATTAGTCTTGCATTGGTGGACGAGAGGTCAGCGCGACTGCCTAGCACTTGCAGGCAGTTGCTCGGGTTGCAGGTTCGCGTTCCGGCCGATGCTATGACACTTAAAAAAAAAACAACAACTCTGAATCATTAGTAAAAATTATAAAGCTGTAAAATTGTGAAAGTTAGAGAATGAATTTCAAAGTTTGGTCATGAGTTATCTTTTTTTCAATTATTACCATAAATAAAGTTAAAACTTTTTTTATTAATCACTTATAAAATAATAAAATAATGTAAACATTTATGAAAAAAACTTAATGTATAAAAATATATTAAATCTGGGGATTAAATTTAGATAAAAAAATGTTAACAATCAACTCTTAAGCTATCATCAATCTCAATCTGTAGTCAAGGCAACCTCCTTTAACAATAGCTACAGGTTGAGATTGATGATAGTATAAAGGGTGATTGTTATCATTTACATTTATAAACATATTAAAGCCTTAAGTAATTGGCTTTATTGTCTTATAAAAACTTTGTATAAAAACATTGCTATAAATTAATGTGGACTTAATTATTTGTTAAATGTTAAAAACATGTTATGAGGATTTGAGATATTAAATGCTCTGAAAAATGGCAGGAGATGAAAATCTGAATTGAGAAAGCAGTGCAGATTGATTCCATAAAGAAAAATCACTACTTTACTTAGTTTCCCTCAGAATGACTTCAGATAGTTTTATCTTGTGAACTGCTTAAAAGTATTTTTTAATACTAACATAAAATTATTTAACATAAATGACTAAGACAACTGAAAACATGCCACTCAAACGATCTGAAACTATGCAGCTGTATCCAGAACAAATGTTGAAGTAGCATACAATATGTATGACCTACTTTTAAAAAAGGAGTACACTGTAAGAAAATAAGCGGAGTCTATGCTAAGACTTACCATATATCTATATCTAGTGGGGCTCATTTACAATAACCATCATCATTTATACCTGAAGAGGATAATCACAATCAGGACTAGATTGACTAAAACTGTTGTTCAAGATGTGTACACATATATAGTAAGCTTACATTCTCTATAACAATCATGAGTTAAAACATTTTTATTATATGGTAAAAAAAAATTTGTGTTTGAATATAAGTTCTTAAATATAATGTTTATGCCTATCCAATATTTTATATTTTTTTTATTTTCTTACTTCATTTATATTATGACAATTGTGAATATAAGAAATGATTTCACATTTATTACTTAATACATTGTACAGGCTTAAACCTGCATTTATATATGTTATATATGCAGGGTTTGAACTCAGACTTTCACACGACCCACCACTCTCAGTGCCATCTCATATTGCTGATCCACCTGATCACACACATGTTGAAAAGATAAATAATCACCAATATACGTATTTCATGCTAAACCAGCAATCATCAGTTGGTCTAGATTACTATCCTCACACACATATATAATCAGTAAAATTGTGTTGTTTTTATTAACCAATTTAGTTTATTTTGGCTGTTTAACCTTATTTGAAAAATGTAATGCTATTAATCCCTAGAAACCATACAATCTATGGGAGGACAAGCAGGAATAATGGTGGGACACTAAATCGATGATAGTTGGCGATAGTATAATATCCAGAAGTAATTTTTCTATTTAAGGCAGATTGGTACCTAAGAGGTTAATTTTAAATAGAATCTAAAAAAGAAAAAAGTGAAATTAAAATACTTTTGGAATAATTATACATCATTTAACCTTCAATGCCAAGCTTTTTTGATCATCATCATCAGAATTCTGGTTAAATTTAATAATTATATTAATGTATATATGAGGAGTTAAGCATTTTGCAGATATTCATTTAATAAATTTTTATATTTGTTACAATATATATATTGATTTCAGTCATAAATATTTCTTGTTTTCAATTTATCTTTTTGCTATTATCATCTTTGTATTTGTTTTGTCCAAACATTTTTTATTAACTAGAACAACTAATTATTCAATTTATTGTAAGTTATTATTTTGATTTTATAAAAATATTATTATTAATTTGGAATTTATCATTAACTAAAAAAAAAAAAAAATATATTATTATTATTGGTATATATGAAAATATTTAATGTTTTATACTTCTGCATTTTTATTAATGAAATAAACATATAGAATATACATTCCACCACTGTATTTCCTGGCATTTTAATCTTTGTGTATTTAATGTTCTTGTCTTATGCTTTTTTAAAATGTCACATATAAATAGAACAACAATATAATTTATGTCGAAGTATTTATCTGACGATGATTTACAATTAAAACTTATTTATGCAATAATTTTTGACAGTAGTTATTAATAGAGTTAATTATTTATAAGTAAATCAATTTTGAAGAAAAATAAATGCTTTTTTAAATATTAAATAATATTAACAGCAAAAAATAAATGAATTTTAAAGCAATTATGTTTTTGACTATAATAAATGAATTTTGTCACGTGGCTACTAGCAGCTCATCACTCATTGTCAAAGAGAAGGATGTTATCTCTGCAGTAAGTTGAGATAATTCATTACAGCTTTTGACATGCAGTGCAGTATTTTGCAATATTAATGAAAATAATAATTCTATATGTACGGTTTGCCTGTTGCTTTTGAAATCTATATTCTGTTTATAATTCTATAAAAATATATATTTTATTTATTTTTTTCAGAGTCAGTATATGCATATATCAGTTTACACTACATAAAAGTCTTTTCCCTAAATAACTAATAGATAACAAACAAAACTAAATTTTATAATGGAAATATTTACTACCTAATTTACATTTCTCAGTTTTTCTCTGCAAAAAATGTTTTAACGATTAAAAAATAATAATAATAGAAATGTAGACTCTATTGTTTTTTTTAATATTTTATTTAAACATGAAGTGTTTTTGTATACTGAAAAGATTTACATTATATTTAAAGAATACAGACTAAAAAAAAAGGGAACACATACTACACAGTCCCGGATATACGGATCAACAGTCTTTAATCAGTGATGAGTCCACCAGTGAGAGATGCTATGTATCTGTTTAGTCATTCAGTTTCTTGGTAGGTGTATTACGTCCTAAAGCGACCTATTAGCTTTTAAAATTGTATTTATTTAAAATTATGTTCACTATTAATAAATCAATAATATAGAAATTATATTTCATTTTGATTTGTTTATTTTAATTTCTTTTTACACTCTTCTGATCTCTATACGTCTACATTGCACATACAATATATATTAAAGGCACTCAATTAAAAATATAATTTTTGTACATGGCGTAACACACACATCTATATTAAGCACACTGAATAGTTATAATTTATAGTAACTGTATCACCAACAAAAACAAAAATCGTATATAGATTACTAGTAAAAAACAAGTAATGACTGTCAAAGATAAATTCATCAGAATAAAATTATGAAAACAGCACGATTAAAATATAATACTTTACAGTTAATACTAATACTGTTTCAGATATAAAAATGCTAATGTTATTAATGTGCGTTGCCTTTAAATAAATTAATATACAGTTTACGTAGATGTGATAAATATTACTGAATTAGTGAAAACTATTTTTACTATCTATCTTTTTTCCAATATCCTCTTCATCATTCAAAAAATTTCTGATTATTTACTAATCTATGAAAAATATAATGAAAAGAATAAACTAGTCAAGCGTTGGTGACTGAATGGTCAGCACAGTTGCCTTACAAGCAGTTGGCCTGGGTTCGAATTTCCAACCGATGCTTTGACACTTGAAAAAAAAAAAACTGAAATAATTAACCTTGAAGATTTTGTGTCATTTGGATATATAACGCTATCATCTATTTTCAAGGATATATCACTTGTAGTTAAAGTGAAAATACCTATCATTAAAAATTCAAAGAAACTTATTTATACAAATAACTTTGACTTTAGGCTAAAGTTTTATTTTAAAAATACATGAACAACGGACTATTTATTCCAATGCTAAAACATTTTTCTGTCTCAACCATAAGGAAACACACAAGTGAATATGGAATATTTTTTATTTTAACTAAATATATGTCATCAGAATGCAAAGCAGAGAAATGCAAATAAAGAAATTTTACTAATTTAAATATATATAGACAATTATAAAGAAAATGTCATTATGTCATAAAGTAATAGCAGAGAGTTGTTTTTCTGAAAAATAATTATTCAATCATTTGAAAAGTAATATACTAGTGAAATTTTTTAACAAATTAAGATTAATGTAAAGATTGAGTAAAATAATTTGGTATAATAAAACTAAGCATTTATCTCCTGAAGAAATTAAGATTTAATTCAGAGAGAATAAAATATTAGATATCTTTTAATCAATTAATAAAAGAATAGTTATTGTCACATATCTATATTAACATTCTAGAAATAAACCATAGAAATATTAACAATATTGGAACAAACAAAATAATTCATTTATCAAATAATCAATGCAACTGTGAAAAGAAACTGAGTAGAAGGAAGTAAACAAAAATATAATAAATATACTCAAATATATTCAAAATAATTAAAAATGTATGATTACTAATTGAACAATGTAATAACAACTGAATCTAATATGATTAAAGTAATACATAACATGCACACAGTTTTAAAACCTGGTGCCATAATTAGGAAGGTTTTGATTAGGAACAAATAGCATTCATAAACATATTAGCATTATGTATAAATATATTAATAAATATACTAATTAAGTTACATACATAACTTTTTTTTCATATGTCAAAGCATTGACCAGGAAATGAACTGGGGACAGCTGCTTGGAAGGCAGCTATGATAATCAATAGGCCACCAATGCTTGACAGTAACATACATATATTTGATCTTCTAGCTAATAAAGAAGTACAAAAGCAATATATAGAAACATATATAATTATTTTTAATTCTAAAATAACCAGAATATATTCTTTTGTAGACCAGTCAGAATTATTTATTTCTTGTATTCAAATCTATATATACTTAAATGAGATTTGAGCCCATACTTTCAAGCTTCCTATAGTCATCCACTCTATCCAATATAACCAATACACATGACCACATATATATATAAAAGATAAATGATCCACAATATACAATATAACCAATACACATGACCACATATATATATAAAAGATAAATGATCCACAATATACATATTTCATGCTGAACTAATACTCATCAATTGATCTGAATCATTATTTCCCACACATATATAACCAGTGCTCAGTTTATATTAAGATTACAAATCCACACACTTTAATAGATGTGTTTTAGTTTTCTCCACTCTCTAATGCTTCAGCCATCCAAATCTCCTTCAATTACATCTTTGTTAAATATATACATTATATTTGTATTTCAAATCTACTTATGTTTTATAATTAATTTCTATGAAATAAATTAATATCTTGCATACATTTTTATATTTTGCATACAACTGAATGATAAACTTGTGTTAGTTATAAAGATAAACTATGAAAATATAGACATAAACATTGGTTTTAAAAAAAAAAATTACATTTATTAACCATATTTCATATACAATGTTATCAATCACTAATCAGTAGCACTTGTAATTGTATACACCCACATACATAATATATTGCAAGGTAATCAGTAAGGCATACAAATAAATATTCAATTATTTAAATATACTGATTACAGATAAGCAGAATGACATCAAATGAGGCAGTAATTACAATTGATATGCCTGACATAAACATTAACAATAATAATATAATCATATGACCAAGTTAAACCCATAGATAATAGATTCAATTAGACTTCTGGGATTAATAAATAATAACATTATTATAATTAGTCAGTATGGCAAATAAAATTAATAAAAGAAAAAAAAAGAATGCTTCTTGAATGACAAAAATAAGGATAAAAATTCAGATCCCTCCAGGAAAAAAGCAGATATATTTTCATTTGCATGAAGTTCAATACTTCATTTTTAATTATTAATTATGATCTCACTTATTCTTTTATAAGTGGAATCAACAAAATAAATATTTAAATGTAAGTTTTAGTGGTCTGTTGCCTTTAAGTTCAATTTTCAAACACCTGCCTAGAAAGTTGTGAAAATGATGCACCTAAAATCATTTCTAGTTATTACCTACTCTTAAATCACTTAATCAGTGACAATATCAGTTAACAATAAGATTGAAGTACATTTTTTATGTGAAGAAAATTTTTGTATGATGAAAATTTAATAGTATTATTATAACACAAAAACTAAAAAGAGAATGGCAAGACATAATATATTTTCAAAGGCAAATAATTTTAATAGACTGATAATTGAATTAATTACAAAAAATAATATATAACATACAGATAATGAAAATATTTTTATAATTTTTAGGAATATAGCTTACATAATATTATTTTATAACATAAAATAGTGCTAATAATTATTATAATCTGATAGAAATTATTTTATTTCTTCTCTGATATAAATAAGTAAAATAATTAAATACACTTACAGCTTATGCATCCTTTTCTTTATAAAAAAAAACCTTAAATAATGTTAAAAAGAATAATAATGCATTGTACATGAGGAAATACTAATATTATATTTTATTATTATATTTTTTTATAAAGGAGATCGATGATGAAGCAGACAGAGAGGCAAAATTAGTTGTTCAACTTAATGATAGACATCAAATGCAGAATTCAATGTTATGCTCCAACAAGTTATTAATATTAATAAAGAATTAGAATATTTTTATATGGATATAAAAAGGCTTTTAATTAGTTCAAGCAACACTTTGATATTGTAATGGGAGTCCTTAATGTTAGAAATTGATAAATAATGGAAGAATGAAAGAGTTGTAAGTAAATTTAATTATGATGATAGAAATGAGAAAATATATAGATTGTGGAATTTTCAAAAAAAGAAAACAAAAACATAATATGAATTTTTTTTTTCTGAGACAAATGCTAAACCAAAACCCAAAAGAAAGTATAGCAGAATTGGAGTATAATGACTACCAGAAAGTATGTATTTCAAGATTATAATGTTTTTAATAAATTCAACACAGAAAGTGATCATCAGTTATTGGGAGTATGTGTTAATGCAAAACAAAAGAGATAAAAATTATAAAAAAAAACAGTATTCACAGTAGATGTTTTTAATTTTCAGAAACATTCCAATGAATTAAAATGAGAACTTGCAAATCGTTTTCAAATCTTAACATGTTTTGAATATGATTCATACTTGAATGAAATCAATAGGAAAATTACTGATATACTTTTGAAAACTACAACAAAGATATCTAGAAAAAAAGAGAAGCAATTGACTAGTAAAATATTCTATTGAAACACTATAATTTATGAAGAAAAAAAGAAATATGAAAATATATAAAAATGATATAGTAAGAAAGATTGAATATCTAGAAGTTTGTAAAATGGTATGAAAAAAGTAGATAATGATATAAGAAAATATAATTATGAATTACCAAGGAAATGTATAGAAGAGAATTTTAGTCTCAAAGTGTGTAAAACAATATGTTGGTATTGATAGGAAACTTATTTCTGGAATAAGAAAAAAAGATGTAACTATTGCTAAAAAAGAGATGACATCATGAAATGTGTAGAAGAGTTTCATTAAGAATTACATAGTGATGGAAACAAGAAAATGCATCTCTATAACAACTCTATTTTTTAAATTGCCCAGAGTGATAAATGAAGAAGTGATATATACAATCAAATCTATAAAAAAGGAAAAAGTTCCAGACAATTATGGAATTACAAGTGATCTCTTAATAAAATCAGGTGAGGAAATATTTTTTTTGACAAGTTATATATCAAATATATAAATGATTATGCCAGCTTATAAGAAGAATGCAGTATTAGTATTTAAAAAAGTTGATAAAATAGATATTAGAAATTACAGACCTACCAGTCTTTTATCAGTTTAGCACAATTCATTTACCAAAGTAATTACAACTTGTCTATGGCCAACTTTGGAATTTAATCAACCAAAAAAAAAAAAAGCAAACTGGATTCAAAAGTAGATTCAGTACAGTGGATCATATCCAAGTATTGAGAAAAATTATAGAAAGAATAAATTAATATAAATTGACATTACACATTGGATTTGTAAATTATAAAAAGACATTTAATTTTATAAGTATTTCTTCAATGATTAAATCATTGTATCATGAGGGTATAGTTCCAATATATTGTCATATTCTGAAGAATATTTATAAAAATGTAACAGCAACAATAAAATTACATAATGATACTAGAAAAATTAACATTGAGAAGGATTTATGACAGGGTAACATCATATCAATTTATATTGAACCATTATTTTTCTAATTTCAATTACAAACTAACTTCTCTTCTTATATAAATATAACACATTTCTCCCACTCCAAAAGAATGCCTTCTATATGTTTTATGCATAATCTTCTAATTTTTTCCACTTATGCTTTTTCCATACAGGATAATTTAATCTATTTCCTGCATTTTCCACCATTTCACTCTTAGTGTGGATTTCCATTGAATTTTGTTTATTTCCTTTCATCACCTTTGATTCAATTTTCACTTTTAATTTTAAGTCTAACATTCATAAAAAGTTAGGGTTGTCTTCTTTACATCTCAAATGATTTATGTGTCTAGTATATTTAACCCTACTCTGATCTTGAGTTATGGAAATTTTATGCACTATTATCTTATAAATCATTTCTTTCATCCATTTCTTATGAAATATATTCTCTACACATAGTCTGTCTCCAACACAAAAGTATGTATGATGTTTTACATTGCCCAGTGAACCCTCTTTTGTTGGTTGAAGTAATGACAGCTTAATCCTTAGTTTACTGACCTGTTATATTATTCATGTCTTTTACAATTTCTATGTTGTGACTATCTTATATCAATAAAATACATTTGATTGATTTTATATTAAAGTATCAGTTATAAATACAATCTTAAGTAAGATGTTGATTTACTATACAAGATTTGAATAATAAAAAAGTGCTGGTGATTTTCTTATTGCTGTGGATGGTGTCAAATGTTGATGCAGCATTATCTTTTGCAATGCTTCTTGCAGATCTGATATCTTCATTTTCAATAAACTTTTCTTCACTTGTTGCACAGCTTTTTCTGCTAGTCTGTGGTGGTATAAGAATATGCTTAATGCTCTTACTTTCAAAATTCTGTTGCATACTGTGTCCCCTAGAATCTGTTTCATTGTTGGACATGATAACTTCAGGAAAACTGTGTACTGAAAAAATCTTTTTACAACATTTAATAATTTCCTCTGTACCAGTATTATTTACTATATGGCATTCAAACTACTTTGAGAAAGCATCAACCATTATCAACAGTATTTTTCTCATTATTGGTCCTGCATGATCAATGTGCACTCTTTCCCATGTTTTGGTTGATGCTGGACAAGCTGTCAAATTTTTTGCTGGAAGTTGCATTTTTTCCTGACATGACAAACATTTCTTTACAAAGTTTTCAATATCTGCATTAAATTTGTCTACCAGACATAACTATTTGCCAATAATTTATCTTGTGCCACATATGGACAATTGTTGTGTGATAAATTTAAAACTATTTGCCTCCTAACAGTAGATATTACTACTCTATTGTGAAAAACTATACAATTATTACACATTGATAGCTTATCTCTGTTAACTCAAAAATCTTGTGCAGGATACCAAGGCTTTTTATTTGGACAACCTGATCTAGTCCATTTTTTCTATAAAATGTATACTCCTTATCTTTTTTAGTCCATCTACCTACTATTCAACTGTTTAATGTTTTTGATTTCATGACATCTATGTGATTTACCTCTATTTTATTTGCTACAGGTTTATGTCTATCTGGCAATCTGGATAACACATCTGCATGAGTTATTTCTTTTCATTTTTTGAAACATTAATTTGTAATTATACCCCACCAAAATATTATGCCATTGTAACATTCTCAGGCTTAAATGTTCAGGAGCTATATGATTATGAACAAAAATACCTAGCAAAGGCTTATGGTGTATTACTAATTTGAACACTCTTCTGAAAATATATTGGTGAAACTTTTTTAATGAAAAAACTAGAGCCAATGCTTCCTTGTCAATTTGACAATAGTTCTTTTCCACCTTTCACATGTGTGAGATATACATGGTATTGGCTACTCCCCATTTTCCATTATTAGTGCTAAAATTGCACCAACATCCCACTCTGAAGCTTCCATTGCAATTTGAACTGGCTGATTACTGTTAAAGCGCACTAACAACTTATCATACATCAACAGTGCCTTTGTCTTTTCAAAATCTATATCTTGTTTTTTGGCCTAATCTCATTTTTGTTTCTTTTATACTAACTCATATAAAGGCTGTGCAACCAGCATCTCATTTTAAAGAAATGGCTCAGAAAATTAAACAAGCCCAAAAAGCTTGTAATTGCTTTACATTTTTCAGCTTATCCACATTTTTACAAACCTTCATTTTTTCAGGAAAAGCCCACTTGCCTTTTTTCGAAATGATATGCCTGAGTAAAACCAATTCATTAGTTTGCTACACTGATTTTTTCAGCTTTTAATCTAATTCCTGCTTTATTCAGCCTTTTACAAACTTTTCTTACTCTTTTGCATAATGAATCAAGTGAATTCAGAAATCAGTATGTCATCAGAATATATTATAACTCCTTCCAAACCTTGTTAGCTATTTTTGCTTGGAAAATAATGGAGGCAGTAGTTATACAGAACAATAATATGTTGCATTTAAACAGGATGTCACAAGTGTTAGAATTTGTGCCATTCTTTCTGTCACTACTATTTGTTAGTATACTGATTTTAAATCTAGCTTCATGAAAACATTTTCATTGGCTAATGCTGCCAGTACTTCTTTTATGTTTGGCAGCAAATATGCCTCCTTATTTAAAACCTATTCACCGTAACTCTATAATCTCCACAAAGTCTGATTTGTCAGGTTTTATTATAACTACTATAGATGTGTCCCAATCTGAGAACTCTATTGGGTCATCTCAACCAAAACCTGAAGTTTGTCTTCCACTTTGGCACATTATGTAAATGGTATCTTTCTAGGTTTACATATTATTGGAGTTGCATTCTCTATTAACTCCCTGTTCACAGGGTTTGTACTGATCAAAGTTAAATCATTTTCAAATAATTTAGAAATGTTTTTTGTCATTTTTTTGTTCATTCATGATATTTTTAATTATATTAATATTGATTCCAATCACATTAAACCATTTATGTCCTATAATGGGACTAACATCCCATTTCACTATATATAAAGTTTTTTTTCACTATTTATATATTTAACCAGTACTTCTACTATTCCCTTAATCTCTATCTTATTTTCACTTTTATATTATGCCTTTATAGAAATATTTTTTATTTTCATGTTATTTTTTCCTACACTTATTTTTCTCTATAGTTCTTCAGATATTAATGTAATTGCTAATCCACTATCTATCCCCATTTTTACTTCTGTATCTCACATCTCAACATTTGTCATGAACAGTAAGTCTTAAGAAAACATGATTTTTATGGAATTTAGATAGATCATGAATGTGTGGAATTTTGCTGAAATATGCTGATAATTTACATTTTTTTGAATCACCGAAACACGATATTTTCTGAATAATATTATATAGCCTTGTTATTATAAAAAGTAAAATAATTTAATCTTTTGTATTATTATACTGCTAGGAACTTTCCTATTTTGTTGTTCTAAATGTAAGTATCTATTACAACCATGCCATTACCTTTTACAGTTGTAATAAAATTGTTACAGTACAGTCTCAATATAATAAAAAGAACATATGAAAAGAACATTATTACATGTGAACATTTAGAAATAGATTGTTAGCTGTATTATTCAATAAAATTCACAGCAAAATTTTAAAAATAAAATGATAGATGCATTCAAAAGAAAGGTATATTTCATATCTGTAAGCTTGAAATTTCTAATGTTCATTCATTTTAAGAAACTGATACTCATTCTGAATTTCAATAGAAGCAAATCTCCAAAATTGATAATTAGAATTTTCAATTTTGTCTTGTTACTGAGACATGAAAATGATTTAAAGAGTGTGGTGAAAGAAAACTTGATTGATATTTAATTAAGCAAAAGCTTATTTCTTTATTTTGGCAAACCATTACCAAAAGTCACTAATGAATTTATGGCAAATAAGCTAGCCCTTTCACTAACTTTCAAATTTATTTTGGTTAAGACAAAATTGAATAACCACTTACATAACACATACAGATGTGTACATTCCAAACACAACAAATGATAAAAATAATAGTAAGAATCATAATAATAAATATTCTCCAATATAAAAATGACAAAATGTAAACACAATCTTAGTTTGAATTCATGGGCTATTAGACATAACTTAATTACTTTAAAGTATCCAAGCTTTTATTAGAAAAGTTGAGTATTTCATTTAAATTATTAACTTTATTTTATTTACTGATCATTAAAATATAATGTTTTAAGGGAAAATATTCAAGATGAGAAAAAAAGACTCAATTATAAGAATCACACAACAGCAACAAACAGTATGACTGATATGCTTAGGCTTTATAAACACAAAATGTTTAAAACTTTTATTAATATAAAGATGGAAATATATGAATATAGCATGATCACACTTCCAAAAGAAGTGCAGAAACATTTTTATTCAAAGACTGAATAAATAAAAAAAGTGAATGATAAATAGAATCAACATAACAAAAAGTGGTTATATGACTAAAAGTGAAGCTACAAAAGTCAACATGTTCAAAGCCAAGCAATGTAAGCTGGTAATTATATTTTAATTAAAATAAATATATAATCCTAATTTCTTGATTGAATATTAAAATAAATATTGACGTTTATAATCAATGTAAGAATTTAAAACTAAAACTTCAATGATTGACAAGAAGACTTAAAAGGATTAATGGATTAATACTGCAAAAAAGATACAATCATTTTGATGATCATGATTACTTTATTTTTTTGATCTATTAATAATAAAATTGATCTGATAATCCTATTAAATCAATCAATGATACACTTCTTTATATATTAAAGTATTTTCAAGAGAATGATGTTGCATACCCGTATAATTTGAATACTTATACATGAAATAATATGACTTATTTTAGTACTATCTGTATATAATTAACTTATCTAAAAATATTTTGTTATTGAAAACAGCTTAATCTCAAAATCTGAAAAACACAACAGATGAAAGATCTGATAATTTTTTAAAATGTGATTGCAATATATTATGACAAAATCAAATGAAATCATTTAAGAATATATAATGCTATGAGGCTGTGATATGTAGTCTTTAAGATGGTTAAATTGTTTAGTATATTAATGTGAAAAAAATTAATTGTCTTGGGATATAATTGCCATCAGTGGTAGTAAAAGTATTTTAAAATTTTTATTGAATGGATAACTTCCATTCATAAACTATTATCAGAGAAATTATGTTTAAACATCTATTATTTTAGATAAAGTTTTTACAGGCAAACCAATTTCAATGCATATAGCAATAGTGAGGATTTGATTACTATTCATGTTAATTTGATCAAGCATTTAGATAACTGAAAAATCTTGTATCCAATTTTGAAAATAGTTTAGTTATTTACAAAAGTTTATTCCTAATCTGAAGCTGTTATATAATGGAAAGTTATTACTATTGGTAGAAAATCTGAGATTTTTAAAATAAAATAGGTATTAAATAGGATCTTATAATAATAGTTTGATGAATCAGCCACAAATATATAAATAATTTAGATAGTGGAATTTTTAATTTGGGTTGATTTACATAAAAAATATTCTAATCCGAAGATAATTATACCCTATATACATGTGCTGCAATATTATTTTAATATCTCAATAAAGTTTTGTTGAGTATGAAGGATACTCTCAAACTGATGCACAAAATAGAAACTTTGAAAAGATAACAGTGGCCATCTTATCTTTGTACCTAAATTCACTTATATAGACAAATCTATAGTGCATTGAAATGAGAGTGCAAAGATCTTCTCTGTTAATCATTTTATATCCAGTAACTTTATTCTCTCTATTAACTGTCACAAAATCTTCCACTCTACTACCTGTTAATATTATGAAATATTAAAATTTATATAACTCTATTCAATTTACTAGCACAGATACAATAATAAGAGATAGAATAAAAATAATAGATGTAAAGTGATTAATGGAAGACCTTCACACTCTCATTCCAAGATACCTTAGATTGGGCTAAATAAAGAAATTTAAGTACAAAGACTGCCACTCTTATCTTTTCAAAGTCTCAATCTTGTGCTTTGGTTTGAGAATATTCTTCATACTCAACAAAACATCACTGAAACATTAAAACAACATTACAGTGCATGTGTATAGGGTGTAATTTCCTTCTGATTAAAATTACATATGAATACTGTGCTAGTAAATTAAATAGAGAGTTATTAAAAATCATATTTGTGACTTCTAAAATCATACTATTCTGTTGATATGAAAATTTGCCACAAATTGGAAAAAAATGTACAAGATATTCTTAATATTTGAATGCAATTTATAAAGTGTTTGATTTATTAACTGATATTTCAGAAAGTTTCTGTATTAGCCAGATATGGAACAAAAATTTTAAAAAAGTTTTAACTTGGAGAGTTATCAGCTTAAAAATATAAAACAATTAAAAATCTTAATAGTATTTAGTTATAAAGACAGATTTGGGTATTAATGGCAACACAATTTTCAGTGCAGATAATTGTATTTTATTATAGTTACATAAATATATTAAATAAATTAGCTATACATTCTTTGTATAAAGTTTTTATTCTGTGTTATGAATAAGGATCGTATGGACAATAATACTGATCCATTTCATTTTTCCGACGCGTTTAGCATTTAGAAATATATGCGGTTATGATGACATTAAATCTATGATTGTAAGGATATATTTTCATTGGATTAAGCATGGTAAATTTGCATGTGGAATCTGAAAAAAGGTATGCTAATTATTTTACAAAGATTATTTCAGTCATGCTAAAGTAAAACAAAATTGAAAAGAAATGCATTTAACAAGGCTGTAATTATTTAAAATAAAAAGGTTTGTTTTAGAAGGGGTCAACATGATAAATGTAAACATATTTATTATTTACATATTGGTTTATATAATGTTTAAAAATTCATCTGTAATCTCATATACTTCCTGTTTTTCTTCTGCTGTTAAAATAATAGTTGATTATGAGTGTCAGGTAATAGTAATGGTAATAAACTATTTACATTTGTAAAATATTTATTTATTATTAATAGTAAAAAAGTTTTATAACATTTATAATGTTATTAAAATTTCATTATTATTAACACACACATTTTAATAATTTATGTTTACTGAAATTATAACTTTTCAAACTGTGAAATAATACATTCTTGGAAATAATAATTTCGGAGTTGGGAACTATTAATTATATCTGTTTTTCATCAGTTGAAAATTGAATGCCTGTTAATGTTTGATTATGGTATAAACAATCAACATTGTTGTCTGTAATTTAATCAAGATCCTAGGTTCCTGGTAATCATACATTGAATATATAAATTAATACCTTGCTAAAACTAAATGAAAATGTTAGTTAATTATATTTTATTTAATGTGATTTTAATTTTAATATATTTATTAAAAATGATTGTCTCATGAATCTATAATGAAGTTAAAATTTAGTTTTTATTTTACTTAATTTCTTTTTTTGTTCTTGACAATTTAATGAGCAATATAATTACTAACTAATTAATAGCCCATCCATTTTGTAGTTTTTTTCCAAATGCGTATTATTAACTTCTTTTTTTTTTTTTTTAATAATGTTCAATTTTTTAAAAAAAATTTTCCAGTATCATCTCTAGTTTAGTTCCCTTTGAAAGATAAACAATAGTCTCAGTGTCTATAAGAATGGAATACCCCCCCCCCATTGTTAATCAGCACTTCATTATTATTTTATGTTTACATTTCTTTCAGCACATGCCTTAACACTTTTTCTTATCAAACCAAGTCAACGTTCTAAAAGAAAATCCTAACTCTATTTGTAGTTTTAAAAAGTTTTTCATGATCGAAATTTCGGTCATATCTAAAGTCTGAACATGAGGCAAGACTGTAGTCTTGGCGAGCAATTGATTCATCTCATGAGGACTTTCATGCTTCATTAATTTTTTATTTGTTTTGTCCAGACCATGATTAATTCGACTCATTAATGACTCTTTTATATCTCTCTTCATTATTTCCAGAGTATTCTCTACTGTTATTATTTATTTTTAAACTTCATTTATAAAGATAAATTTCATGCGTTTTAACCATAAGTTAAAACAGATAATATTCATTCATCAAAGGTGTCTTGTTTGTTATTATCACCTTTTTTAATATAATGTTCTAATTTTTATTATACCAAGTAACATTTCAAATTTTATTTTTTTACTTTTTTCTTCCATTCCATTTATTTTGGCCAATACACTTAATTTTAAATTTTCAGTTCAATTTTTATCCTCTATATTGTTGTAAAAAATTATTATATTTACAATGCCAAAATAATGTAAAAAATAACACCGATGATGAGAAAGTGTCATTACTTGATTGTTTTACTTTATTGCCTAGTTATTCGATGTCTTTAGATAGAATATTTAATATAAATGAATTAACATACGTGCAAAATGTATCTGATTATAATAAATCTGCTACACATTATCTAAATATTATCCTATTTTTGCAGATCTCATTTCTAACTAGATTAACCATATATGCTAGTTCTAGTTATTGACATTTTTTAATCAGATTTTTTTTTTTTTTTTACAAAAGTAAGGTATTACAGCAAATTAAAAAAATACAAATAAAACATATATAGTTTGAACAAAATAATTAAAACTCTTCTCAAACTGTGCTATATTTTTGATATTCTATATTGCCAAATAGTAATATATAATAAAATATAACTTTATTCCTTTTACAGATAAAAATTTAAGAATGTATTTTAAAACGATGTCAGTTTCGTAAATTACAAAAAATAATTAAATCAATAGAAAAAAAATATTCAACGTGGCTGAGTATAGAAGAGATCATATGTTTCTACTTGTGTAGCAGGTACTCCACTAATTACAACTGTTATATTAGTCAACATTCCAAGATCATCAATTTCAAATATGATGAAATGGTAGAATGAAACCTTCTAAAATCGATTGTAACTAAAATTAAAAACTTATTGAAAGATTTCATTACTAATAATTGTAGCCAAAACCATAATATAATTAGAACAGAATAGAGATATATAGGGTAGATTAGCACAGATTTTCACATGACCCACCACTCTCCACACTATCTTTTAACACTGTTACACTTGAACACATATATGTTGAAAAGATAAATAATCACCAATAATATGTATTTCATGCAAAGGGTGGCCTTTGAGCATTCCATCATCAGATTTTCAATAGGATGGATGAAGAGCTGGAGTGTGGAGTAGATTGAAGCCTGTTCATTAAAGTATGAGATTTGGCTATCTTAATATATATCGGAGCACTTATAGCATATATGGGTAGAGATGGTAATCTGAACCAATTGATGATTGCTGGTTTAGCATGAAATATGTATATTGGTGATTATTTATCTTTTCAACATATATGTGTTCAAGTGTATCAGTGTTATGAGATAGTGTGGAGAGTGGTGGGTCATGTGAAAGTCTGTGCTCATACACCCTAAATACTACATATATAGATACAGGTATATAATAAGCTTGTGTGTTTCAGTTATAACAGAATAGTGATGTACATCTGTATAATTCATTGCCTTTCAAAACAAGTCATTATAATCACATCATCTGCAGATCAGCTGCAGTATTGGTTGTTCTTATATAAAAACCATGGTGCACAAGTTTTAACATCATGACCAAAAGTGACCTTAGATTGAAAATATTATTGTATTTTCAATTTCCTTTTCATAGTTTTGTAGTTAAGTAGAGATAAAAGGTGTTTGCTGGAGGGTTGCATTAGATCCTAAGATCTAGGTGCAATGCTGTCAGATCCAAGACTCCTCACTGATGAAGCCCACAAGCCAGAAACTAGTCTGGGGATATTGGATGAGTAGGCACTAGATAGGGATTTTATTCACAAGCCTTCTGGCATACATTGATTACTCTAGTTGGCACAGGGTGGCACTACTGTATGGAGAGTTTTGCCTTGTTTAATAACTTTTATGTGGTAGTATAAGATATGGTGATCATGTGATATTCTTTCTATGCTGTTATTAAAAAGATTATTATTATTCAGTTGTTTTTCTAGATCTATGGTGCAAGAATAGAGAATCCATTATCTGCTTTACTCTGCCAATCTGGCAGAGAGCAAGCTAAAAACTTATCACTGAGATCTGAAAAAGAAGCTGTCAACACGACAAGAAAACACCCAAATGTATGTTTACTATGTATTCCTGTGAGATGAATAAAAGTATGATGTTCTGTGATTCAAGGTAAAGCTATCTGCCAAACCAAGATTTAATTAATATGCAAACATTGTAAATAAAGTTAAAATAGTAATTTACATCTATCATCACCATATCTATGGTTTAATGGAAACGTTGAAAAATAAAGAAATACCTAAAGACTGAATGTGAACTTCTGATGCTGTTTCATATTTAATGAAATATGTTAGTAACTAGTTACTTATGTAGACTGTTTATGAGCAGGGTATGGCAAGAGATTTTAGTTTGTTCTATTTATTATGCTACAAGTTATTTGGTGATAATTGCATAAATTTTTTTTTCATGTGTCATAGCATCAGCTGGGAAGTGAACTCACTAACCTGGACAACTGCTTGCAAGGTAGCTAGGCTGATCTCTTGACCACCAATGCTTGACAATTGCATAAAATTTATTTTAGAAAAGGCAATTAGCTTGTAATTGCAATCTCTTGCCATGTTATTAAACATTTGTATGTTAATTAAATTGGTTACTTCCACTTTAAAGAAAATGTCAACAATATTTAAATTAGAAAATTAATAAATTATTAATGATTTTCAATCCTACTGTATATAGATAGGTAGATTAAGGTTATATTAAGTAGATGTCAGTTTGAGCAAACTATTCTTGCATTTTAAGATAATGTAACTGATGAAATGGGCAACTGTTAACTTTCAATTCAGATTATGCCTTGTAACACATTAATATTAAATGATTGTAACATCATCTGTGAATTTCTCATCAATTACAGTCATTATTTTGTTTTAACAGTAATGTATGGTTAGGTGATTAATTCCTATTGTATGTTATCTTTTATTTCATTCATGTGTAGTGATACGTTTATGACTACAGGTCACTTTTATATGTTGTACCAAATAGTCTTAAAAGTAGTACATGGTAGAAGTTTAATTCCTTCTATATGCTTATAATTTACACATATATTTACTCTTATGTAAAAACTATTGTAGTACAGATGCTATTGCCTGTATTTTACAATTATTTTATTATTTAAGTTCTTGCTAATATCATTGCCTGGAATTGTAACAGCAGTCAAATGGTAAGATTGTTCTTAGTTTATAATCTTGTATTATCATCATATGGCAAATACATTCCCTTTTATAATAGATGTAATAAAAGGTGAGAGCAATTAGGTGTGTAAGCAGAGATTGGAATTCATTCACAAACAGCTAATGCTAATAATATTCTATAATAGTAGTTTTAAATATGAATTGTTTAAATGTATTTAAATATAAGCTACCATATAATATATCTGTGCATAAATTAAAATAATTTAAATTAAAATAAACTTATCTACCATGAATTAATTTAGAAAGAAATTAATCAAAGTGCCAGGATGTGTGTTATTTTGTATACATGTAATAAACTGTATTTGTCTCATTAAGACTGGCATTTTGTCATAATTCTATGCAATAAATAATTTAAGTAAAATAGTTAAGAGTCTTTGGCTACTCCCTGATCTTAATAGAATATAAAAGAAAAAGTGTCAATCATTGACATTAGAATGTGGAATGCATATGTGGATTGTTCTCAGGTGATTTTCATGTGGGCTTCACAAATTTTGATAGTTATAATAATGTACCAGTCACTTCTTCACTTCTTTTGATCACCAAAGGTGCCACTAGGTCACTAACTACCTAGATAATTTAATTTATGTTGATCAAGAGTTGATGATGATGAATGATACCAGCTAGACACAGGGAGAGACAGATATCTTTAACATTATTCATACAATTAAGAAAAGAACACTGAGACAAACATTAGCCAAAATAATTCTAAATGATTTTAAATTTTATTAAATTCAAAAATAAATCCCAGGCAGACAAAAATATAAAAGTTTGACTTAGATTTCTCAGTGGATTTATCACAGAGTGTATAAGAATATTGAAACATTAAACACCCTGGCAGATAAATTCATTTTCCCACCTAAGAATTAAAAAAAGGATTTATAATATCCTCCTGCTAATGATTTATAAAATGCAAATTCTAGTTTCTTTGTTTAGAGATTTCAAAACAAAGAAGACTTGTACAGAATACAATGAAACAGCGCAGGTGAGCTTTCCTTAGCCTGGAAAAGAAACATCAGAACTAAGAATGTCATATGTTTGCAAACACCCATGAATGACCACATTCAAAATCATCAAGGTTGAATCCAATACATGAAGAGAAAAGATTATGGTATTACATAATCTGAAACAGAGGAAAATGAAAATCTCTACTGAGTATAAAAAACAGAACAATATAATCGATAAAACATTAGCCAAAAGATTTGCAGTCTGCAGGAAACACAAACCAAGCTTATCTAAATTAATTATAATGAAAAAGGGACAGATGAGTTAAAAGAAAATTATTAATATCTGAACTAATATTTAGCAAGGTTTAGTAATATAAAAAAGAAAAACACTAAGTATATAAAATATAAACTCACAATATACTCTCAGATAAGTAAAATTAAAAATACACACTATAAATAAAATACATAAGAAAATAATTAAAGATATATAAATGATTCTGTGAAATAATTTATAGAGGCAGGTTTCTTTTTATATTAAGTTGAGACGTTAACAAAAGATTTAAAGCCTGGTTTTAATATGAAAATGTGAGTTTATCTTTGTGATATAATGTTCAGTCCAGCAGGAGATGCAAAGTTTATTCCTATCTAGAGTTCATCATGAAGGCTTGATTTCTATTTCTTTGGTCAGGGCATGAAGGCAATATGTAGGATCAATTCTGAACTAGGCAATTAGCTCATGTTCTTGAAATCTCAAATATGGAGCTCCAGGGTTCATCTTTCAAAAGGTTTAGCAGTGCATATTATAAAAAAGATTTCTCATGGTGTGTAGTTTGACATTCTGTAGGGACAATCACTATTTAGCAAATAGTAGTCAGTAATATGATATCAGATTTTTTATTAGCAGACAGCAAAAATATAATATCAGCAATTGTGATAAAAGATATGAACAATGATCTTTAAAATATAAGGCAGCATAGCAATCCAAATAAGTATCACCAACAAAATAATAAGAATGAATAATAATAATCATCAGAATAATAATCAGTCCAAAACCCAGGGCTATTTATGTGAACTGTTATCTCCCATTTAATTTTTAATTAGAAGTTTTGACCAGGGTAAATCTCTATCTCCTGCTTAATATTAATTTAAAAAACAACATCTGACCAGGGCTCTTTATCTATTTCAAAGTTAATTTAAAAAAATGTAAAAATATGTCTCAGCTTTTAAAAATAGATTAAAATCAAAAGTAAAAGAAACCTAATTGCAGTCAAAAGTTTTAAAATTAACATACATTTTCAAATAGATTAAAACATTGCTTGCTCTTAATTACTGTAATGAAAAAAAAAAGACAAAAGGAAATTATTTTAAACTAAAATCCATTGAATAAATAAAATCACAGAATTTTAAAATATAAATGAATATGTGCTTTATTGCATGTACTCTTAATACATAAAAAAAATAACATGCAAAACTTTTAAATAGTTTTCTTTTAAGCTTTATAAGTATAAAAGTTATTTTAATTTTGTGATGGAACTTTTGAAGCATATAAAGCATCTATTCAATACATATCTGAAATAATTAAAATAGTATGCAAAAACTTTGTACATTGCTTATAGATTTAAAATTTAATTGGATTAGATAGTTTATATGCTTTAATTAAACTTACAGGAAATTAAAAAAGAGAGAAATAAAGTGAAGGAGGGGGGGGCAGATACATCTTAGAAATTGGCCAGGTTTTTATTCGAAAGGGTCATTGGATATTTCCTTTTTTTCACACAGAGTTATAGAATGTCTGAAATATATTTGTTGTGACTACTGTCTGATGAACTTCAAGCATCAGATAAGCCAGATTCTACTTTGACAGCTATTGATTTATTTTTACCCTGTCAAATGAATAAAATATGGGATTGAAAATTTTTTATTGGAGATGCAATCTTAACAAATATTAATATTTCATTAGTTAGAAAATTTATTATTGTTGTTTACTAATTTACTTTTAAATATAAAAATCAAAAATATAAATAAAATACACTTAAACTTTCAAAATTTATTAGGTTTTTATCACAATAAAATTTTAGCAAATTAATTAAATTCATTGATTCAGTACTTCTATGTGGATGATAACTCACTAGCAGTTATGATACCATATTATTTTAATTAAGCATTTCAAGTAGTCAATATATTATTTATTTGTTTTGAGATGCCAAGAAATTATTTTATCAGACAGTTAAAAATAGCCAGATAACTATTTACCAAATGATAGTTTTTTATTTGCATTGTAGAAAGGGAGATTATAAATTCATTGGTAGGATATTATTTTAGACTAGAAGGTGTTAAAAGTATCATTTATTTTAAAAATCTCCTTTCTTGAATTTGTATAATACATAAAATAATATCATCTTTAAACTTTATGTAAACATTTAAAACCTAATAGTAAAACTTTTAGTTTCTAGATTTAAAAAGACGTAGTTTTATAAGTGCAAAGTCAATATCCTTTTATGTAGTTTAGAAAACTTCTCTAAGTTTTGAGTGTTAAAACATTTAAAATTTTTAAATGACATTATCATCATCATCATCATCATTATTGTTTATTATTATTATTATTATTATTATTATTATTATTATTTCAATGATAAGCTTTATTTAATTTAAAGGGTTACAACAGTTTACATAGCTTAGATTGCTGTGTTTACATGGGCAATCTGTATAACAGTTTATTTATTGTTTTACATAGGATTATAAGAATTTTTACATGCTGTGGATTAGTTATATGGTTTCACATAGCAAGATTGCTGTGGTTACATGGGGAATCCATAAATATAGGGTTACATATATAAAAGTTGATTTATTGATTTACATGAGATTGCAAAAATATTTCATGCTATGCATTAGTTAAAAGGGTTTTATTAGGCTTGGATTGCTGTGGTTTCATAGGCAATCCATAGATGTAGGTTTATGCATTGTAATGATCAGGATTCATATGCCTTGCTAACATGTTGCAGAGTCTACTCACCAGGGACAAAGAGCAGTACCATAGGTAGGGTCAACTACCAGAAGCACTGAGTTTAAACCTGGCTAGTTAGCTCCACAATGCAATCTACACAACAATGTATCTGATGCTACTCTAGAAAAATTCTCTTTAGGCCAAGGGGGTCAAAGAGATACAAGAGACTCTATATCTAACTCATTATAGTGGATCTAATTTGATCATAACTAATATTCATAACTATCCTATTTAAACCTGAATACGATTATTATTGAAGTGAGATATTTTTAGGATATATGTTAAAATGAATAGACATAGTACAGCAGACATAAAATAAAACATTCAGTTTTAATTATAAAACAAAACATAATTATAGCATAAGGAATCAGTGTTTTTACAATTTTCCCTGAATCATTATTTACAGGCTGTCTATCCAATCATCTGGGTAAGAGCAATTACAGACTTTATATAATATTATGCTTATGTGATTATTGAGAACAATCACAATACAAGGTTTTAAATTACAAGTGATAATCTTGTCCACAGATATACCCATCTTATTTGCAACAATTTAGAACTACATTTGATTTATACTATATTCATAATTATTCTAAGGCCATATTATTTAAGGCAAAAATGGCAACCAGTGGGAGGAAGGTGTCATAAGCAAAATAAAACAAACATCAAGACTTAAAGGGATGTGTGGTACTCATAGAGATTTGATATGGAAAACTCAAGGTGCAGTATTTTGAAACTACGAATCTAATGGAGAAATAGGAAAAGAATGAAAGGACTGGCTTCTTGCCAAATGTCTTTTTAAAAATAGTCACATAAGCATAATCGGGCATAAGGGACCTTGCCTCTATTACTCCCCGACTGCATTATAGGAGTGAATACCCATGGAAACACATCAATATGTCTGATTACTGGGAAACAAAGAGATACCAGTGCTGATTGTGTATCATTTTAAGTTCCAAGGCTTGGAGAGGAAATATCACATCTCTAAATATATAACACATCTATAATGTAAATATACTTTAATAACTTTTACTTTAAATCCATGCTTCTAAATTGATGACTCATCTCCCAAATGTCTACATTTAACAATTTGAAACTTCATTTACACCCTCAAATAACATTATTATCTGGTTTAATGTAACAAGTAAATCTTATCTAAAGCAATAAAGGGGTATTTAACTCATATTATATATTAGTGCAATTTCTAAATAATACATCTGCCATCCAGCTATTCATGGTACACTCACATTGATAATTAACTAAGCAAGACACCAAATGCGTATTTTATTAGTTTAAACAATTATTATTATATAACTGAAATCATTAACATATGGGAGACTAATGTACTTGTAAATAAATTATTATAAAATATAACTAAAATCATAAAACATAAAAATTTTGGAATCAATAAAATACACATTTGTTACTAATGTAAGTTATTATATAATAAGGTTTGGATAATTTCTGAGCTGGCAGTTTATTAAATATGAGGAAAGAAGTTTTAGCAATTCTATTCTGATAATCTGCACATTATGGAAGCTGCTCTTAATTACACTTTATTATTTGGAAGAGAGCTAACCTGGTCAGAAATTATCTAGGCATGGTATTACATAAGTAAAAGCAACAATAATAAAAAATATAGAACAAGTACCCAAGATGACAGATAGAAGCTCAGGTAAGTTATATAATATAAAAGAAAAACAGATAATTTAGAGTTTAACATATTGACTAAGAAAATTATAATATAATGGCATTTACATATAGCTGTAGCATTTTAAGAAGGAAAATTTATAGTAATCCCAGATCTTGGATACAGGTTACCTGTTTATTTAAGATGATTGTGCATGTTTGATCAGTCATTGATTATTCATCTGTAACAGCAGCATTTCTATCCTGGGTTTTTAAGGTCTTATTTGGTTTAAAATTATTTCCATCATGTAGCATTTAAATCAACAACAATTCACTGACAGTTCATCTTTGGAGACTCAGACACATTTTAGGCCAGAGGAGAATATTTTGCATATCTTCTACTCAGTCATAGCAAGATAAAACATTTTCATAATGTCACTAGCAGTGATGAGGTTGGATGATTTAGATTTTTAAAATGCTAACCTTAGTGTCTTTTTTATTTTTTTATACTAGTGTTTCTTTTCAAATTTTGCAGATCGATCACATATGGCCTAGAGTACAGATGGTTTTCTCTCCAGTCCATGCCTGTGATCGATCTGCAATACCGTCAGGTGAATTAATTCATTAGCACAAGGGTTTTATATTTGTTTTGTATAATTTTACATCTGATTATAAACTACAAAATAGCTTTTAAACAAAGTGAGAAACTTTAGGTAGAATTTTAAGCAATCTATTGTCTTTACCCATTAAGTATGACTTTGCAAAATCTAAAATAACAAGCAGGAAATATATTTTTATAAATAGATTTAAACAGTTTTTAGGATTCCTTATTTTAAAATATTATATAATAAAATTAAAAAATAATAACTGACATTAATGCTATATAACTTTAAAATAAATATTAAAATTTATTTAACACATTATTTGATTTAATATTTAGGTCCAATATTGGAATGTGTGTGTGGTTATGGCTAATTAGACAGACTCTTATATACATCATATACATAATACTGTTATATGCACACAATCCAACATATAGGGTTTAAATTCAGGTAGGATGTAGGTAGTGGGTGGAAGACCTTAGAAGAGATGGAATTAAAGTGAAGTTAAGATTTGAACTCTAATCTTACTGTTTCAGTATGTAAAAGTTGATTGATTGATTTATTCTGTGGATTAGTTACAAAGGTTTTACATAGCTTAGATTGATGTAGTTACAAGGGTAATCTGTAATTGTAGTTTTCCACTTGTAAAAGTTGTTTTATTGGTTTACACAAGATTACATAAATTTTATAGGGTCTGGATTGCTGTATCTACAGATGAAATCCAGGTTTAGTACTATGTGTGGTTGTGTTGCTTTGGTAACCTGGGTGAGGACTAGAAATTTCCATTGTAGTGTGGCAATTCTCTTTGAAGTCTGGCCTGGTGTGAGATCAATGTCAATATTGTTATTCTTCAGGGTATTTTCTTTTGGTGACCAGGCTTTCTTTTAGTTTCAAGGGTAATGTGGGTTGGGGTGAATGTTTGTAGGAGCCCTGATAGGATTGCCATGTCTATTTTCTGGTGCATTTGAATAGACAAATATTGCAGAGGTGCAGTGGTACATATATGAGATAGTGTGGATAGTTGGTGGGAGCTTGAAATTCTGAGTTCAAATTCCTTATATTTTACAATTAAGGTTTAGGTTTGTGAAGAGTGCCTGGTTTTCAAATATTTACATATAAGCTTGTATCCTGCCCAGCCCTCTTTATGTATTTAAATGGATAAAGTCCTATACATGAGAGTTCAGAGTGACTTCAGGTGAACATGGGCTTGGCAATAATGTTGGCATCTGTATGGGATTTGGCTTTCCATCATCAGATTTTCAATGATATGGATGGCTGGAAAGTTGGAGGTTGGAATAGATTGAAGCCTGTCCATTAAAGTGTGAAGATTTGCTATCTTAATATAAGCTGAGCACTGATTATATATATATGTGTGGGAGATGGTAATCTGGACTAAATGATGAGTTCTGGTTTAGCATGAAATATGTATATTGGTGATTATTTATCTTTTCTACAATGTGTGTGATCATTTGTATCAGTTATATGAGATAGTGTGGATAGTTGGTGGGTGCTTAAAAGCCTGAGATCAAATCCCCTATTTTTACAATTAAGCTCCAGGTTTGTGAAGAGTGCCTGGTTTTTAATTAGTTAATATTGGTTGCAGTTGTTAAATTGGACTTTGTGGTAAGCTGGTCAGACTCTGGGTCTAGCTGTGCACTGGAGGTGGGAGCAGAGTAAGACTTTTGATGAAGTTTAAGATTGAGATTAATGTGTAGAATGTCCTAATATCCAGAGAGGACTGGTGGTACATTGTTGAATTGGAGTTTGTGGTCTGTTGGTCAGACTCTGGATCTGTGTGTGTTAGAGGTGATAGAAAATGTAGCTTTTCATACAATTTAAGTGTGAGATTCATGTCTAGTGTCTAGACAAAATCTAGGTAGGTATTTAGGTTTAGCATTGATATTAGAAGTGATTTATGTTTTTAGAAATTATCTAGTGACTTGATGATAGTTGAAGATTTGAATGAGAAATTAACACAAAATTGGAAATCAGTTTTTAATTGATTGGAAATTGAAAAAAGTATATAAAGTTTTTTTTTTGCTAGCCTAAGGTTTTGACTACTTTATAAGCATAAATAACACAGCTTGTTAACTCAGTTGTGAGCAAATGAACTAAATGCTGGGAACTTGAAATCAAATTTTTATTATTAAACAAAAATCAGAGATTGCTACAATAATGTTAAAATAAGTGTATGTCTGACTGAGCTTTGGACTTTGAAACTACATGCTGGTATTATTGAGGGCAAACACTGATTGTGTGATGGCTTTTTTTAAAAATTATCATTAGGTAACTTGATTTCAATTGGAAGTTTGAATAAAAAAATGTAACCCAAAGTTAGAAGTAAGTAATCAACTGATTAAAGGTATATTATTATCTTGTTTTAGACTAAGATTTTGAATTCTTTTTAAGCATAAAAACGAAGCTAGTTAACTTGTTTATTTAGTCAGTGAATTACTTATGGGGAAATTTGTAACTGAATTTTTTTTCCCCAGTAAAAATCAGACTTTGCCATAATAAGATTAAAAATTGGCTTAAGTTTGACTGAACTTTGGATTTTGAAATTGTGTGCTGGTAATGATGGTGGTAAGCATCTGGTCATGTGATTATTTTGTCACCATATTGTTTTCGAAAAATATCATGGGATAACTTGATTTTAATTGAATTTTTGAATGAAAAATGGAACACAAAAGTATTAAACAATTACCAACTCATTGGAAATTGAAAAAGGTATATCAGGATAAGGTTTAAACTTTGAGTACCTTTGGAGCATGAAAAAGTAGACCATGCTGACTTGGTTGTAAACAACTATTATTATTATTATTATTATTATTATTATTATTATTATTATTATTATTATTATTATTATTATTATTATTATTATTATTATTATTATTATTATTATTATTATTATTATTATTATTATTATTATTATTATTATTATTATTATTATTATTATTATTATTATTATTATTATTATTATTATTATTATTATTATTATTATTATTATTATTATTGTCCTGGACAAATCACATTACCTATCTTTGTCAACGGTTACGTAATTTAAACTATATGTTTTATTATTTAGTTAAATTTCTTCCTAGGTCTGCTCTCATTTTTATTTACATTGCCTGTTATCAGAGTATTTTATCTTACAATATCATTATTTGGGGTAATGCTTCTCCACATATTTTATCTTCTTTGCGTGTTTTGCAAAATTATACTTTGCGCATTATTTTTGGTAGATCTCGTTCCTCTTCTGTTCGAGATATTTATATTGCATTTGGTTTATTTGATGTAAATCACTTATATCAATATAGAGTTATTTTTGATATTTTTTGTGCTAAACCTTTTCTGAATTCTAGAGTTTATGTTCTAAATACTCGTCTTTCTAATAAATTTCAATTACCTTTACCAAAATTTTTTAAGGAATCTAGTAGAAGACAATATGTTTATTCTGGGTCAAAGTTGTTTAATAAATTTGTATATGAATGTTCAATTGATCTGAATAATATTTCTTATATATCATTCAAAAAATATTTGTGTCAATGGTTGTGTAGTATGTATTAATTTTGGCATTTATTTTATTTATTTAATTAATTTTATTTATTTCCTAAACTGTTCTTTTGAGTTTTTGATTGTATTTTTATTTAATTTATTTTTACATGTAAATTCCACACACAAGATTTTTCTTGTTTGGAGTTTTTAAATATTTGTGATGTACTTTGTTTTATTTCATAGAATAAATTGAATTGAAATTGAAAAAAATTGAAATTGAAAATTATTATTATTATTATTATTATTATTATTATTATTATTATTATTATTATTATTATTATTATTATTATTATTATTATTATTATTATTATTATTATTATTATTATTATTATTATTATTATTATTATTATTATTATTATTATTATTATTATTATTATTATTATTATTATTATTATTATTATTATTATTATTATTATTATTACTACTACTACTACTACTACTACCACTACTACTACTACTACTACTACTACTACTACTACTACTACTACTACTACTACTACTACTACTACTACTACTACTACTACTACTACTACTACTAGTTTTAAAGTACTTTATTTGATATCATAAGAACATGTATGAAAATACAATTTAAAAACATGTTACAAAAACTGATCTACAATTTAGAATTGAAAATTATTAACAAAATTATTATTATGAATACATGAAATATTTTTACATTAATAATGTTGAAAAACTGAGGAAAAAAATTAATCAATAACAGTAACAATATTAAATACATATATGACGACAAAACTCACTTACATACAGCAAATATGCTATTCATATTTCACAGTGGTGTTGGTAATTTGATCAAACTCCAAGTGGCTGATACTATATCTGTTGGAGCTAGTGCTTGATCTCTTGTTTTAATTTTTCCTAACTTATTGAGAAAAAGTGATTTAAGTTTACGAGATGTGGGATTGAATATAAAGTGGCATCTCATAAACCAGAGTGTGTATAGTATAAAGATTGATATTCTTATTGTTGGAAACAACCCTCTTTGAATATTTTCTATCAATACTGTCAATGAGCATTTTGGATTATGGGTTATATCAGCAATTAGTTCTCGATATGTTTTGAGAGAAGTACACTGAGAAATAAAATGTTCTGTTGTTTCTTCTTCTTTATTACATAGCTGACAAATGGCATCTATGTTTGGAGATCTCCATCTTCCAGCCAGAAAAGCATTGGTAGGTAAAGCTCTAAGGTTGATTTTTATTAGAAAATCTAAATACTTAGGCTCCAAGTACCAGAATTTAAATTTTTGGATTACAGCTTTATTTGTGATATTAATTAAGGTAATGGGATTTTCAAAGGGACTGGAATTAGTTGTTATGTAATGTGCTTCCCAATACTTAATTTTAGTTGAGAAAAGATTTGTAGCAGGTACTTTGTGTTTGAATATTGTTTTTATTAGATTGTTAATGAATTTATTTTTAATAGGAGGTGAAGTGTCTGTAGGTGATATTGGAAGAAACACTTGGAAATTTTCATATGTCATATAAAGTTTCATTAATGCATTGTGAGTTTTTTGGTAATAGAATGTTGAAATGCAGTGTAATGACAGACCATTTTGTCTTGAATGTTTTTGCAGACTTTTGATGCTTATTATCACTGCCTTTTTATTCCATATGAGTTTGGTGCAAAAAGAGTTTTTTTTTTTTTTTTAAATGAGTTAATAAATTTAATGATAGGTGCATAGTAATTTATTTTTGGAAAAATTAATATATTAATGAGTGATATTTTACTATGCAATGAAAGATATGCTTTTGAAAGTGAGGTTGCCACCTTTTCAATTGCAGATATTAATTGTTCTTGTATTATCTTTCTCATTGCATTCATAGACAGATGAATTGGGAGACCAAAAAATTTGTGGGGAGGGGAACTGCAAACTGAATGAATTTGATTACCAGAAAGTATACTCCAAATAGATGTTTTTTCTTTGTTAAATTTTAAACTACAAGCTGCAGAGTAATTTCCTAAAATGGTATACATTAAAGGCAAATGTTTTTTGGATGGCAAAAAAATGACTATATCATCCATGTATGAAATATGATTGATGGATTGGTTTATGAGGGGTACATATATTCCTGGCAATTTAGATTCTATTTCTAGTAGGAGGGGGTTAATATATGTGATAAAAAAAAGTGAACTAAGGGGAGAGCCTTGTGGTATTGAGTTGTGTGGAGTGAAATCAGGGGACATTTTGCCATTAAGAGTAATGCGTATTTTTCTATTGATGAGCAGGTTTGCTAGAACATACATTATAGGTATTGGAATTTTATATTGACTAAGCACCTATAGCAGCTTGTCCACAGGCACCGAATCGAATGCAGCCTGTATGTCTAATTGAATTGCAATAGGTGCTGATTTTCTAGCTTGTCTTACATCCTCTATTAATATTTTACATAACATAAGTGCTTCAGAAGTAGAACATCCTTTTCTAGCAAACTGAAACTTAGACAACCCAGGAAGTATTAGGGGTTGAATTTTGTCTTTTAAAAGAGACTCTATTAGTTTGATGATCAGAGGAGACATTGAAATAGGGCGTAGATTATC
This sequence comes from Epiperipatus broadwayi, assembly GCA_028023455.1. Taxonomy (NCBI): domain Eukaryota; kingdom Metazoa; phylum Onychophora; class Udeonychophora; order Euonychophora; family Peripatidae; genus Epiperipatus; species Epiperipatus broadwayi. Next base: position 3,378,731 of record JAQFVV010000016.1, read on the forward strand.
TAGAGGAGAAGGAAGTGTATTTTTTTTTAGAAAAGGGACCAGTGATACTGGATAAAGTTGGTCAATGTTATATATTTGTTTTGATAGATAATTTATCATATTGTGTACTATTGGGATAGTAAAGTGGCTAAGATGTGATAATAAAAATTTTGGAATTGCATGTGTACCTGGGTGTGTATTGTTGGGAAAAGCGTTCAACTTGAGAGCAATTTCATACTTTGTAATGTTATGTTCTTCTGTGGTAAAACCAAAGTGAAATGAAGAAAATTTTGGAAAAGGAAATTTTTGGAGTCTAGATTTAAAGTGGTAATATATTTGTGGAGTCATGTCTTCCCCAGCAATCATTTTTGAATCAAAAATAATAGATGAAGGAGTTAATTTTTTGGGAGTATAACCTAAAGCCCACCGAATATATCCTTTAGACCAGTTATGGGGATTAGCTAGAAAAATTTTTGCTTTTTTTATAGAGAGATAATCAGCCAGTATGAGTTGGGTTTGCTTGTATTCTTGTTTTAAAAACATTATTGATGTAACTGAAGAAGGGTCACATGAAGTATTTTTTAGTTTTAAGTGTATTGTATCTAACTTATTAACAAGATTAGTGGGAGAACTATTTTTGGAGGTATAATGTCGAATAGTAGAAGAGATTATGTTAATAAATGATAGCCAGGCCTCTACTGGGTTTAAAGATAGTATGTCTACCTTCTTAAAATAAATATAAATCTCAGAGAGAACAGCTTCAGGTGTAGTGGATTTTAAAAGAAGACGAGTAGTTTTATTTAGAGGAAGAATTGGTTGATGTTGCATGTGTATTGCAAGTTCCACATTAAGTGCTAAATGATCAGAGAAAGTTACAGGACATAGAGAGGGATTTATTATGAAATGTAGATCTGGTGAATAGAATACAAGGTCTATTAGAGAGGAGTGTTTTTTAGTGTAGAATGAAATGGAGTTAGTTGGAAAAAAACCTTCAGCACTCATGAGATTTTTATTAATCAAATGAAGGTATTTTAATGTAAAATTCTTATAAGACATGTTAAAATCACCCATGATTATAGTTGGGTAAGAATTTGTAGCTAATATTAAATTTATTTTATTTATTAATTGGTGAATTAACACTGGCTGATTATATAAATAGAATGTTATTAAATTCACTGTAAAAGAAGAATGATAAAGAATAATTATACTCATATGCTGATCTAAGTACAAAATTTTAAAAGTTTGAAAAGGAGAACAATGATGGATGAGAATCCCTACCCCAGCAGCAGCAATATCAGATGTTGAAAATTTACTGTATCCAAATTTACTAAGGTAGAGTTCAGGATTAAATGCTGAATGTACTGAGCATTTTGTCTCTGTAAATAAAAGGATATGGGGTGAGAATTGCCTTATCCAATTGCTAATTGCATATATTCGCTGGGTAGAGTTAATACCCCTTACATTGACTGCTGTAATAGAAAGACCCATATTATCAATTATATAAAATGGTGGGAGAATGATATTTTATAGTTTATTGTATAATGAATGGGACAACTAATATTAGTAAAAGTATAATAGGAATGTGTTAAATAGAAAAGAAAAATTATAATAATACACCACTGTGAAAACAATGAACTTACCCTTGCAAGTGAAGTTCTATTGAGTTTGTTGTGCATATTTTTGTTCATAAACATGATAATTATTTTTACATTTGGAATTAAATCCAAAAAATTGTCCTGGTTTGAAAGTCTATATGTGTTATTTATGCAACTCATCTTGATAGTCTATTTTTAATGGTGCTTCAAAGTCTGTCTCTGTATTTTGAGACATGGTATTTGTTATGATATCCTTAGATTTAGTAGATCTTCTGTGTACATCCACTCCTGCCATCAGAAGAAGCTGCTCCTGTGTCAATTGATTTGTACTTTGTTTTTGTCTGGTCCAATGAAGTGTTGATTCATTAGCCGGATAATCTGTTTCACCTGTTTTATTTGTGAGTTTTGTTTTTTTTAATGCTGGTGTGGTAGACTTTGTATCATTTTTCTTTGATTTTCTTTCACTATGTTTGTCAGGTTCATTAGTTTGTATAGGCTCTTGATGCAATGCGGATTTTTTCCTCTTGTGCATTCGTTTCTTAGTCTTTACTTTAATTAATTGGAACTCTTCATCAGAGCAAGGAAATGGTAAGGTATCACTCATGTACTCTGTTTCTGTTTCCTCCTGTGAGGTATAAGATTTATTTGGTATAGTATTCATGGAGCTATTTTGACTAGGATCATCAAAGCTGAGATTTTGCTTATTTGTGTTGTTGTCTTCATTATTGGAAATAAATTCATCAAGGCTGAGATTTTGCATATCTGCAGTTTTGTCTTCATTATTGGGAATAAGTTCATCAAGGCTGAGATTTTGGATATCTGTGTTGTTGTCTTCATTATTGGGAATAGATTCATCTACTTTTGTTTTTTCAGGGTTACTTTGCATATTGGGAATAGTTTCATCTACTTTTGTTTTTTCAGGGTTACTTTGCATGAGTCTGATTTCATTATTAGCTATTGGATCTCTACTGCACTGATGCGTTTTTGTTTTTTTTAATACCACACTTTTTACAAAAACGGTTAGGGCATTCTTTGACAAGATGATCTCTGGCTTTACAAAAAAAACACTGAGGTGAAATGCCTCTGAAAGTAACTATCAAAGGTGAAGAATCTGTTGCATGTAATGTTGGTATATCTGTTGGTTGCATATTTTTCTTCAATGACATAGTGAAATGAGCAGTATTGGTTAGAACTGGCTGTGTGGCTCTTTTTTCCCATACATATTTAAAGTTGGCCACAGTTCCAACATTTTTTAGTAAATCTTGTAGATCATCAGCTTTAAAGTCTACATGACAGTTCTTAATTTGTCCATTCAAATTTGTAGGTCTATCAATGTCTATGTAACAAATAAATTTTCCATTAAGAAAGTGAATATGTTTTTCAAATATTTGTTTCTGAGCCACATTATGATATTCTATTGTTTTATATCTGCTATTAGGATGATCTAGCACTTTGTATATCATTGACCAAAGTTTTTTTTCTGATAGATAAGAATAAAATTCATCAGTAGGAAAATTCATGACTGAAGAATTAGTATCTGTTATAGCTATTGTAGACGTTTTAATACTTTTAAATTTTTGAAATGATTTAAGAACTGTTAAAGGAATTGTTTGTATAAATTTTTCACATACAGAAACATAATCTGTATTACTAGTTGATAATAAATTTGTATTTTCTTGTTCCATTTGTAGTTCATTGTCAAAATTAAAAATTTCTGTTAAATTTTCTTCTGTAATTACATTGTTATTTTGTTCAGATTTTTGCTTTAAAATACTAGCATAAGTTTGTTTAATATTCTTATTTAATTCAATAGAATCAGATGCCTCAGGCAAATTAGTATTTTTAAATTTATTTCTTGTTTTAGATAAATCAGATAAGGCTTCAGCCATATTGGATCCAGTTTTTACTTTTGAAAAAGAACTATTGTTAACTTTGACTTTTTCTAGATCTTGATAAGAATTATTTTTATCTAAGCTATTATTAGCAATTTTTAAATTAGAATTAGAATCAGAAATATTAGACATTTTAAATCTAATATTCTTCTTTATATTAACAACAATTTTGCTCGAAATAGAGCTTACCTTTAAGTGGAAAATTTCCTTTTTCTTTTGGTATACTTTTCACTATCAAATTCAATCAAAAACCAATAAAACTTAAGTCTAAAGCAGGAGCTGAAATGAGTCAACTTTCTCTGTCAAGAGCCAAGATGGCTACCTACTACTACTACTACTACTACTACTACTACTACTGCTACTGCTGCTGCTGCTGCTGCTGCTGCTACTGCTACTACTACTACTACTACTACTACTACTACTACTACTACTACTACTACTACTACTACTACTACTACTACTACTACTACTACTACTACTACTACTACTACTACTACTACTACTACTACTACTACTACTACTACTACTACTACTACTACTACTACTACTACTACTACTACTACTACTACTACTACTACTACTACTACTACTACTACTACTACTACTACTACTACTACTACTACTACTACTACTACTACTACTACTACTACTACTACTACTACTACTACTACTACTACTACTACTACTACTACTACTACTACTACTACTACTACTACTACTACTACTACTACTACTACTACTACTACTACTACTACTACTACTACTACTACTACTACTACTACTACTAGTTTTAAAAAGTTTTTTATTATTATGTCTATATTGTTATTACAAATTAAAAATGTTACATAATTTCTATATTCTGATTACATGTTAAAAAAAATTTTACATAATAATTTTTTATATATATATATAAATAGTAAACAAATATTACATGAATCATAAAGAGAAGAAAATAAAATTGGGGCATGTAAATTAATGAGTAAGCTATTCATTGATGGTTGTAAGTTTTTTTAGTCCATTGCTGATTTTGTTTAAGAGTTATGATTGTGGAGATAATTTTATGAGGCTCCAGGTGGCATTGACTATATCCGCCGGGGCCAAAGAATGATCTCTCATTTTAATTTTTAGGATTTTATTTTCAAAAAGAGATTTATATTTTCGTGATGTTGGATTAAAAACAAAGTGACATCTTAAGAACCAGAGAGTAAAAATGATAAAGATGGACAGCCTTATATTGGGAAATATTCCTTTTTGAATATTTTCTATTAAGATGTCACATATTGGTTTAGAATTATAAATGAGTGTGGATATCAGTTGTCTATATATATGTAAGGCATTGCAGTGATATAAAAAATGTTGCATTGTTTCATCCTCCCTACCACATAAGGGACAGATAGGTTGAATGTTAGTATATTTCCTCTTATTGAAAAGAAATTCACTTGTTGGCAATGCATCCATGTTAATTTTGATGAGGAAGTCTAAGTATTTAGGTTCTAAATACCAAAATTTAAATTTTTGTATTAAAGATTTGTTTGTTAGTTTAAGTGTACTATCTGGTGTTTGAAGCAGATCTAGGTTAGTCATATTTTGATATGCATCCCAGTACTTAATTTTTGCTGTAAACATATTATCTGGTAATTTGTATTGACATATGTGTTGAATTAGGTTATTAATGAACTTATTGTTAATAGGTGGAGGTGTGTCAGTAGGAGATATTGGAATGAAAACCTGAAAATTCTGAAAGTTAGTGCAGATTTTAAATAGTGTATTATAGGATTTTTGATAATAAAAGGTATTTATTGAATGCAAAGATAAGCCATTAAATTTTGAATGCTTTTGGAGTTTATTAATGCTAATAGAAATTGTCTTCTGGTTCCAGATCAATTTAGTACATAGAGAATTGATTTTCTTAATGAATGAGGTTGTGAATTTAATGGTGGGTGAATAGAAATTAATTTTTGGATAGATTAGCATGTTAATTAGAGATATCTTGCTGTGTATTGAAAGATAAGCTTTAGTTAGAGAATTAATAATTTTTTGTATAGAAATGATTAATTGATTTTGTATATTTATTCTCATTATATTTACTGATTGATGGAAGGGTATTCCCAGAAAGTTATGAGGTCGGGTTTCAACTTTTGTTTTAATTGGAGTGCCAGTAAGTATGGACCATGTGGCCATTTTTTCGGGATTGAATTTTAGAGTATAATCTTTTGTGTATTTTTTTAATATGTTATGTAGTTTTGGTAACAATTTCTGTGAGGGAAGAAAAACAGTTATGTCATCCATGAATGAAATATGATTAATTGTACGGTTTAAAAAAATTGTTTGTATTCCCGGTAGTTCAGTTTCAATTTGAAGTAAGAGGGGATTAATGTAGGTGATGAAGAGGAGGGCACTAAGGGGTGAACCTTGGGGAATTGAATTATGTGGAGTGAATTCTGATGACATTTTTCCATTTAAGGTGATGTGTATGTTTCTATTTATAAAGAGATTAGCTAAAATATACATAATTGGAATCGGGATTCCATGACTACCAAACACTTCTAAGAGTTTTTCAATAGGCACAGAATCAAAGGCAGCTTCAATATCTAATTGTACTGCAATAGGTGCAGCTTTTCTATGGTGGCGAATGTCATCAGTTAGTGCCCTAAATAAGACATGAGCCTCGGGGATGGATGAGCCTTTTTTGGCAAACTGAAATTTAGATAGAGTAGGTAATATAAGAGGCTGGATTTTATCTTTAATAATGGATTCTATTATTTTAATGATTAGTGGGGACATAGATATAGGTCTAAGATTATTGAGAGGGGAGGGTAGTAAAGGTTTTTTTAGAAAGGGCACTAGTGAGACAGGATAGAGTAGTTCTATACTATGAATTTGATTTGACAAGTAATGTAGCATATTGTAAATTATGGGAATAGTAAAGTGGCTAAGGTGTTCAAGCAAAAATTTCGGAATGGCATGTGTTCCTGGATGCGAGTTGTTTGGAATAGTTTTTAATTTATTTGTAATGTCTTCTTTAGATATATTAAGGATAGTTTGTGACATACCAAAATAAAGTGGAGCGAGAATTGGCATAGGTAGCTTTTGAAATTTAGTTTTAAAATATTGTTTAATTGGTGGAAGCATATTTATTCCGGTAATCATTTTATCATTTATTAATATGGATGAGGGTGTGGTTATATTAGAGTTATAGCCTAATGCCCATTTGATATATGCCCTTGACCAGTCATGGGTGTTTTTTAAAAAAATTTTGGCTTTTTTAATAGAAAGATAATTAGCTAGTGTAAGTTGTGTCTGTTTGAACTCTTGCTTTAGTAACATTATGGTATTAACTGAATTTGAGCTGGTAGGTGTGCTTTTTAGCTTCATATGCAGTATATCTAATTTTTTGCTAAGTGCAGTAGGAGAAGGATTTCTTGCAGTATAATGTTTGATGTTAGAAGCTAAAATATTAATGAAGGAAAACCAAGCTTCTGTTGGTTGGAGTGAAAGTATGTCAATTTTTTTAAAATAAATGTATGCATTAGATATTATGGCTTCAGGAGCATTTGTTTTTAATAATAAATGGGTGGTATTGTTCAGTAAAAGTGTTGAGTGTATCTGCATATCTAAATTTAATACGACATTAAGGGCATGATGGTCAGAAAAAGCTACTGGGTTTAGGGAGGGTGTAATTATAAAGTGCAATTCAGGAGAGTAAAAGAGTAGATCTATTAGTGATGAATGATTTTTAGTGAAAAATGATATTGTATTTGATGAAAAGAAACCTTCTGAGCTCATTAGCCTTTTGTTAATTTTATGAAGATATTTCATCGTAAAGTCTTGGTATGACATATTAAAGTCACCCAAGAGAATTATGGGGTGTGGATTTGTTGCTAGTGTTAAATTAATTATGTTAATAAGCTGGTGTATGAGTATTGGTTGATTATATAAGTATAATGCTATAATATTTATTGTGCATGCTGCATTATGAAGAGTGATGATAATCATGTGTTGATCAATATATAAGATGTTGAAAGATTGGAATGGAGAATTCCTATTGATGAGTACTCCTATTCCTGCAGCTGAATAGTTTGATGTGGAAAATCTGGTATATCCAAACTTGGCAAGATGCTGCTCAGGTTTAAAAGGAGAACTTACTGAGCATTTGGTTTCTGTAAAAAAAAGAATATGTGGTGTGAATTGCCAAATCCAGCTGGTAATGGCAAACATTCTATGGGGTGAGTTTATCCCTCTGACATTAACTTCAGTAATTGATACTAGCATGAGTAATTCTAGATTGTACAATGATTATGGTAATTTGTTGTATATGCATAATGTTTGTAGTTGTTAATGATCTTGGTAGTGGAAAGTAAGATTTTATGGAGTAAGTATAGTCATATGAAGACTGGAACAGTCTATCCAATGTAACAGTGGGATAGGATGTTAAAGGAAGGTAATAATTTTGTATAGTATATAATGAGAATAGATATAGCATGTTTAATAATAAAAGGAAAAATGTATTAGTGAGTTTATAATTTATAGATATATGTGTTTGTTTATTATAAAGTTTATGTTTATTTAGTTTACGGGTATAAGATGTAATTATGTGTGGTTGTTTGTCATGTAGTGTGTGTATAATATTATTAATGTGATATATGTATTTTAGCTGGGTAAGTGTAATCAGCAATGAACCCCTACCAAACATAAAAATTAACAAAAAAATCATTACAACAGAATATTTCACACAAATTGGATAAAATAAAAATAAAATAAAAACGGTTGGATATAGTTCTTCATTCATGAAATATCACTAAGTTTTGTTTGGTTTAATGTGTCCAGGATAATTTGCATTAGGATTATCTGATGTGTGTTCAGTATTAACTTTTATTTTCTTATGTGTTCTTCTGTGGATATCAACACCAGCTAAATATACCTGCTGTTGTGGTGTTGAAGTGGAAGCAACTGAACGCAATTGTCTATCCGAGTGTGTGTCCGTTGGAGTTCCTGTTATTTGGAGGTCAGAGTTATTAGATTTTATTTTCTTTTTAAACGGAATGGATTGCTTTGTTGGAGCATGATTCACTGGTGATTTACATTTTATAGCGGTAGATTGATTATTATTATCTTGAATCAATTCAGTTACATCAATTCCCTTTTTTCTTTTTGCAATTTTTTTATTTTTTGTTACTAATTGAAACGGAATGGAATCTTCCATGAAAATATCTTCAAGCTCACTTGATGAGGATGAGCTAATATTCTCATCATCAAGTTCTGAGTTACTAATTATTGGTACATCCAGGTGTATTGGTATTGATTGTTTGTCAGAGATAATCAAGGTTGATGAATCCCAGGTTTGTGGTAACTCCGTTTGGGTATTATCATTATCTCCTGTTTGACTTAAAGTTGGTCTTATTTTGATGTTGATATTTTCGTTATATTTTGCTGTATTTAATTGGCTCCAGCAACGATGTGTTCTCAAGTGTTTTAATCCGCATTTTTGACATACTTTGGTAGGGCAGTCTTGTATTAAATGCGATCATTGTTTGCAATGAAAGCACTGGGGTGGTAAACCTCTGAAAGTGACAATTACTGGTGAGATGTCTGTTTCATGTACAGTTGGTATATCACTAGGTGTAACATTCTTGTTTAATGTTATGCTAAACATCGCAATATTTAAAAATACTGGGATAACTGCATTTTTATCAAGCAGATATTTAAAGTTTGTTATTTTCCCGTATTTTGACAGAATTAATTGCAAGTCAATTTCATTAAAATCAATGTGGCAGTTTTTGATTCTTCCTTATAGAGATAGGGGTCACTCCATATCGATGTAACAAAGGATTCTTGAGTTCAAAAATTTAATATTATTTTTGAAAATATTCCTTTGCATTTTATTATGGAATTCTATGCATAAATATCTATTATTAGGATGGTATAATATTTTATAAATAAATGTCCATAATTTTTTTCAGTCAAAAGTTGATAAAATTCATCCATAGGAAATTTAAATAAATCGCATTCCGTGTTTGTAACTGCCATTATTAACGTTTTCTCGCTATGAAATTTTTGGAACGATCTAAAGAGACTTTGAGGTATGGTTTGGTTAAAATTATTTGTGTACTGAGCATATAATTCCGAAGTAATTAATTGGGTATCATCTGGTATTATATTTACATTATTTTGTTCGTCTTCATTATCATTTTCTAGGCCTAATACTTCTGTTAAGTATTCAGTTGAATTTTGCACGTTACTGGTAATATTATCGGCATGAGATTTAACTGCTCTAGCATACAAATTATTTTCTTTTATTTGATTTTCCTTTAGATCTTGTTTGAAAAAATGTTGATTATTGTCTGATTCTTGCATAAGGTTATTAGCATTAATATTATTAGTTGTTTTCGGTAATTCTGGGAAACTGTCCATGTTTTCGATAGACTCTTGCATGCTCATTTGAACGTTAACAGAGCCGAACGTTTTTCTAGGTTTCATTAGCTTTGCTTGCGGTTTCACTTGATTGCTAGTTTGAATTGTGTTATTCGATTTATTTTGGTTATTGATTGTAATTTGAACATCTTCAGTTTGAAATAATGAATTATTATTAGACATAACAGAATTATTTGTAGGCTCACTTACGTTTGTCATTTGATTTAGAAGCAACGAGTCTTTCGACTCCATAGTTATAGAACAGATAAATTAAATCTGTCAGATTTTAAAAAAGGAAGTAGATTTTACCTACCTAATTGTTTATTCCAGTGTAATAAACTATAATGATAAAAGTATCAACCACAAGTAGACTCAAATAGTAGAATTTCAATGAAAATTTTAAAATTATTTTGGAGCCAAAATGACGTGCTTGTGAGGCATGGCGGCCATCTTGACTACTACCACCACCACCACCACCACCACCACCACCACCACTACTACTACTACTACTACTACTACTACTACTACTACTACTACTACTACTACTACTACTACTACTACTACTACTACTACTACTACTACTACTACTACTACTACTACTACTACTACTACTACTACTACTACTACTGCTACTACTACTACTACTACTACTACTACTACTACTACTACTACTGCTACTACTACTACTACTACTACTACTACTACTACTACTACTACTACTACTACTACTACTACTACTACTACTACTACTACTACTACTACTACTACTACTACTACTACTACTACTACTACTACTACTACTACTACTACTACTACTACTACTACTACTACTACTACTACTACTACTACTACTACTACTACTACTACTACTACTACTACTACTACTACTACTACTACTACTACTACTACTACTACTACTACTACTACTACTACTACTACTACTACTACTACTACTACTACTACTACTACTACTACTACTACTACTACTACTACTACTACTACTACTACTACTACTACTACTAGTTTTAAAAAGTTTTTTATTATGTCTATATTGTTATTACAAATTAAAAATGTTACATAATTTCTATATTCTGATTACATGTTAAAAAAATTTTACATAATAATTTTATATATATATAAAATAGTAAACAAATATTACATGAATCATAAAGAGAAGAAAATAAAATTGGGGCATGTAAATTAATGAGTAAGCTATTCATTGATGGTTGTAAGGTTTTTTAGTCCATTGCTACATTATTATAACTATGGATACCATTCTTTACTTTATTGATTATGTTTTAATCCAAATATATCAAAATAAGATAAAAGAAACATATTTAGTTTATATTAAATGTCCATATTTTAAATCACAATTTTAAATGAAATTCCTACATTGATAAGCATACAATAACATTTATAATTCTTCAAGTTATCAAACAAATCAAATATTTTTTATTCCTAATTACATATATTTTATAAATAGTAATATATTTTGATTTAGCATTCAATTGCATAGACTTCCATCCAGTTGTCCAAAGGGATGTTCCCATCAAAACTAACTTTAGGCAAACTCATAAACATATATATATATATATAATATAATATAATACATCATAAATGACACTCTACAATGCAGTTTAACATATGATTTATTTTATTTCCTTACTGTTTCAACTGTCCAGCAGTCCTCATCAGAGCTGCAACATTTAAATATATACAATTAATGTACAATTAATACCTATCTATACACATATTGATATATATATATACATACATACATACATATACAAATATACATATAAATATAAAAATAAAAAACAACATTTCAAACAATCCAAATATTAACTTAATATATGGATCTTTAATTTTTCTACAATCTAAAATCTCTTTATCTCACACTTACTTCAATTAACTTCTTTTATATAAAATTTTATTTTATATTTTAACATTTATTTTTTCATATTCTAATCATTTAAAATTTAAATTTACCCTTTAATTTAACTTATTTCTTCTATTTTTATTACTTATATATTACACATTAATCAATAACAATAATATTAACATAATATCCTTATAATTTTATTTCCTCTTAATTTTAACTTTTAACTAATCTTACCTTTTAAAACTCAGTATTCTTTCTAAAGATGACTGAAATAACTTAAAAAAATTTAAAAATTTTATTTCCTTATTCTCTTTGCCTCTACATCCTCTATGAACACATTCTGAAACTAAATCTTATTTCAATTCATTAAAATCTACATATACCTATTCATTAATAAATTTTCCTACAAAATAAATGTTTTCAAACTGTGATCCTTATTAAGATATGACCTAATGCTTCTAATCAATATAGTTTCCTTTATTTTTGTATCTCTTCCTTTTTTAGTATGATTTATCATTCTAATACATCCCTTCTCAAACTTATGCCCTATCTCCAATGAATATAAATAAACAGGTGGTATATCATATCTATGCTGTGTCAATCTTGTATAAATTGAATTCTTTATTTCACCCACATAACTATTCCTAATATTTTTTCTTTACAAGATTTACACTCTATTCTACATATTCCATTTACACAATTTTCTATATTTCCTATATATTTATTATCCAAATTATTAAGCATACTCTTCCTTCTCTTATTTATTACTTTAAATTTTATTACATTATTAAACATTCTATTAATTCTCCAAATTATTTTATTTATAGTCTTCACAATAACATTATTATATGTTTTAATACCCATATATTTGTTTTTATTATCTTTATTCCTCTATCTATTATTCTCATTATTATTAACAATAAATCTCTAGCTGACATTCTTATATTATCCTCTAGAATCTTTACTTGATAACCATTACTTTTAAATTTCTTAACTATCAACTCTACTTGCTTATTATAATTCTCTTTATTTGAGCAATAATTTATAGCTCTATATATTCTCGAAGTAATACTATTTACTTTATATTTCTTATCTATATTTGAATTTCAATTAGCTATGTTATTATCTATATTCATCTTTTTATATATTGATGTAAATTATCCCACATAGTTAAGTAATTCAGAACTGCTCTCTGTGAAATAAATGTAGAATATGTTAGTTAGATTATTGATAGCCTGAGTTGTGACTAAATTTCTGACCTGACTTTGCTGTGACATTCATCCATTATTTGTCTAAGACTATTGCTGAACAACTAAATGAAGACAGACATTGACCTGGAAATAAGAAGCTACAAGCCGTTAAGGAAAATGGAAGCCAATTCAACTGTACATGAGCTGTAGATTTTGTCGAAAAGAAAGGGATGATTATCTCAAGAAAATTTCTAACTGAAATCTAGGTCAATGTAAGTAAAAATCAAAGTCTATACTTAAACTGAAATATGATGCCTAAGATTTATATTTTCTTTATAAACTTCGCTAAAACTAGAAATGCTTCCTAATTTAAAATGAAATTAATTAAGCTTTAATAATTTTGTAATTAGTTCAATTTTATTATATTATTTTTTTGCTGTTATAATTTATTATGTGTTAATTGCATAAATAAATTGTCATTTTAATTATTTATTTGTCTTGAATTCTCTTCTCTCTGAATCTCACCATATGAAAGTTAGTTAAGACCAATTTTGTTAATTGTTTTATGTTTGAAAATTTACATTATAAGATAGTAAGATGAAAGAGTTTATTTGTTTATTTGAGTTAACCTTGGAATCAAGCACTGTAAGCATTAAAAATATTCTTTTGTTGATATTCTAGTTAATTCTCTGGATGGTGCCTGGGTTTATACCCAACATAAATAAAAAGTATTCACAGGAAACTATTTTGCTTCTAGCAGTTAGAGAGCAGGTATAAAGGTCTTGAAAGGTGGCCACAATCGGTGTATACATAGACAATCTGTCTATTAGTATTGTTAATATGTAAAATAATGACTATATTTTCCTCTCTGCTTGTGTAACGATTTAGATATAAATTTATTTAAAAATAACTAAAAAGTAGGTTCTGTTATAATAAATATATATATTGACATGTTTATGAAGATTACAAATAGTAACAATGTGTTATGTTTAAAAGGCAAAATAATAATAATTTCAGGTTGGATATTTGTAAGAATAAAACATTTACTTCATTTCAAATCATAGACATTCTCGATAATTATTGTAAAGTTATAACCAGGATAATAGTAGTATATATTTTTGCAGAGAAGTGCTACTTGAATAATCTAGACATCTCATATTTATTTTAATTATGTGATCATAAAATTGTACAAAAGATTACAGACCGAATGGTGGCAAACATTAAATTATTTAAAAACAAGTCTAATTGAACAAACTTCTAATTAATTTTTTAGTGATCAAAAACTTTTAGTTTTCAGAAATATTTAAGCTGGAAGTATATTTGCTAAATATATTAATTTATATTTACTTCTGAAATATGGATCTTCTTAAGTATTGTCGAGTGAGAACTATCTTATCATAAACTAAGAGAAGCATTGCACTTAATGTATATTATGGGTTCAATATGAAAATGATATACATTATTTAGGCTTGACGTAAATAAATGTATATTATTAAAATATTGCACGACATTCTTAGTTTAAATACAATATATATGTATATTAGGATAAGCAATGCATTCTTTTACTTTAATCATTAATTATTTAATCCAGATCTCTCAAAAATTAAAAAAAAAAAGAATGGGTTACTGTACACAATATATAAAGTGTGACTGAAACATTAAATTATTAATAGAAAATAAATAAATTCTCTAATTGAATTTGAATAGATTGTAATTATACAATTAATTTAATAAATTTCAGTTCATTTAATGATTGTATATATACTGTTTCATGTAAAGAGTAATTAATAATATACTTGTTATCGTGAGAATAAAGTAAAAAACAACAATGGACTTTTTTTAAAATCAGAGCCTTCCTCCATAAGTTACAGAGAAGTAGGGATGGACGCTACAGAAATTTCAGATTTATCGTTAATTACTTAACCTATATGTTATTATAAAGTTGTATTCTTTTTTAGAAAAAAAAATACTTAGATATATAAATGTTTTATTAATAAAGAGGACAATTAAATGCTTAAATGCAAATTACTTTGAATTTAACCGCATTTAAATTTTATTCTAATTAGTTATACATTATATATAAGAATGTATTCATAAAATATGTAATGGAAATTATTACATTTCGTAAAACGTTTTCTAAGAAATCTATTACAATCGTGAAGTCTATCATGACAGTTTCCATTAGCATTAATTACTTTCAAGAGAATTTGGTTTTTATTTAGTCTAAACATTTTAAACTGTCAAAAGATATTGATTATTGGCTGAGATGCATAACTGTGACAACTCTTAGTTCACAAAATCATATATATAAATATGCAGAGCTAGCAAAAGCTATTTGACAATTTTGTTATTTACTTTGAATTAATATCGTAATTACTATAAGATAAAAGCAACGTATTCATTTGTATTTTTTAAAAATAATATTTTCCAAAAATATTTTTCTTTTTTTTCAATAAATATAATTTCCTATAATATTTGGTATATTTTTAGCAGACTTTGTTCAACTATGGTTATAGTGGTGATATATTTTAATCATACAAATCTCACTTAAATTGGAATCATAGAACATTTATTTATTTATTAATTGATTGCTGGTTTCTTCCCAAGACTGTAGACTCTTAAGGTTATAGGTGTATAATGGACAAAGCACTGTTTCTATATTAGCTAATGGTTGCTTTG
The DNA here is from genome assembly GCA_028023455.1 of Epiperipatus broadwayi. Taxonomy (NCBI): domain Eukaryota; kingdom Metazoa; phylum Onychophora; class Udeonychophora; order Euonychophora; family Peripatidae; genus Epiperipatus; species Epiperipatus broadwayi. The sequence goes on from JAQFVV010000016.1 coordinate 3,394,359, forward strand.
ATATTTCTCTATGGATCTTCAACCTGCATTCTGTCAGCTGGCAAAAGTGAAGCAGATTATGGCTTTTTCTACTCTACCAGTGTATTTTTCAATACCAGACACAATAAGTAAACTGAAAGCACAATCAAGAATTTATCAGCAGCAATAATGATTCAGTAGTAATTAATAATAGATCTGAAATCAAAAGAGTTCAGCAATAAGCAATAAAAGTGTATCTCAAAGTATATTGAGCACAATGATTTATAACCCCTATTTATAGTTGCTGGGGTTAGCTTATCAGCAAAATCAGATCAATCAGTTGTTTCACTCCATTGATTTTATTGGTGGTAGATAAATCTCCAATTTTATATTGGTCCACTGCTTTATTTGTATAGTCCTACCATTTACAAATTTTTATCATTGAAAGGGATTACTAAAATAACAGCCTAAATTACATCAGATATTTATATTCTTAATTAATTGATCTGTTTATAAGAATCTTAATTACTATTTCTAAGAATGTCATTTCCATTTTATAATTGTTAATAGAAAAAAACCACACATTTTATTTTAACATTTTTTTTTATTAATCATACTGTATACATTTATATGTGCATATAAATTGTATATATAATTTTTATTTATTAAAATTGTTGAAAATTTTTATTTTCAAAATAAACTTGTAAATTTTTAATTACATACATGAAGCATATAAAAATATTGCTTCATTATATATGTAGAAACTATCAATACTTGCTATAAATATACAATATGTAAGTTTCAAACAATTTATCAATAAAAATAATAAAATATATATTTTAATTAATCCTTATCAACTGTAAAGTCATATAGAGGTTTAATAACACACGATTTTTCATGAATAATGTGTGTCAATATTTGCTGCTTGTTTATTTATTATATTATCTTTTTATTTACTTAGCAATATTGCTTCCTTAATTTTTACTCTTTTTATGATTTCTTTCTTCCATTAATATTTTTGTATAATTTACATTAAAAGCACATTTAAAATTATAAGATTTTTTATGGTCAAAGAATACTGAAGCATAATTTAATTTATTATTTATAGTTTTTTACCCTATTATATAATAAGTGATGTTCTTTTATCATTTTTTCCAAAGCACATCTTGATTCCCTGATATAACCACAAATAACCTGATAAATTATATTATTCTGTGCATTTGAGATATAACACTCTCAGAACTATTAATTAGTCTATTTATATTTGTAAGAATATAAAATGAAATATTATGTTTATTTTTAAATTAATTTAAATTGAATATTATTAACAAATGGAATTGATAATCATTTTTTATTATCTAATTTTGTATTACAATTAATCTTTTTATTATTAAATCAATTTAATGTCTATAAAACTTATTTTCTAGTATATTCAATTGTCATAAGTTCCTGAGTAAAAATTTCAATATTTTGCTTTTTATCACTTTTCATTACGATGTAAAAAATATTTCAAACTTTTCATTTTATGCATCATTGATAAATGTGATTTAACTGAATATATCCTCTTTCTTGAATAGGTTTAATAATCAATTTATAATTTAAATTAATTGTGTCTCTATATAATTGTAAGTACAAAATATTTATTTTTCTATTTTGTTCTTTATGAATAGTCCATTACAAATTATTTAAATTATTCAGCTTATAAAAAAAAGTGCTTCAATAACCTCATCAGTACCACAAACAAACACATTATCAACATATATAACATAAATCTTAATATAATCAAAACTATAAAAAATTATTATATCTTTTTTATATTTTGATAATATAAAATTACAAATTTGTTCAACCATAGGTAGTTCTTCAACCATGAAAAATCTTATTTTAGATTTATTTTTAATGTAAATGATACAAAAATATTAATGAAAGTAAGAAATCATAAAAAAAGGAAACATTTAGGAAGCAATATTGACAAATAAGTAAATTTGATAATATAATAAATAGACAAGCAGCAAATACTAAGATACAACAATCATGAAAAATCACATGATATAAATAAAGCATATTTAGTAATCCTTCTCTGGATTGCATAGTTAGCACATTAATTTATTTTTAAATGTCTGCTGATCATATCATATTTTCATATTATGGCATTCATAATAATAAATCCATTATTACAGTATTGATGTTGAATTGTAGTTCTATGCAAAGAGAGCAGTTTAATCTTTTAGAGAATACTTGTAGACTAATATCTTTATGGTTGACATTTATCATATAATTTAAAGGCAGTAAATTAATAATTCTGTGGTTTAAACATATTTAATTTATTTTTCTACAATCCTGACCATTTGAAAAATTTATATGACCTAGCAAATAAAGTATAATCCATAGACCAAGTTAACTTTGTTGGTCATCACTAACAATTATGTAGTATCTCCCAAGCTGCAAATTTTTATGTGGATTTACACTCATATTGCATAAAGTTTTAACTTTGATTAATCTATAGAAAAATAATATAATTTCCAAATAAGTTATTTCAAAATTGTTTTGAAAATAGAGACAAACGATGCAGGTGATGTTACAATGAGTATCCCATAAGCAATTTTCCAAAATTTCATTAATAGTTCAAGACAGTAAATTGGATTTTCTTTAAAATAGTATTAAAGGATAATCCCTGTGGTTGTAGTTTATCTATATAGTTCAAGAAGAAAATGCATTTGGCCACTGAGGCAAAAATGCCAAGAGTGATTTGTTTACTCTGCCATTTTGGAGAAAACAATTAAAATGATTATTTTAAAATTGAATTCAACCAGATCCTAGATGCATTATAGATTTTCAAACTGATTTAATTTTCACAAGACATATTGTTTATAGTCTTCAGTCAATTGGTATATTAATTTGTCACCATTACTCACAAATTTTTACTTTTTTATGTTTTTATAGAAAAAGTATGTTGCTATGAGAATATGGAATGGCAGCTGATTATAAATATTTGAGTTTGTTCCAAGCAAATAAATTTCAAATCATTGATTGAAATGAAAAAAAAAAAAAATACCACATCTTTAGTATTGTAGCTTAATTTGAATTATTAAAAATATTTCTACAATCATTTACTTAATAATAAAATAATTTTAAAGGTCAGATATATTTCATCTAATAAATTCATTTAATAAATATCTTTTAACTGAATTGTAATGCTAAGTAAAATAATATTATTTTATTAGTTTTATATTTATACATTTTAAATTGATTAAGTTTTAAACATATAGACATTACATGCTCACATACTTTTCAATGAAATGCTGGCTTTACTGTTTTAGTTCAATTGTCTAATTATTGTAATATACTTATTGCAGAACTGTTTCAAATATTTTTTTAAAATATCAATTTTACTTGTGTTTTTCTGTTTGGGCATAGAAATCTCAATTGTGCTTTTCAAACAAAAAATTATATCATTGATGCAGGTATTTTAAATATGCATTGATCAATAAATCTGGTGAGAAGTCATCTTTAAACATTTTCTACAAATGTATAATCTCTTAGGTAGTACTATGAGAGACATTTAAATTTCATTTTTGACTACATTACTTTCTATCTTACCAATAATAGTGGTGAATTTTTTTTGTTTAACTAGAAAAGAAAACCAATTTTTTTTTTTAGTTTTTTTGGCTATATTAATTAACTATGTGGCAAATATTAAATTACAATATATATATATATTTGTGAGTTAGTTGGAGTTGAACATGATTTGAAGCTCTTAATAAAAATTTTAATTTTGATAAAAATAAACAATATGCAGCCACCTGATATAACATTTTCCCAATAACTTAACTTTTATATCACTGATTAACTGTAATGAGGTAAACTAAATATTTTCTCTCATTCAGTTGTTGATATTACCATATGGTTATCTTTTAATATTCACTCACTGCACGCAGTGGCATAAGATTTTTGCATTCCAAAAAGACAATAATGGTATTTATGTGCTCTTTTGTGTCACTTTTTATTTATCCACTTAATTAATTATATCTTTCATTGTGAACCAGTTTGATCATGTCATACTGTTTGTTATTTGGGACATGACGACAACACATCTGCAAGGTGTATTAATCTTACATTTTTGTAATTTAATTTATACTTACATAATGATAAAACATTTTAATCAGTGCAACTTACACAAATTTAAGTGATGAAGAGTGGTATTGGATTTATAAATATCTTCAAATAGAGATTATGGCCAATTACTACAAAAATATATAATTGTATAAGTACTAGTGAAAAATTTTTATTGTGAATAAAATGTTTTTTTAAGGTATTGGGTATAATATCTTTCAGTTTTTGACAGTTTTCCAAATGCATTGATTATTAGTTTTTCAGAATCAGTTAGGGATGATAAAACTTCTATAGCATGTTCAGAGGCATTTGTAATGAGTATCAATTCATACTGCTATTATAGTGAATAAGCATTTTGTTTGAGGTTAATTGTCATTAGCTTGTTGAACACATATTCTTCTTGCATTCATTCCAAATCCTTTACTGATTGTATTATTGGAAGGATACTTATGATTTTCTCTGTTCAGAATACAACTCCACCAATTTTATTTGAAAGATCCTAGGTTGAACTTTATGCATATTTGTAATATTTTATTTTTATATTTATTTTTTATATCATGTATTGACAACCTTTACATCATTTATTACAAAGATAAACTTTTAAAAGATAGTCATTCTAAAAGATAATATTTGAACTTTTCAAAATAAAAAAATAAATTACTAAACAGTGTTCTTAAGCATAAAATGATATTTTTTGTTATTGGACATAAAATTATATATTCATAAAAATTGTAGAGTGAAATATTTCTTAATGGCATTTTCTTTTTAAAATAGAAATGAGTTTTGGTTTGGATATCTTTACAGAGTCAAAATATGTCTTAGAATTTAAAATTAAATTTATTATTATTAAAATAAAATAAAAAAATTCTATTTTTGTTGGAAAATAGGAATCATTTTCTCTTTGCTAAAATTAGGTTGATAATAATTTAACATCTTGAAAACAAATATTTTCAAATAAAATCTAATTGTAATAATATAGTTTTTTGGTTTTAAATAAATATTTTGCAAATATATTGCATAATTATTGAAAATTATAATTTTCCTTTTAGAATGACAAATTGAAAAATTGTTTTGAGGCTAAACAATTAATCTATCAGAAATTTTCACTTAAATAGAAATAAAATGAATTGTTTGTTGGCTTGATTTTGTGTAAATTTTAATTTTAATTTTTTAGAATTCCATATGATACTGATATCTTTAGATATTTTTTGAACTAATAATTTTAATATAATTTCTTTGCAAAATAAACTTCATATGGTAATTACAGTTACAGATATAATGAAATAATAAGTTTTAAATTACGTTTTACACAAAAAGTGAAGCTTAGTATTATTATAAAAATTACCAGGCATAGCACTTTCAGGGAACTTAGGTCTCCATATTCTTGGGAGTGTCAGCTTACATTGAAATTTTAAGCAAAGTTTGGCAGTAATTGATGCAAAATTTATTCAAATTTTATTTTATATAGATCAATTTCTGGTGATTGCAAAGCACAATTCTTTTCAGTTTATTGTGTAGTTGTCATTTGCAATGAAGCACACCTTTATTTTTCATTTCATATTATTATGCTCAGTGCACAGTGCCCTAGGCAAAGTTGGTTCAAACATGTGGCCTGTTGTTTTTTGGAACTCAAAGAATATGGATTTGTTTTCAGTATTGTTTAGAATTCTCCTGTATAAATAGTGATGCTGAGATGTTCTAGTGATCTTGTTGTCATGGGTCTCTCCATAATATGCTGTTCTACATCAATTGGTTGGGCATGAATTTTTATAAACTGTTGGGTTATTTGATCAGATGGTATTTTGTCTTTGGTATTGTTTATCAGTCTGTTTGTTGAATGTAGTGCGTGGAATCCTAATTCAAAGGACTAAGCAAATACTTTATATTTCCTAAAAATTGATGGTATGTATGGTAGCAGCATTCTTGGTTTATTGTTTCTAACTGTGTCACTTTGTAACATTTCTCAAAGGTGAAGTAAAAACAAGGACTTTATTTCAATAATAATAATAATGAATAAAATAATGAAAAAAAGTTGAAAGTAAAAACAACGCCATTGTAATACCCAAAACATTTCAAAATAAGCAATTTTGTTGCTACTAAGATAGAATACATTAAAAAAGTTTTCAAATTGATTCAAAAGTTTAAAAATGCTTAAAACACTCTAACTGTTTTTATCTGGAAATACTTTGCATTGCTCATACCTTCTCAGAGGCAAATACTTTACAATTTTTATCATCCTATAACCAAACAATTTTAGTTAGTTAAACATTCTAGATGCAGATTTTCTCATTAGATTATATCTCACATTTGTCTAACCTTCCACAAATCTTATTTACATGCTGACTTAATGTTGTTTCTAAAATGATAATAAATATATCACCAAAGTAAGGAATGATTCCATCTATTTATTATCCTGGCTTATCAATTTTGACTTGAAAAACATTTATTGTCATTGCTGTAACAAATAAAATTACAACTAGATTAAAAATATTTAAAAATTCAATCAAGTAACTTTAAAAATAAGAAGTCTTTATTTTATTGATATGAACTTCAGTAATTCGAGGTACATACTCCATAGTTTTATTAGCCCATTGATAACATCCCATAGCAATCTATTTTTATTGTCATTATCACATACCCACATTTTTTAATTGATCTGGCAAACAAACCTTTTACTAGAAATACAGAAACAGTTTCTTAATGAATTTCCTAACAGGAATTTTTTTTTCATGTGTCATAGCATCAGCCGGGAAGTGAACCCATCAACCTGGGACAACTGACCTCTTGACCAGGAAATATTTTTATCTACATAAACAAAGCTTAATAGCATATTGTTTTTCAGTATTAAATGCCTCAATATGTTTTCTGGATTTACTGGCAAAATTAGCCTCTGAATTTAAAATCCATATGATTTTGCTACCTAAGATATGATTTGGTTGATGTATTGTAATCTATCAATATAATTAGAAAACTCTCTTGCAGTTAATTTACTTTCATTTATAATCTATTCAAAGACATTTTTTGTATAAATTACATATATAAATATCTGACTTATTAGTATACAAACATTTGTGAAATAGAGTGATACTTGGTACAATAACATATTGTATACTAATTTAAAAAAAAAAACAATTAAATTTAAAATTAGTAATAATATTTTTTAATTAGAAAAAGATATGCAAATAATAAGTAGGTTTAATAAACTGTTATTATTTGTTTTAAGTAAGTTTTTATTTTCTAAAAGCTTATTATACATATTAAATTAACAAGATAATGCATTTTAGCTCACTTTTAAAAAGGAAGGAAGATCTGTCTTCTAGTCTGATAGATAGGTTTTGGTTTAAATTAATGTTCAACTCAGATTCACTTAACTAATTAATGTAATTAAATTTATGGAAGATATATTTCTACCACAAATTTAAAACTAAAAAGCTAAGTAAATAAAAGTTAAATATTTATTAAACAACAAAGGATTTTAATTAAATGTTCACAGACTGAAAAGAATGAGGTTTGCTTTTACAATTTATCTATAGTCAAAATAAAATTTGATGAAAAACTATTGGAATATGTTTCTATAGCAACAACTGTAACAATTTTTAGACAAAACTGATTGCAGACAAATACAAACAATTTATATTTTAAAAATATCCAATAACAACAATAAAAAGAAATGGTTAAATAATATTTGTAATTAATGAAATGAAGACTTATACCATTTAGTGATTTAAGCACATTCACGAGTTTTCAGGCAAAAAATTTAAAATACACATAGATATATATTTTCTTTTTCATAGTTAAGAAGCATTATTTTTATATATTTTCATCAACAGTGTAACTTTAACGAGAAAAACTTACTTTTAAAATAAAAAACTTTGCATTACATATCTAAGTGTTTATAATTTCACGTTCAATTTATTTCTGAAACGATATATGATGCTACATTTTATTTTTTAAATTAGTTTCAGAAAACTGATATACAAACAGGTATTGTTTATTAAACAGACCTGCACTAACTATTAAGTAAAAGTACCTAAGTTATAAAGACATAGAAAATATCATTAGACCAGCCCTTTCAACTTCAGAAACCTTTATTAAGTCAAATTTATATCAGCCATTATAATATACAAAACTATGGACACAAAGACTATATATATATATAATTGTGTAGCGTGGCATATTAATTAATTGCTACATAATGTATGTGGCGATAACACATCAATTTAATATTGCATTTTCTATTTAGTTTAAATATAGTATTCAAAAGTGACATACATTAAAATGCAAGAATCAATAACACTGTTAAATATAAGTATATCCCTTTGACAATATTTGATAAAAATAAATTGTTACCACATTGAACAATGCATTCCATTATAAATTTAGTAGATTACTAAAAATATTTGATTCTATAAGCAGTTGTGTAAATCTGGGTGATTATATTCTGAAGATTATTTATCTAATATAATATTAATATCTACTATGTTCTTTCTTGCTTTTTACAATGCTTTTTTATAACTCATATTGCCTCAGTAATCTTCATCAGAACTTTTACTTCTAGTGGATTGTAAAAAAATATTGTAAAAAGTAATAAAGAACATAGATAATATTAATATTATATGCAATAAGAAAGATAAGGTTACAATACTTCATAAAGATTATTTATCAAAATACAACAGCAAGAATTAGATTATTCTTCAAGAAGTGTAATAACTACTTTTTTCTATTGCATTGCCAAATGTATATCATATAATACTAAATTGTCCATTCACTTTACTACTGTTACACAATGCTTTATTTGCCATGCTTTTTTTACAGTTTACAGTTTCGATTGCACCAGCAATATTCTTCAGAACTTTATATCTCCTAGCCTCAACTCTAGGAGATATAAAGTTCTGAAGAATATTTCAGGAGCAATCAAAACTGTAAACTGTAAAAAAGGGTAGTAAATAAAGCATTGGGTAACAGTAATAAAGTGAATGAACAATTTAAGATTATATGGAAATAATTAGATTACATAGTGATATTAAGAAAATTAACATTGATGAGATTGCATCACAACATAATTTCATATCATCACAATTTAATGCAGCACATTTATAGAAAGTATTGTATGTATTAAATTGTTAATCTAAATAAATAAATAAATAAAGATTATTTAGTCATAGTTTTGCAAATATGGTTATTTTAAAATAATTCATGAGGACCTCAGAAATTGTTACAAGTGTTATCAGAAGAAAGCAAAATAGCAAGATTAACTGGTTAACAATTTGACATTTTTTGCTTACCCGGTGAGAGTTTTTGGAAATGTTCATCTTTGCTACTATACAAAATCTTTACTTTATACTAAAACTCATTAAAATGGACGTGATTTTTTTTTATTTAATTTTATAAATGAACAATATTACAAAAGTCAAATTTGACACTTTTAAATATTTTAGAACTCATTTGTAAATAAAACAATGTTCCATACACATCATTAACCATGTTAGTGTAAACATACTTTTAGAAAATGAACAAAATATTTTTTCAAGTGCAAATAAACAAAGGCAGATTTATGATATATCTATTGAGTTCTGTTTTAAAATCTGATATTTTCTTTATAATAATTACAATATTGAAAAGATTTTAATAGTATATTAATTTCGACAGACAATAATATAAAAGATGCTATTATTTTCTTTTATTGTATTATCATCAAGTTTATTAGCTTTCATTTTTAAAAATAAAAAATAAATAAATACTGTTTATTCAACTGATTAGTGCACAAAAATAATCAAAAATATTTTATAAACATGAATAAAATCATATTTTATTTATACCAAAATCTTTCATGAAAACTTGACTAGAAAAAAGTAAACAACTTCTGGGCATTTTTTCTGTTTTAAACAATACAGGAGTGCCTTAGATCAAACAAATGCTTGTACCATATTGACTTTTTTAGATTTTTTTTTCAAATTCATGTCAATAAAGTATTATGTGAAAAATTATACAAAAATTCAGTTCATTATTGCTTACAATAATGCTAATACAAAATTTTAAAACCACAAAACAAGGAGACTATTTAAAAATAGAGAATGTTTGATAATAACTGGGAAAACAGGCACATTAAAAATAAATATTTTAAAAAATTAAAAAATATAAAGGTAGTAATAGTAATACTATTACTACTACTACTACTAGTAATACTACTACTAGTAATACTACTACTACTATTACTACTACTAGTACTATGACTACTACTAATGATAATGATGATGAATTAGGAAGTTGATATTTATAAATAATTTGGTCATATTATTAATACAGATGGAAATATAATGGTTGAAATCATACATGGAATTAAACTTAGTATGGGTGTTTTTGATAAAAATAATATACATTGAAAAGAAATTATGTAAGATATTGAAAAAAAAGTTTCTTTAATAGAAGTGTATCAATTTTTACATGAGGAACTGAGACTTGATACTCAATATAAAAGCAGGACAAGGATGTCAGATTATGAAGAGATGAATTTTGGAAATAGGATTAAAATGAAATATGTGGGTGAAAGATAATTAAAAGAATGAAAGGAGCATGGTTGGACAAGAGTTGAAGACAAACAGAATTTCAAGAAATAACAAGTGATTTAGAAAAAGACCTCACATGAGATGAATATATGAATTGAAGAAGTTTGCTGAAATAATATGAAAAAGATGAGATCAATTGGATAAACAGGATTAAACTTGCAGAGATTTTTCATTCTGTGTTAAATTGATAATGATTGAAAATGATGATGATGATGATTAATGTTGGGATTATCTTGACTTCTATTATTCAACATTTTGATTTATCTGTTATACCAAATTGACTAAAATTTTTGCCAGTTTTTATCTTTTTTAGAATAAATTGTAGATTGCATGTTTAACCTTGTTATTAATTAAACAATTAATATTAATTAATTAGATGTATATACATAATATAAAACATATATAACAAATATTTAACAGGATTACTAATAATTTCTTGGAGCAAAATTTTTTATGTAATTGATTTGATAATTTTGTTACTTTAAAATGCTATTTGTTTATATAGACCTGGGTCTCCTTTTATGTGATAGATAGGTTCCGCTGAAAACCTGCATTTAAAAAATCACACAAAAATAGATACTTGAAAAATGTGGGATAGGTTCCAAAATTTTCAAAAATCACACAAATTCAAAGCAACAACATAAAATTAATTTAAAATTTGCATCAGAAAAAAATAAGGAAATAAAGTATGATTAATAAAAAATGTCAAATATTTGAAAAAAACTGATACAAGACAAAATTTTTTTACTTTTTTTTATTAACTATTTAATTTTATTCAAAACAATATGTTTTTAAGTGAAATTTATTTTACATTTTTCATACATATTATAATCATTATTACTATTTGACAATAGGTAGTTCATATGTGAACTGGTAAGACATCAGATTCATCACAAGAGGAAATACAATTGGCACCAACTTCACTCTTGTGCTAGGTTAATGATTTTCTGTCAAGAATGTAATTGGTAATTAAACTTTAATAAGTTTAACATTTAATTTAATACTAGAGTAATGGACTGGCCCTTTAAGCAGAGGGGAAAATACCATTGATAGCATAGTCACCAACAATACCCAGAGTCAGATTGAGCTATGCAGAGCATAACACGATCACATTTCCAGACCATGGTCCTCCTTGACTGCTGGATTCAAACCCCTGTCATACAAAGCATTTTATTTGTTTTGAGGATCAACTTTAGATATCAGCCAACCATAGGTTTTATAGTGAGCATGTTTTGGATAACAGGCACACAATACAGTGCTTGAAATATCCCATGTCTAGCTCATACTCTTAATCAGGGTCCAGAATATTTAACATAACATAAAAATATAAATGATGACTTTAGGCTATAGTTATAATAATCCTTCATTAAAATTCATTTCATTTAAAATCAAGTGTATATTTAATTATTTAAAGTAACTTTATCAAGGTTTTCATTTGTGTGTATTTTCCAAACGGTTGGCTTTTTGGTTCTCCATCGATGGCTTTAAGGTTTTACTTTCAGATTTCTGTCAAACAATGGAAGAGAGATAGTATGCAGCAGTTTTTATTTCACAATCTTGGCATTGGTTCCAGGTATTGATTCAGGTGGGATAATTGATTACTGAGAGTTTGGGCATGAAGCACTGTTGGACACTCCTATGACTTATGTGGCATCTGCATTAATGTTGACCACAGAAGTAATGATGGGTTTATTACTGTACTAAAATTTCTGAATATCTGAGTGCTTTCTTTAGAAAGAACCAAAGTCCAGATTAATAGCAATGTGAACTGTATATCAATATTACTAATAGCAATTCTGACTATAGCAATAACACTAATAGCAATCCTGACTGTATAGCCATAATATTAATAGCTATCCTGACTAAATAACAATAAGCCATAGTGACTTTATATGCTTTTTCTCTCTCATTGTTTTAATTGTTTATCATAGTTTTTTAATTTTGATCATAACTTAAATCTGTTTTTTCTTAATTAATTATTTTTACATTTTGTTAATTTAATTGATTTTTTCATTCCATGTTATCTAATCCTTTGCTTTGATTAATCTACTATCTCATCAAAGGTTTTCAGTTTTTTAATTAATTCAATTGTTAGTTTTACTTTTTCTTTATCAGCCAGTAATCTTTTAAAACTAATTACATTTGCAAAAGTTTTTTTTACATACAAAATTTTATTCTGATTTTTCATATTTACTTATTTTTAAAAAGGAGAGTTTTCTAAATCTTTTAAATTTAGATGATCCTCCAGCTCTCTCAATATAATACTAAACTTTATTCTCTTTTAAAAGAAAATATAATGCAATCTTTTTTTTTAATTTTTACAAAACTACATTTTAAACAAAAGAACAACTACTGTAAAACATATTACATCCTTTTTCTATTTTCATTTCTATTAATAATTTAATAATTTTTTTTAAAATTATAAACATGTGATGCTGAAATATATGTTTGTTTCATAACATATATATATTTTGCTAGCATTACATCACACCCCTCACTATTTGAGAGGTAACATGTTAGTTTGACCCATTTTAGCTCTGACATTTTATTTTGAACATTTCAATTTGATTTTTCATTTTTATTTATTTATTATTTTTTTTCTAAACAATAAGTTTAGATTTGCTCAAGATTAACAAGTTACAGAGGGTGATCTTTCTTATGCTGTTCTATTTCATCAGACTGTAATCTCAATTGATTAGCAACAATTATATCATTTGTGATTACTATGAGAGACAACATACATCATTCTGATGTGTACAAAGAGGGTGAGTGCGGTGAATAGACAAACACTTCTAGCTTATATCTGATTTATGTACTAAAATACTTTAACTTTATTAAATGCTTGAATTTATTTACCAGTGTGTTGAATGAGCTCATGACTTTCTCCAATGGGTCTGCATCCTAGAAATATGGGGTTTACCCACTGACCATTTGGCTTACATTAAAAACAAGGCTTATTATGACATATTAGAAATCTTCCTTCCAATGAACTGATTTGCAGCTTATTTGGATCTATATTCAAGGGTTCATATTTTTTTTAGATAAGGGACTGAGACAACTTCTCCCAGCATGTTGAATGGGTCCAGAACTTTTCTACTGGAACCTCATCCTATTGGATGACCCCTCTCATTTAGTCCATTATGGATCTTAAGTTCACATAGCAACAGCCTACATTTATTACTTTATCAATATTTATCTACACTTTGCCCTCTCCTTGACTAGTAACCTACCCACAAACTACATTTACATTATTTTACATCATTTTATTTATTTTATTATCCTATATTTTTGCTAAAACTTTATTATTTTACTCTAAATAATAAAATTCTCATTCTCCTTATATTTATGTATTCTAAATATAAAAACATTTTTATTTTAATGCATTTGTCCAATTTTATTTCCTTTATATTATTAACTTTCAAAAACAAACATTTTATTTATTTAATTCTATTTTGTGTTGTTTCCATTATTAACTCTCAAAAAAAAAAAAAAAAAAAAACATTTTATTTTATTTCTTTAATGTTATTTCCATTATCATAATCTGTGTACAATAAATCTTTTTTTTTTTTTAAAGTCAGTTCTGTTACTATACACTCTAACCCCCCATAACCTTTGTCAGGTGGTTTTCATAATTTTTTTTTCTATCTGTAAATTGAACAAAGTGTTTGACTACATATTTTAAATTGAACAAAATGTTTGACAAAATACGAAACCCCTTCAGTCTTCTCTAATTTCCACCTGGCTATAAACAACCCCAGTAATGAATTTATTTCTCTCTCTGGCAACTTTTTTCTGTTCTTTTAAATTACATTATATTTTAAACTATTAGTAATTATTTTGATTCTTAATATTTTAGTTTGTTTGCTCTGGTCTATTTCTATGCATACACTGCTCACCAATCTCACTTATATAACTATGCACTTTAGTGTTTATGTTGAATATTAGTTTCAAACTTTTTTTCAATTTAAATTACAATTTTACTTTTTTTAACTTTGATTGTGCTGGGTCAATTTATGGCATATTGGCACCCACATTGGATGACATTTGAACTGGGTTTTCAAAATAAAATGCTTATTCTTACTAGGTTTAACTGGATTTAATTTACCTTTATATTTCTTTTAAATAATTTTTGGAAATCAAACTTTAATAACTTTAACATTTAATTTAATACTATGGGGTTTAACTGGCCCTTCAAGTAGAGGGGATAATAACATTGAAAGTATAGCCATAGAATAAAAAATGAGTGCCACATTTGACTTCCCAAAGGACAAAATAGTTTATACCTAAACAGGCTCTGTTCTTAGTAATATTCATTTTCAGCCAGTTGTTCTTTGATGAGAAACAAATTTCCATTCAGACTCAGACTATGTTCTGGGATATATATATATATTCAAATAGTCAATTATATCTTAGACTTATACAAGGGTTGGATTTGGATATTCATCTATTTTAATTTGATCATTATTAACAAAGATAAATATTTTCATAAGAAAAAAGTACTCTTGACCTATATTCAGTAAATATAGGGGTATAAAAATTTCTTTTTGACCAGAATAATTTTGCCAATACTATGCAACATCAACACATTATACACACACAACAGTCTTATGTCTTTTATTGTATGGACATCCAATTTTAGTTTTAGAATCTTCATTTGATTATACACTGTTTTATATATATATATTTTAGAATAAATATTAGTCTTCTTGATAATATATTGTAATAATGTGTCATCAACTAAAATTTTAAGATAGAGCAATGTACTAACATCTGAGACTACATCTTCAGCAATGTTTTTCACTGATAAAACAACTGGATGTGGTGAAGAAAAAATTTCCATATCTACTTTATGTTTAGATCTATTTTTTCTATGAACTGGCTTTTCTAGTTGTTTAATATAATCTTTACCTATACCTGAAAAGTTTCACTTAAGTTCCTGTCATTCTCAAGGTGAAGTGACTCTAGATCAAAAGCTTGATGATAGGAATTGGTAACAGGAATTTCATTATAAGATAGCATTATATATCTAACAAAAAATAAAAATTAAAATAAATAGTAGCCACAGCTTTAAATCTTCAAATCTTGTCATAATTCGATTTATACACATATAAAATCCTAAAATATTTCAACAACTGAAATACAAGATAAATGAAATTAAATATTTTAAATTTATTTATTATTTTCCAAATATAATATAAATAATCGATGTTGTAATATCAAATCAAAGAAATACAAGTGAAAAAAAAAGTAAAATTATATTTACAAATAAATATGCTATAAAATATATATTTAAAACACTTAATAAATTATTAGTTTGAATAGTTGCACATAGGGCTGGATAATTGTTATTTCAGGCTTTTGCTGAATAAAGTGTTTGATGTCATAAAATGATGCACATCCTAAGAAAATTTCGTTTTCTCACCTGAATGTCGTTAGAGTGATTGATAAATTTAAAAAAACCGTTACAATTTTAATTTTCTTTAGATGACTTTTTAAAATAAATAATTTTCTAACAAATATTAACTTTGTCATAAAATTATCAAACTTTAAAAAACTATAACCGATTACCAAATATATCAAAAATAATTATACAACTTTTAATATACTGTATAAGATTTAAAAAAAAATTCCAGCCTTTACTTTGGCTTGTTGTAAAGTACTACCATCTATCGGGACTTTCTAAAACTGATTATAATATTTAATATTTATTTTTCAATTTTAATTTAATGCTGTAAAAAATAAAAGTAATTAAGTTTTTGATGCCAAAAAAAGCATATGATAAACAAAGAACAACGGCATTGTATTTTAATAAAGAAGATTAATGCTGTAAATAAAAAAGTTCAGAAAATTACAATGGATTTCTAAAATTTGTAACGAGAATAATTGACAAAATATTGCTCGCTTAAAATTTACTCAATTACAATTCTTTCAATGGATGGGTAAAATGTTTTAAGAATTCACATTACAATTCATATGTAAATTTGTATTTGTACGTTTAATTTATTTGTATATATTCGTTTTTTGATCTAATTAAAACATTTTTTAATACTTGGTGAGCTAATGATTTCAAACTAAATAAAATAATAATAATATATATATGAAGTTGTAAAGTTTCTATTAAGATTGTTAAAATTTATTTCATAAAATAAATCCGCTTAATATATTGATAAAGAAATATTATAATTAGAAATCAATTAATTATATTATAGAATTACTATAAAAAAAACATATTTGAAAGTTAAATTAGTTTATTTACATAGAAAAATAACTAAAGGTAGATGTTTAAGATAGAAATAGTAACTCATTCTTTGGATATTAAAACAAGCCTCTCACGTGATTTATTAATGAAATTATTATTAATAAAAGAAATTGTTTGGGTATTATAAATTTAATCCATATATTTAGTTAGTACTTATTCGTTTGATCAATTTAATATATCAATGTGAGAAACATTTTTGTCAGTAATATAAACATGAATATGCGTAAATAATTAATGAAAAAAAATCTCAAGCAAATAAAACGTAATAATTGTAATATAGATGACTGATCACCGAAATAATGACCTTTTAACAAATTAATAAAAAATCAAATTACTTTAAAATGATTGATGTGAAATAAAAATTTGACTTTATCAAAGTTTAAATAATAAAGGAATCAACAAAATACAGATGGAAAGTTTAAAGATGTAGCTTTAAACATAAAATAAAGTTATATGGTAAAAGTGTACAATCAGGAAAATAAGGTGCAATAAAAATGGAATGTAAAACAATCAAATATATATATGAAATAGTCTGCAAACCACTACTGTTATGATGACCTCTCTATTGATCCATCATAAAAGAAAAGTAAAGTAGAATTTTTTAATTATTGGATAATGATGATTTAAATTCTTTTTTTTTTTTTAGATAATAGCTACATATTTATTTAACTATTACTGGAGATGAACTTGGTTAGCTATTCGGGGGGGGGGGGATCCTAAGTAAATAAAATATTATTTTTGAAAATGTAATTGAACTGGAGTTAAATCCAGATTTAAGAGCATAAGAATAGATGTTAAACAGTGTATGATCAGATTTTTACTATGATTAAGCAGAATGCTAGTAAAGAGTAGAAGTGATAATGATAAATAGTTTACATATAACTGTAATTGCGGAAAATAAAAACAATAAAGAAAATGGAGGTAATATTATAAAATAATTCACTGAAGAAAGTACTCAGAACAAAGCAGAAAATCTGGAAATATAAAGAGTGTGTTTGAGACTATTTTGGATAAGATGTTATTCTATTTTTTTAAATTATATATATATATTGTAATGGAACGTACTTGCTGCATTCCATTTAAATTGAAGAAAGAAGGCCCCAAACATTGGGAAAGCCAAATATAATGGAATGTATCTTTATATATGATCTCAAATGAAAATAAACATATGAACTTTTGTAACAATAATTATTAGTTAACCAAGCCCCTAACTTTGATACACCAAATGTAATGAATAATTAAACAAACATATTATGCTGACTACGTTATGGCATCCAAATGTAATGGAACATACTTTTACTCCATTATACAATCATCAGTTAACTGGGACCAACAGTTTATGGTGCCAAATGTAATGGACAATATATCATATAGACATATTATATCTCAAATGTAATGGAACATCAATATATGAAAAGAAAATAATGCTTCAAACATTGGATGATAAACGTAATGGAATATATATAATCTAAATGAATCCAATTGTTGAGAAAGCCTAATATAATAAATTGTATAATTTAAATGAAGAAAGACAAAATTATCCCAGTTATATTTAAATAAATTGTTTATATGCCCTTCCAACTAGCTATACATGAAATAAATTTAAAATCATATAGAGCAATGAGATCTATCCTTATAATTTATTTTCAAGATTGATATAACTAACTAATCAAATATATATATCAGAAACAAAGGTAATTCTATTAAATCCAATATACACATCTATTATGTAAATTTATGTATATCTAAACATATCAATGAATAATAATATGTGTAAGTAACTTAAAGACTAAATAATAAGTGAAATACGTAGTTATCCTCTATTAAATTGTGAATTCAATTAATTTCATAATGACTTTGGCACTAAAAGAAAAATAATAATAAAATATTAATACACTTTCAAATAAATTACAAAGGCATTACTTATAAAACAAATAGTACATCCTTTATTTTTATATTATGGTTTAATTTTAGGTAATATCAATGTTTTAAATACAAACCCAAATAATAAATATACATATATACTTGCAATAAGTATATATATTAAATAAATAAAGACATATCTGTGCTTAACAAGTAGGTATTAATATAAATACAAATCCATATTTATATTTTTCAGATATTTAAAATAATAAATAAAAAAAATATTATATACAGCAAATATATATAAATTGTTTTGGTATGCATAAGAATCATTATATAAAGTTAAAAAAAAAAAAAGAAATAAATTAATAATAAAGTAATTTTTATAATAAACATTTGCGAATATAAATTTACTTATTAAAATATACATAACAACTCATATGCAACCCAAACTTATAAGCCATACTTTAAGATTTTAAATTACTTAAGTGTTAATTTTGAAACCTGTTAAACGTTTATTGCTGTTAGAAAACAAGACGCTTGAATTGAATATTTATAAAACGTTATATTTTTATAATGAAAAATAAAAGTAAACAAAAATATCGATCTCAAAAATATATTTATATATCATTTATACACATAAAATTATTGACTACCTTTCAAAGTTCACATGTCCAGTTTTCCTTCAAAAGTCAACTTATTCCATTGTTTTATTTCTTTATCCGTTTAATATTAGAATGCATTCTAGTTAAGGTGAGGAAACTATCACGTTAGAGAAAATTGTCAATTCTTGGATATATGTATATTTTATCCTTCTAAAATTTCTTTCCTTGAAAAATAAATAAATAAATTGAAATGTTAAATCCAATATATTAATTCTAGTTACCTCCAGATTATTATTAGATTGATCATTATAGATTCCAGATAGCTATGTCAAATTTTGGCTTCAGACGCGATGAAATATATGTATTGAAATTTTCTTAGTTTTTTCTTTTTAAACTGCTTTGGAATAAATGAAAGAAAATGGTGCAGCCTCTTGGCTGCGATATATCTCTATTAGCCTGTCATGATTTATGTATTTACCATAGAAATCTATCTTATTCCAATATTCTGAAGAATGGTAATTTCAAAGAAACAAAGTACAACAAAATTTTATCCTTTTGTTTTTCTAATCACCATCCCACTAATAATAATAATGGCTTCTTTTTTGTTCTTGCTCCACATGCTAGCAAATGCTGTTTTGAAAACCCTTGTTACACATGTTTTCTTTTAAAACAATTAACATTAAAAAAAAATAAAATATCAAGCATATATATAAAAAAATATTAAATTGAAAATTTATTTGACAGCTTTAAAAATATACATAAATAATAATATTGCATTTTCTTAATAATCACTGCAAATAAAATAATTCTTTTTATATAGTCAACAATTTATATGTCTTTATTTATTTATAATAATTAAATATTCATAACGATGTACCATCAACATATAAATAAAATAATAATTTCAAACAATAACTATACCTAATAACCATAAACAATAATAATACTTCATATATAAACATCAACTCAAAGAGATTTTTTTAATAACAAATGACAATTTTTAAAATATAGATAGACTTATCGATATTTACAATATATATATATATAATGAATTGAAAAGAACTATTAGGATATATTATAATAGTTAGGCAGATGAGAAAGAAAAGTATGTTGTAAAAAACATTCTGTCTTATTAACTTTATGTAAATGAGTTTAAAGTTTTATATCTGCAACCAAACACAATAACTACTTTAATCATAATTTTTTATTTTGATGAATACCAAATTCTCCATAGAGTAGTGACATCAAGTTCAAGCTTTTGTAATCAATGGATGCAGGAAGGTTTGTGCATAAAATCTCTATCTAGTGTCTATTCAATCAACATCCCCAGACTAGTTTCTTGCATGTGGATTTCATCAATGAGGAGCTTTGGATTTGAGAATAATGCACTTAGATATTAGGATCTAATGCTACCCTCCAGCGGTTTTCTTTTATCTATTTGGTAAACTATAAAGCTGGAAATTCAAGTTGAAAACACCATAATATTTCTAAATGAAGCTCAACACTTTTATAATCATACAGATCTGAACTCAGTTCAGCATCCATACATTTTGGTGTCTTTGGTTTTTCAAAAGCCACTGTCACCATTATAACCCCATCAATCACCACTGCATATGTTTACACATTCTGTTAATAAAAGTACCAAACTCTCCATTCAGTAATATTACCAAGTGCAAGCTTTCATAATCAATGGATGCAGGGTCTGTGCATAAAATCCCTATCTAGTGCCTACTCATCCAACATCCCTAGAATAGTTTCTAGCTTGAGGATTTCATCAGTGAGGATGCTTAGATTTGAGAGTACTGTACCTAGATCTTAGGATCTAATGCAACCCTCCAGAAGCCATGTTTTACCTATTTGGTTAACTATAAAGCTAGGAGCCTAAGATGAAAACACCATAATGCTTCCACCCTAAGATCATTTATTTGTATAGTCATATACATTTAAACTCAGTTCAGTATCTATACATTTTAGGGTTTATGGTTTTAGAAAACAGGTAAAGGTGACTTCTGGAGGGTTGCATTAGATCCTAAAATCTAGATTCAGTGCTTTCAAATCCAAGGCTCCTCACTGATGAAAGCCATAAGCTAGAAACTAATCTGGGGATGTTGAATGAGTTGGAACTAAGTAGGGATTTT
Source organism: Epiperipatus broadwayi (assembly GCA_028023455.1). NCBI lineage: Eukaryota > Metazoa > Onychophora > Udeonychophora > Euonychophora > Peripatidae > Epiperipatus > Epiperipatus broadwayi. The sequence continues at coordinate 3,415,861 of JAQFVV010000016.1, forward strand.
ATGCACAAACCTTCCTGCATCCATTGATTATGAAGCTTGGTGGCACTACTGTATAGAAAGTTTGGTACTCTTATTAATAGAATGTGTAAGCATATGAAATGATGATCATGTGATGTCTTTATGGTTTATATCTACCATGATCATGAGCTAATAGTGACTGTGGTTTTTGAAAAACTAAAGACACCAAAAGATGCTGAACTGAGTTGAGATCTATATGACTATAGAAGTGAAGGAGCTTGGGTTGGAAACATTATGGCGTTTTCATCTTAGAATCCTAGTTTCATAGTTAACCAAATACATAAAAGGTGGCTACTAGAGGTTTGCATTAAATCCTAAGATTTAGGTGCAGTGATCTCAAATCCAAGGCACCTCACTGATGCAAGCCACAAGCTAAAAACTAGTCTTGGAATGTTGGGTGAGTAGACACTATATAAGAATTTTGTGCACAAACTTTCCTGCATCTATTGATTATGAAAGCTTGCACTTGGTTGCATTACTATGTGCAGAGTTTGGTACTCTTATTAATAGAATGTGTAATCATATGAAGTGGCAATCATGGGACTATTTATTTTCACCAATAAAATATAACAGAATACAGAAATTTTCCAGATGTAAATCATCTGATCATAAATAATTTGAGTACTACAAAACTCATCTAGATTCATAGATCAATTATATTCAAATGTTATGCTTTTGTATGTGTGTAATTATCTATACATTATTTATGTAAAATGATGTAATTTTTAAAATTATTTTATTCTAAGTATTATTTTATTAATTATAAGTTTCTTCTTTCTCATGATGAAATGAGATACCATTAGTATAACTCATTTGAATTCATAATACAACCAGCACTAAGCATGTACTCCTGGTATGATTCATTTATAGTGATGTTTGATCTTAACTCTGTTCAATATTTGACACAAAATGTAGATAATTGTAAAATTACAATGTAATATTGTGACATTCTAACTATGACCAATATCTTACACCATTCCTAAAATATAAATTTATTTTATATAATTATTGCTTCAAATTTGATTTTTTTAAAGCATTATGTAAATAAATATTCAATTATTTGTATAAAAATAAAACTGCAAAAATTAGAGGAATTAAATAATTTATATATAACCAATGACTACTTTCTAATAATTAATTATTATAATAATTAGCTTCTTATTATTGTTGCCATGAGATACCATAAGTTTTATTATACTAATCTCAAAAAGTAGAAAAAAAGTAGTAAGGTTTTGCAATAAGATAACTTAAATTTACAATTGTCTATACCAAAGGAGGGGGAGAATAAAATTGAAAGTAAGCATCCTAAATTCAAACTAATTTGAATTGTTCATAATAGAGTTATATTTAGAAAGTTAAACAAATGGTTCCCAGCATTCAAAAGGAATATTTCTTCTCAATGCATTCTCATGGTATCATATTGTAATATAATAGATAGTTGCTAAACTTGGCTATATCATTACAAGCTTTATAAAAATAGTTAGAATGGAGAAATAATATTTAATTTTCTCTTGTTTTTTTATCGTAATAATAATTGATTTATTTAATTTTTATTTATTTATTAAATGACATATGAAAATTCTAAACATTTTTTTTTAAGATTAATAATGTGAATATCCATAATTTGTTAAAAAGTATTTGTAAAAGAGAGAGAAAAATATGTGCACTTTTTCTCTTTCTTCATTTAGTACTAATTTTTTAAAAAAAATTACAGTAAGAGCGATAAATAACTATAGTTTTAAAAGAAAAGAAAAAAAAGGAAGATTTTAAAATTTTATTGAAACATTTTGTTTAATTAATTAAAATTGTTTTTTTTTTCTCCAAAACAAAGTCAATGTTTTTCAATTCAGTATAATTAAAACATTCTCTTGTTTTCATTTTGGTATAAAAAAAAAATAACTAAAGAGTAATTTTAAAATTTATGATTATTTTTTTTTTATTAAATAAAGTGGAAATAATTAAACTTTTTTGTAATTAATCAGGATTTAATGTGATCATGTTTGAGAGGATATGTGAGTCGATGGATATAGGTTTGCTCCAAAAAAATAATATGGAAGTCAGTGAAATCATTAGACCTTAGTGTTTTGTAAAAAAAAAAAAAACAGTCATTCTTGATCAAGCTGTTGAAAAAGTCAATAGTAGCACTCATTTTTGATCATGCTGTTGGAGAAAGCAGGAATTGCAGTTACTCTTTATTCAGCTTGAAAAGAGTAAAGAGGAAATAGTTTTTTTAGTTTGAAGTAACACTTTCATCTCACTACTAATTAAAAAATATTTTTAAAATGAGTATGAGAAAGTTTTACCTAGAAGCTGATCACCAATAAATATCACCATGTAACCTGTTTGCTAAAGAAAATATGGAAAAATAAGTATAGCTATGAAGTAATCTGCAAAAAGCCTGTCTCCATCCAAGATTATGACTAACTCTTTCTGTGTGTAAACTGTAAAAAAAAAAAAGATAAATTCTGACCTAAAAATTAGTAAATTGAAAAAAAAAATTCTTTCTGTATTTGCTTGAAAATACATATTAATGGAAAAGCTTACAGAAAGAAACATAACATGGAAAAACCTAAAAATTACAACTACCAAAGAAGTACTAAAATATCATGGTAATCTAAAATATTGTAATGTGCAAATTTCCCTTTACATTTAAAGATATTTTTAAAATTAAGTAATAGTGGTAATCATTAATTTTGTTTGAATTGAAACATATTTTTCCTCATCTTATTTTCCCTCCATATATCTTTGAAATGTTGCTTCATAATTTTAATTATTGAAAAGTAAAATAATCTATTTAAAATTAATATTGATTAATTGAATTAGTAAATGCCAACAACAAGTACATATTATTTATTACATGATATTATATTTGTTTGATAAAAATGTATAAAATTAAGGATTGTCATATCATATATTTTTTTAATTTTCTTAATTAATTTATTAATGAAATTATTAAGTATTTGTTTAAAAGATAGTACTGATAATGCTGTATTTCTCCAGCTATCTGTTTTATAAATTCGTAGTATTTGTGACTTGATTTCATAATCACATTGTGTTTAGGGATTGGTAAATTATCCAAATAAGTTTATCTCAATTAAAATGCATTAAATATATTTATTTTTCTTATTCACAGTCTCTTTGGTCTTGTAATCTTGAAATAGTTATCAAGGAGTAATGGTTAAGTTAGTTATATGTGGGGTTTAGGTTTGTGCTTGGACATCCAGATAATTCTCTGGATGGTTCAAAAATATAATTTTTAAAGTTCATTTAGTGCAATTTATTTGTTTATATTAGAAATTAGTTTATAGTGGGCCTGCACACTAATGTACTTTATGACCTGAATATTGCTGATAATCAGCATGTGTGAGGATCCCAGCATTATATTAATGATTAATAGATTAATACCCAAAGGTGTGTATGCAGAGAATTGATGCATATTATCCCTAAGTTTGACATTAATTATTGGATATCTTTAAACTCCAGTCATAAAACATGATCATTATTATTCTTGTGTAATTCTAGTGATGCAAAATATAAATATAATTGTCATAACTAATTGTATTGTTATTCGAGTATTGATCTTATGTTCCTTTATATTTTATAATTTTAAAATCATTACTTTTTATATTTGTGATATTTAAGAGTGCACCAAATAAAGCTTTACAATATTTATTTATGGTCTAAAGAAAAAAAACTAATAACCTTTCATAGTTTTCTTAGTAATAATAGTCTGCTCCACTGAATATACTCATATTTTTAACAGATAATTTTATATAAATATATGGAAAGATTTGTTATATTTTATATTAGAAAAATCACTATAAAGCATTTAAAAATTTATATCATTATAAGAAACTGATTGTAGTCATTGCAGGTTAATAAATGAAATACACAATCTTTATCGTAAATAACAAAGAGCAAGTTAACAATTATAATTAACAATAACCACAAATATTAAATTAGCAAACATCCTTGCCATTGATCATAAAATTTTACAAGTAATAATCACCAGGTTAAACAATTAGTATAGTTTGAATGCAGTGCTTTGTAAATGTTTATTCATTAATATCTTATATACATTCCAGACAAACTTCTAAATTGTCTTTCATTAGTAATAAGCTATTTGAGAATATTGCTCTTAGAATTTTTGGATATAATGCACCTATTATCTAATAACAATTTTCTAGTATATTATCTAGTAACCATTTTCTACTCTACTATTTTACTAAAGTACTAGCTTAATTAAAAAAAAACACTATAATATTTTGAATTTAATGTAATTTTCCTGTATAAATAGAGATCTCATACAAATTCAATGTCTATATGCTATGGTATTTTTCTACGGACTATAACCACATTAATTCTTATTTAGGATAAGTATAAAAACATAATCAAATTATTAAATGCTTTCCAGTAGCAATTTTTATCTTACTTATACCAACCTAAGCTTAAACTAGATGGCATAAAGGAAGTGAGATGAAAATAATTTTATTATTGAAAAACATGGTTAAAATCACACGTGATTTGTTGCTATTAATCTAATATATTCCAGTGCTTACATATAGTCAAAAAACTAACTAAGCTATACTCAAAATACATAGGAATTAAAAACCTGGAACAACAGATGAATGCTGATTCTGCCAGAAATGCATATTAAATATTATTTATATTTTTATAAGCTTTAATTTATAAGTTTTGAATGTATTGATAGACAGAAGAATTTATGACACATACAAATAGGAAAAAAAAGGAAAAATTCAAAGAATAATATTCATGCTGGGATTAATTCATTTAATATGTTAATTTTAATTATGTTTATAAAAAGTCATTATTTTATAATAGCTTAATGCATTTATTTTAGAGAATATTATCAAATTAGTGCTTTTAGTAAATGTTGCACTTGAAAATTAACTTGTAGTAATTCCAATGGCTGTTTCAAACATACAAACAAAATATTCTCTATTTTTCTCTAAAGGGATGAATTATGATCAAATTGATTATTAATTTATTTGGCTTTCTTTACTTCTGATATATGGCATGTATAAATATGTTAAAAATTATATTTCTACCACACATATTAAACAGAATATCACTTACTGTGCTCATTCGTTTGCAATTTCTTGCAACTATACAAAGCATGACATAATAATATTTCACTAATAAATTTCTAGATTGTCACACATAACAATAAAAATCATGGTACATATTTTATTAAAAATCTTAATAAGCAGAATAAGTTAAATACGTTATTTGAATTTAAATATAGATAATGTTTTGCTTTTTTATTTTTTACAAATATTTAGTACTATTACGTTCAGCATTTGAGAATGTTTCATGTATCATGTGTATATACTAACATTTTTTGTTTAATAAGATTGCGATCCAGATAATTACATTTTAGTAGCAATTATGTTTAATTATTTCCATCGTTTAATATTAGTGAACATCTTTAGAGAAATTCAAACTTTATTTAAACTTTCTAAATACATTCAGCTGTTAGTAACAACACACAGTTTAGTATATGATATAATGTTTCGAGTAGTCTTATTCTCTCTTCTTTAAATATTGCTTGTATGTCTATTAACAGTATTAGCACGAAAATCTAACTTGGAACTTAAGCTTTATCAATATTGAATTTTAGGTATCTAACCGACTTTGGCAAAATAACTCTATATACTAACCTATGTATTATTACTAACACTAATGTATTTGGAAAGTTTAAATAAAATTTGAATTTCTGAAAGCATTTATTTAATATTAGATAATAGAAACAATCCAATATATAATTACTACAAAATTTCAGACAAACAATAATTATATATTATTTAAATATTTTTTTCTCCTTATAACTTTCCATAATGTCAAATTGTTCATTGCAATATTGAATTAACTATTCAACATGAATTACTATAAAATACTTAATTAAAATGTTTCTAGTAACACATTTCTTTCCATGTTGGCAATAACAGATTTTTCAAATATAAATTTTATCGTTATTGTATATAAATTGCACTTTCATTAAGCAGCAATGTCACAAAAGAAATTATACAAGAGGAAAATTCCATTCTTACTATAAAAAGAATACACATGATTTTTGGTTAATGATAATTTACATACATCGTTAACAAATTACTATTTTTTCTTTTAAATTTATTGACATACAAATATTATGTAGCGATATTATTATTGAAATAAAAACACTTTATGTAATTTAATTCAGGGCTTTTTTGTCAATAAAAATTAATAATATTTATTAATTATACAATGACTCTTCTGTCCGCTTAATTCATATATGCTACCTCTGTACTAAATTAGCACAGGCACATATAGATGCAATCTGGCTATTAATTTTATTTGAGTTAAACTCAGGGTCATTTTAATTTACTTTACATTAATTAAGTTTTAATCATTATTTTATAAGTATATAATATAATTACAAGTCCTTTTCTATAGATTAGAAATTTATCCATCAAAGAATTATTAATATTATTTTATGTTTTACCACGCTGAACAGATACTTTTAAAATAACAGTTGTCGTATAAAGTCTGGATCCATCAGCTATGTAAAATTATAAGATACATTATATTATCTTTACATTGAAATATGCATAAACATTTAAGGATTAAAATAAGTTTGGTTTTTCTAATCTGCAATAAACAAAATAAAATAAAATGTATAGAATATTCATGTAAACATTTGCTAGTAAAAAAAAAAAAGTTTAATTTTTCTCTTTTGAAAAGTATCAAAATGCCATTTATATCTTTTCCTTCTCTTGTTTCATTTCTTCATTTAGTCCTGGAGCAATTTTTATCTTAATTACAAAAATTATATTTGGATTTTATTATAAAATAGAAAATGTATCTTTGACATCATATTTTTATATATTTACGATATCTTAAATTTCGGTTATGATGACACAATATGTATGGTTTATTTTGCATGTTCCTCATTGAACATGTATTTATGAAATGGTCATGAAAACTGTTAGATATATTTATGAATTGTGGCTAGTTTTATAATATTGATAGGCTAACGGGGTTTTTTAATTCTTTCAAAATTTTATACTAGAATATCATGAAGACAAAACTGAATAAATTACAAAGTGATAGAATATTTATTTAAGAATATTGATAGTAAAAAAAAACATATCCCATCATATCGTAATAATATAATTTTACCATTGCTAATGACCTAAAAGGAAGCGCAAAACCTGAACAAAAAATACTTAAACTGCTCTTTCATTAATATTCTTTCTTCCTCTAACTAATAAAGAAATAATAAATAATATATTTAGTTCTAAACCAATTCAAATAATAATTCACTAACTTATATGATATATATTAAAAAATAATAAGAAAAAACACGTGTTTGACCCTTAAACTTTTGATGTTTAAATTATAATTCATTATAAGCTAAAATGCCTTTGAATTCATAATTCAAAAATACCACAATAAGTTAAAAAACTAAAAACCTTCAAAACTTTAATTATTCTATTCATATATTAGTGTATTTATACATTTAATTTCCAGTTAAAAATTTCTAATATAATATCATATTGTTGTTGAAAAAGAGTCCAAACATTAATGGTATATGTTCATTTTAAGAACATGTTCAAATCATTGATTAAAGTCATAATGTAGACCAATTTGGAAATTGGCTGACCTCCTCTTATTCTAAATTTGTTTTGTACAGAAGTTTTTCCGAAAATGCTAAAATAAAACTTTTTGATTTGATTAACTTCACCTCATCGTTCTGAATTGTCGATTTATTTCATTGAATTTAATAAACAATTCTTTCAAATAAGTTATTCCATTTTTAGAATCAATCAAGTTGGTTCATAATGTATCACCTTTGTTGTCTAGAAACTTTAGCACTGAATCAATGAGTTTATAAAAGTGATCTGAACGGGTATCATTGATAGTTATGAAACTTCATCAAGTGATTGAATTCTTCATCTTTTCCATGTAATGTTATCCAAATAATCTAGCAATCAATGAATTCCTTCTAATTTTGTAGATTGTTTTAATTACCCCAAAAAATAAACAATGTATGTCTTTTGATCAAAAATTTGGCAACTAAATGTTATTGATGAATGGCACAGTGTACAATGACTACATTCATAAACTCTTTTTCTATAATATGAACGATACCCCCTATAGGATAATAACATTATTAGAGTGCCATCCTTGATAACTGACAAGATATTATTGGTAGGAGGTATGTGATAAAACTACATGAAATGTTGATTCTTCTGTAGAGTAGTTTGCATAATTTTGATAAATAATAAGTTTGGAACTTTCTTTTTTTATGAATCATAAGAATGCAAAAAGTAGGGCTTCATTGTCATCTAAAGTTGACTCATCTAGTTTTGTAAAAAACTGGAATGTTTTTAGATACTCAAATAGTGAAATTTCAATATCTTGAACTATTTTATATATTTTTCTTTTTTACCATCCTCAGTCAATCGTCTGATCTTGAAATTTTTTGTGTCAATGTTAGATGTCTCAAATTTTTTTATGTGCTTAAATATAAAATAAAAAACCTTATGTTTTTTTATTAGTATAAACTTTTACAAATGTTTTTAACTTCATTTGGTGCAACGTTTTGCCAGGCACATTATAATGTACTGCTTGTAAGCAGCTGAATAAAATCATAGTTCAAATATTCAATATTAAATTGTCTACATTTTTTCTTAAGTTTAAAACGTAAAATTTATGAATTTTAATAATAATAAACAATTATTGAGGTATAATAATTTTTATGATTTTAAAAAGTGTAAATTCTTTCGCTAATGTTTTATGCAATATATATATTATTAGATATTTAGTGCCCATAACATCGGGTATACAATATTTTTATCGCCTAAGATAGCAAAAGTTAAATAAACAAAATAAACTGGGGTTTGTTCTTTGATTAGTATTAGATATAAGTATTTGATATTGTATTGTTAAATACCAAACTAGTTAAACTAGAAATAATTAAAAATATAGTAATATACAATTAAAATTCCATCAATAGATTTCATTAGATTGTCCTTATTTAAATATTTTTTTCATATTAAAACACGACTTACTTCCAATTACCTCAGTGAATTTGTAGATATAAATAAATATTAATTGTAATAAATTAATAAATGCTTGAACATTTAAAAAAGAAAGAAAAAGTTTTCATTGGTTTAAATATCATTATTCTAGTTTAGTTTCCAGTATCACAATCATAGCCTTATGAATTAATTTAGATAAAATCTAATTGTATCTGCATTTATTTATTGTTTATTAGATTTGCATAAGATTGAATTTGTTGTTTTTAATATTCAAATCTATGTAAAACATGTTAGAGAGGCCATTTTTCGGAGATAGGGATTCTAGCTTCTTTTTTATTTAATGCGTACTTCTTTCTGGCTATAGTCCAGGCCCCTTTAACCTTTCTCATTTTGTAGTCTCTCTCATTGTATACGATATCTGTTTTAAAGATATCAAATTTGTGGCCTGACTGTAACTCATACTCTAAGAATATCGAATAGCATTCACTGTTTCTTTTTGCCCTATAGTATAAGTAGTTGTGTTGGGCCAATCTATTTTCGTTAATATTTTAATAAAAATATGACAAATATAGTAAATGTACACTTAAAATAATATTATACAATACAATCTATAATGATTATAAATTATTATTGTTAGTAAGCATTAAAGGAACAGAAAAGCATTAGACAAGTAAAAATATATTCATGTACATTGATATTTTATTGAAATAAAATACTATTTCCTTTGTATATTATCTGTAATCTGTAAAAACAAAATTATATATAAAATAATTAAATCCCTTTTTTAATAAAATAAAGTTTATCAGTAGCAAAATAGTATACACAAGAAAATGAATTTAAGCTTCATAACATAAGAACCCCAACATATGAAAACATATGCAATACAACTAGAGTTTCAAAGCGGATGAAGAATGATTTAAATTTAAAGAGAGTAATATTTCATGTAGGTGGATGTGTAATTTATTTAAAATTTATACATATTATATATAGCTATATTAAAGGAAATGCATGATTTGAATACTAATAACGTTGAATTAATGCTAAAATAATATACAAATCAGAAAAAAAATTATACTGCCAAATTTTGTTCATAGTATTTTAATGTGAGAACTTGAAAATATTTAAATACATATTAAACTCTTTGTTATTGTTTTAAGGACGTTGTTTATTGATAACAAGAAAAAAAATACTTATTACACTTGCAGTATTATTAACACAGTTCAAAACAATTTCTAGATTTCAACCATGTTGCTTCTTTATAAAACTGTATCGTGCATTTTCAATAAAGCTACTATACTTACTGATAATGCGTGACAAACTGTGTGCTAACATTTGATTAAGAGCTGTCAGCTAGATTGATTGGTTATAATTTGCATTTTGCGTGTTTATTTGGAGATTAAATTAAATACTACGACTTTAGTTACGTGCTACATAACTGATGAAACTTGATAAAACAGTTTTTCAAAATTTTGTTTTCTTCTTTCTTTATGCTTCCATCATAATTTTATTTTATTCAACATCTACAATTATATCATAAACTACTACTATTTCTGTGAATCATTTCTACAACTCCAAAGGATTGGTATCAATCACTTTGGTTAGCAGTAATATTGAGCACGTCAGATGGCGCACTAATATTCCACCATGATATTCTTAATATGAGCAGATGTGGTAACATTGAGACAAATGTTTTGTTTCATAGTAAAAATAAAGAAAAATGTAAAATAGCTTGGAAAACTATAGATGTTGAAAAAGTAGAAATAATAAAAAATGAAATGAAACTTCATAAATAACTAAACTGAGTAAAATAAAAACAAAGAAGAATATTCAAATATATGAATGGAATGTTGAGAATCATTTGGAAAACTTAACATATAAGTATATATTACGAATGATAGATTGAAAAATGTATTCACTGAGGTCTATCCCCATTTATCCTGATAAGCAAAAGCTTATAAAATACTCCCGTTTATTGGTCTGAGAGTTTTGCAACAGATTCAGTCTGCACCATTGTCAAAATTATCAAAACTCATCAATTTTAAAGTTTAACTCTTTTTTTTCCTTAAATAAAATTTGCCAAAGTCTAAACATCCTCTTACTTCAATAATAGAGAACTTTTGTTATTATCTATAAAAATTTACACACCTTGTATATTTGTTTGATACATCATATACACTACTATAAATTAGTATGAATATTCGAATGTTATACATTAAAACAGGCAATAACTCTCTATACGATTTGTCACTCAGTGCAAGCCAGAGTAATCAATGGATGCCAGAAGGCTTGTACATAAAACCCCTATCTAGTGCCTACTCATCCAATATTCACAGACTAGTTTCTGGCTTGTGGCTTTTGTCAGTGAGGAGCCTTAGATATGAGAGCACTGCACCTAGATCTTAGGATCTAATGCAACCCTCCATCAGCCACCTTTTATCTCTACTTAACTGCAAAATTATGAATCTTAAATTGAAAAACCTGTAATATTTTCAAACTAAGAACATTAGCTTATATGGTTATATAGGTCTGAACTCAGTTCAGTACCTATATATTTTCCGTGTCTTTGTTTTTTTTAATAACACTAGCCACCACTATCATAATAGGCAAGATCATGTGATGTTTATTGGCTTAAACGTTATACATTGTTTGTACCTTATATTAGAACACAAATGTTTTCCTTGAAAAATGTTACACAGAACAATGTATATGAGAACATAGGTAGCCTGCAATAAATTAAATTTAGTTTGTAAGAATTGATTTAAATATAATTGTATCTTCTTTGGAATTTATTCTTTCTCTTTGAGGTTCCATTGCTCATTAATTTTCATTGTAGATATTCAGTTTCTGGAATTGATTCACTAGATATGTTAGACCTTCAGAGGTTTTAACATGAACCATTGGTCAATCCACAGAACTTTACATTGGATAAATAACACTTTTATTAATGGTAGAAAAAATGTAAACAATATAATACTAATGAGAATACAATATTTTAGTTACAATTTTCTTTCAATCTTTTTATTTACAAGTTTACTTTTAATCGGTTAATATTCATAGTTTATTATAAGTTTATTATTATAATTATTATTATCAGATGTACCCCTGACCTATTTAGACTGTGTTCTTTTTAATTGATTGCTTTAACATTTTTTTTTAATTAAATAAGAGATTTTAATATCATATAAATAAATGTGAGAATTATACACAGACCCGAAAGACCGGTTTTGCCTTCAATTATATGCTAATCAAAACTAAATGTAAATACTGCACTAAAGCATCTATTTTTTCCACCTCAGGAAACATCATATTTCAAACATGAATTTATGTACCATATTCACATTTTCTTCATGATTTAAATACTATACCTCTGTAGTTTAAGATTTTTTTTCCCAAGCATTTTTTATTAATGGTGACTTTCCTAGCATAAACATAATACTATACTAACCAAAACTAAATGTAAATATAATATGGTAGCATGTATTTTTTCCCTGTCTAAATATCACATTTCAAACGTAATTTATGTATTCTTTTCGCATATTCTTCGCAATGTGCCTCTGTAGTTAACAGCACATGTACATATGTTTTACAATAAGTTTGTATTAATGCCTTGCATAACATAATAATATGTTAACCAAAATTAAATGTAAATATCCTACTATAGTGTTTTCCTAAAGATGTGTGATGAAGGTGTTGTAGTTGTATTTTTATATTGGACTATTTTCATCACTTAATATGTGTATTGAATGTCTTTAGAAAAAATTAACTTTATTTAAATATTCCAAATACATTCAACTGTTAGTAATAGCACATCAAATAGGTTAGTATATGCCCAACGTTTCAAGAGGTATTATTCTTCTTTCTTCTTAACCTGTTGCTGGCCTGACTAATGATAGTACTAAGCTCAGTTGGTTAGGTCGTTACCTTAAAATTCAATAATCAAGAATCTAAGGATCCAGATTACGGCTCAGTTGGTTAGAGCATTATCTTAAAATTCAATAACCAAGGATCTAAGGATCCAGGTTCAAATCCCATGCTAGTACTGTCACTGATCAGGCCAGCAATACCTGAATAATACCTCCCAAAACGTTGTGAATATACTAATCTGTTTGATGTGTTATTACTAACAGTTGAATGTATTTGGAATATTTAAAATAAAGTTAAAATTTTCTAAAGACATTCAATACTCATATTAGATAATGGAAATAGGCCAATTTAAAAATACAACCTACTATAACATATACTTTTTTCCTCACTAAATATCACATTTCAGGCACGAATTTATGTAATGTAATCACATTTTTTTTCATGATTTAAATATTATATCTCTAGAGTTAATTGACTATGAATTTGACACGAGATAATCTTACGAACACCAATAAAACAAAAAAAAAATAAGGCTTTTATATATAAGATTAGTGTTGATTAGACAAATAAATCGATAACAGTAACAACAAAACACATATATTTGTGTTTTACTTTTTTGGATTGGTTTTCATTTATATATTTTTCTTTTTTAGTTTTATATTTTTGTAAAATATTAATAAGAAATATTTTTTAAAGCAACATGTTTTAATGTTTAGTCATTTTTTCATGTTTTGAAAATCATATAAATATATCTATAATTTGATTTACAAATGTCAAACTTTCTATACTTATGCATTTGACAACATCTATTTTAGACATATACATTAATGATTATTACTAATTATTTATTTAATAAACAAAGAAAAAAAGAAGAAAAATAAAGCAAAAAAAATCAAATTTAAATTGATGTGATCATATTTGTACATTCACGCAATAAAATTCAGAGTCCAGGTAAAGTACACCAAAGCTGACCAAAGTATGGTGGTGAGACCTCTAATCTGACCAAACTTTAACACACCTTATGAGTGTCATTTCTAAAGTCACACTCAGTCTCAATTTAACCTGCAAGCTGGCTTAGAACAGAGAGAAACATGAGACTCAAGGAATAGCTAATTTAATTCAATGGGTAGAACAGACCACTTGACACACCAATCATAGAAACTAAAATAATGTATGTTCAACATATAAACTGTTTAGAATTGGAATCAGATAATGTGGATTGGACTGAACTAGAACTACTAGCAAGAAAGATATGAAAGAAATTTTGTATTTTAAACATGTTTATTAAAACAACCACAATAACAAAATAACATCAATTAAAGTAACAAAATGGCAAGGATTATATAGCATTACATATGTGTATTCAAAACATGCACACAATTCCATAGTGATTGAGACTATTATCAAACAGCAGTCTCATCGTAACATACTAAAATAATTGTATGTGCGGTTAATAGATCATGCCTATAAGCATGTAATATACCCATCTTATTGCTCATAGTTTGCTAATGTTATAAGTTAATAGCCTAGCAGAGACGATAAATATTTACAGCTCTAAGGTGGCTGTTATATATATTAATGGATACTCATTCTCTGGACCATTGACACTATATAAATTTATGAGTCCATTGTAAATATAAATTTAAACTGTCATAGAACCATTTGTGAATCAACATATTTATTTGACTATTTTAAATTAAATATTTAGTTGTCTAAGTATAACATTTATGTAATACATTTTAGAGTGTCCAACTATTTAGTGCAGCCACTGATTATAATTCATTAATATAATATAATCTGGTCTTTTCCCATAAAAATTTTCTTACCTTATATTTATAAAAAATGTATGTTATATAAAAATAAAATATAAAAATAAGTAAAATTTAAAGGATATACATTAATATTTACTATTAATATTAAAAGGGCCCTATTTGATTTATTATTATGGCAGAGTAGTCAAATCAAGGTCCACGAATTAGGTGCCATTTTAATCATTTCTCGTAGTCAAAATTTTTATGAATTTCTGATTATAGTATATTTTTATTTACTTTTTTTCATGATTTAATACATGGTAGAATGATGATAACTCGAGTTGAAGTTACAAAAGTTGATTTCCAGCTGTAATTTCCAGGGTTCAAATAGGTTACTAATTTCTGAGCTATAAACCATTAGATGATGATGATGATGATGATGATGATAATAATAATAATAATAATAATAATAATAATAATAATAATAATAATAATAATAATAATAATAATAATTATTATTATTATTATTATTATTATTTAATAAAAATAAGCTAATTAAAATTAAGTGAATTTAAACCAAGTTTTCAGAAGATTAACATTGGCAGTGGCAGAAAAGGAATTTATTTTCTAGATTCAGATACTCTACAATTATACTAAACCACCCATGGAAAAATGAATTGATTAAAATTATTTATTAAAACAACCTTTTAAAATAAATTAGATGAAGAGTTGAAGAGGGAGACAACTGAAACTTGTCCATTAAAGTTTGAAGATTTGTTGTCTTAATATAAACCGCACACATTATGTATATGTGGGGGAGGCAATGATCAGGACAAGCTGATAAGTGCTGGTTCAGCACAATGAAATGGACATCATTTGCCTCAAATGTTGTGGGTCAAATGTAATAGAAAGCCCTTCATGTAAGAAGAGAAATAAACTAGCCCAATCGTTGAAGAGCCAAAATATAATGGACAACATTATCCAATTATAAATAGATAAATTGATTATTTGCCCTTCCAACTAGCTATATATGAAATAAATTAAAATATACAGAGCAATAATAAGACCTATCATTATAATTTATTCTCAGGGATAATTTGACTAACTAACAATATATATATATATATATATATATATATATATATATATATAACAAAATATATATATATTAGAAACAAAGGGAATTTTATTAAATCCAACACATATATTAAATAAATAAAATTAGGTATATCTAAATATCTCAACTAACATTGACTTGTATAAATGACTTCAAAGTTAAATAATAATTAAAACATGAAATTATTATCCATTAGGTTATGAATTTACCAAACTTCATAATGACTGGCACTGAAAAGAAAAAAAACAAAATTTTAATCCATTTCCAAATAAAATATAAAGTCATTGCTTATGGAACAAATGGTACATACTTTATTTCTAAGTTATGGTTTGATTTTTTTAATAGTATCTGTGTTTCAAGTATTCTTTTTTTAAACATAGACCAAATACAAAAACAGGAAAAAAAATTATATACTTGCAATAAGTATCATTTAAATAAGCAAAGACATATTTGTCCACAATAAATATAAATTAATATAAATATAAACTAATATTTATGTTTTCCAAATATTCAACTTTTAAAAAATATATATAAATCAAATACAAACAATATATATATGCCATAAATATAAATCAAATAAATAAAGATATATTGTGTACAATAAATATATGTATTGGTGTTTATGTCCAGCATAGGAGTTATTATATAAAATTAAAATGAAAACAGAGAAGTAAATAATTGAGTGGTAAAATAATTAACAAATTATATTATCGATATGCTCTCAAAGTTAGGTCAATCAATTGAACAACATTACATCAAAAAATCATCAAGAGTTCATTCCACTACACTATAAAGGTTTATATACTTTATCCACCTTGAATCCTGCTTGCTATCATAAGCATTAAATACTCAGATTTATTATCTATAACGAGGCTCACTCAGGCCTATAAATATTTAATATATATTTCTTTTCAAAAACTTTATTTGTTGTATATATATATCCACTTGTTCCAACGTTTCAACTATTTTTACTTTATAGTCATTTTCAAGAATCTAGAAAAAAACATATTACATTATAACAAACTCCTCATAATAAAACCAAAAAGACCAAAAAAATTATCAAAACAATATAAAAAACACGCAAAAAAATATAAACCCCATAAAAATGAAAATAAATAAAAAACACACTAATATCAATTAAATTAACACATAAAATATACACCACACTTACTTGACTCCCTTCTCAAAAAACTTTCCCATTTTACATTTTCTTTTATCCAAAATCTAAATTGCTACAATAAAACACTTATTTTCTTCTTCTTTCTTATATACTTCAAAATTATATTTATTTCCAAAAATAATTCTTTATGCATTACTTATCCAATTCTATTTAAAACAGGTTTATATCTTTTTATATATAAACTCTCTTTTACCATTCTTTCTTTATATAATTTAACCCCCTCCAACATTTTAATCTTAAAATCTATATGTCCAACTTGCTTACTATGTATATTTACATTAAAATTCCTATCTCTCAAACGCTGTTTCAATCTTGTCTCTAATTTGTTCTTTGTTGTACCAATATATGATCCATCTTTTTTTTTTTTATATATCTTTATTATCTTTTTTATAATCCAAACACTCTATTTTATAAATACCATTTATGTTTTCAACATTCCTATTTTTTATCATATTACCTAAATTACATTCCCTTTTATATATTGGTTTCAGCAATAAACCACATTCCTTCCCATATTTCTTATTCATATCCCTCACTATCTTTTTAATCTAAAAAAAAAGTACTTTTTGACACTTTATACCCACTATACATAAATTCCTTCTTTCTTTCTTTCTTTTTTCTCAATTTCCTCTCAATTTTGTCTATATTCTTTTTTCCACATAATTTATTAATAATCTTAATTGGATAATCATTTTTTACTGCCTCATTTTTTATACACTCCATTTCCTCCCTAAATAACCCCTCTTCTGAACATAGATTAATTCCTCTAACTATTATATTATTAACAATATTCATCTTAAGTATGTATCCAATATCTGATTCCCAATTACTCAATAATCCATAAAAAATATTTTTTCTAAAAATACTAGTCTCAATCCCTACTCTATAATTTTTTATAACTTTTTTAATTTTAACATCCATATAATTAATTGAATTATTTATTTCTTTTTCCATTGTAAATTTTATATTTTCCTCAATTGAATTAATATATTTTAAAAAAAAATATTCTGATTTCCTTTCATTCCCAGTAAATATCAAAAAAATAATCATCAACATATCTCACATAAAATATAGGTTTGTATCTAGTATCACCAAAATATCTTTTTTGAAAAAAATCCATATATAATGATGCCAGTAAACCACTTAAACAGTTTCTCACATGCAGACCTTTACACTGTTTATAATATTTCCCATTGTATACAAATATAATATCCTTACAGCATACACTCAACATGTCATATAATAAATGACTTTCTATTTTAATATTCTTATTACCATCCTTGATATACATTTCCATAATTACTTCAACAGCTTTATTTGGATCTATATTTGTATACATATTACACACATCTAATTTTACAAACCATATATTTTTTACATTATTGTTTTTTCTAAAAAAACTTTTAATTCTTTTATAAATTCATATGAATTATTAACATTATTTCCTCTTTCTTTCCTTCCATATTTTTTTAAAATTTTAGTAAATAACCATTTTGATAATTTTTTATAATATGTATCAATATTATTAATTCTTGGTCTCAAAGGTATCCCAATCTTATGCGTTTTTGGTACCCCATGTATCTCAGCATCTTTAAAATCCATCCTCTTCAATTTCACTAAATCACTCACACCTACGCTTCCTTTTGAATATATTTCTGTTATAAATCTATTTATTTCTTTATTTTCTCCCACCCCCTCATTCTTCTTAATCCTTTCAAGTAAGTGTGGTGAATATTTTATGTTTTAATTTTATTGATTTTACTGTGTTTTTTATTTATTTTCATTTATATGGGGTTTATATATTTTTTTGTGTGTTTTTATATTGTTTTGATAATTTTTTTTTGGTCGTTTTGCTTTTATTATGTGCAGTTTGTTATAATGTAAGATGTTTTTTTTCTAGATCCTTGAAAATGACTATAAAGTAAAAATAGTTGAAACGTTGGAACAAGTGGATATATATATACAAGAAATAAAGTTTTTATAAAGAAAAGAGGAAGTGTTTTAATTATAGAATTATATGGTTATAAGTAATGTATATTTTGAAAAGAAAAAAGGATTGAGTGGTGATTAGAAACAAAAGTAAATGGATATTATTTGTTCTAAGAAAAATAGATTTTCATATTAAAAAGCATCAAACAATATATTGTTTTAGATAACGGTTATGGTAAGCTAATAAGTAAAAACATAAGCGAAATTGAAGACAAATTTAGCATTTATTTACAACACAAAAACTTATATAAAATTATGTTTTATATTAGTGCCCGTTTTTACTTTTTCCAGTTAAAGATTTGCAAGTCAAAAACGAACGTAAAAATTTTTCTTTAATAACAATTGGCTATTGCACAATAGCATCTTCTATCGGCTGACAATGAAACTGATTTTAAATATTTTGATTAAATTACTTCTGGAATTTAGTTTTATTAAGCTATAATAATAATAAAAACATTTTATATAAAAAAAGCGTTTACACTAGGATGAATAAAACGGATAGTTTGTAAGTAATATAAATGGCTAAGATAACTGAGAAAATTACAATAATTACAGAATTTATAGTGAACATAATTATTAAATATTTAATAATTGCAAAGTAAGTTAAAAATAATGTGAAGATGCATTATTTGTTTTATGTATATAAATAATTTTGGTCCAATTAGAACACTTTAAACTCAGAGAACAGTAAGTTATGTTTTAAAAATAAAAAGGGGAGTGGAATGTGTATATATTTGAATTTATGAAAATTAATGAAAACAAAATGGTGATATTTAAAATCGTTAGACAGAGTAAATCCGTTAGGCACAATTAAAAAAATACATACAGACGAAATCAACTAAAGATAAAGTGTTTGCAAGTGGTTTGTTTAAAATAGAAACATTGTTGATTTTTTTATTAAAACTTTTTTTTAATATCTCAATCTTAACAAATAATAAAATTATTCCTAGAAAAAGAATAATAGGGTCTTTTACGACAATGTTAAAGTAATCCAGATTTTAAGCTAGAACTTATTAAATTAATCAATATATGATCTAATGTGAGAAACACCCCCCCCCATCTAAATAGATATCGTAGAAAGTAAAAGTAGTTGAAAAAGTTTTACACGTAAGCGAAAACCTACAGATGATAAAAAAATTTAGAAGTGATAATTAAATATTAACAATTCACTAAATAAAAAATATTAAAATTTGATAATGAAGTTTGAAAAATAATTGGAATCAAGTGTCTTATAAAACGATTGACATGAGAATTTAAAGCAAATAAATTTTTAACAGTAAATAAATGAAAAGAAAAAAAAATATTGGAAAGTTTTGAATATTAGTTTATATTAACAAGTAAAGAGATAATTATGCACTTCTGAGTTAAGCACGGTTAACATTTTGATAAAATAAATTGTTTATTTTATTTTTTAAATTGGACTTATGATTTTATTTGAATATAAGATTCTACTTGTTAAACTAACATATTTAGATCACATCAGTATTAGTTACTTCTCTTTATTTAATATTCCCTAAGATATGAAAAGTGGAAATATTATAGTTTTATATATGAATTTATCTGGAAAGCAAAAATATATCCCTTTAACTCCAAAATAAATTCACTTGAAATAGGATCATTATATAATTTAGTGTATTCTTTCCAATACTCATTTAACATTATAATATATATATATGTATATAAGTCATGTGACATCTGACTTGTTATTATTACTATTATTATTTTGCTGTTGTGGCTTTAGCTAAATTAAAGGGCTAAGCCTACTAATATATGGAGTATCTGAATTAAGTTCAGGCCCATATGATTTTTTCAGTTGGAGAGCTGACTTTAAAGACATGTAGATGTCTAAAAGTTTCAGATCTTCTTCTAACAATTAACTTTTAGATAAATGCTTTGCTTGAGTTGGTTTTTTAAATCTAATGTCCCAACTCCTCACTGAAGAGACCCATAGGTCGAAACCGGTCTGGGGATGGGGACAATCCAAGATAAAAATGATTTGAATGCTTTTTCTTGTAGTAGCATTTATCATAAATAAAAAAAAAGCTTGTTTAGAGCTATTAGCACGCTCTTAATATTACATATTTGTAAGTGCAAGCTATATATAAGTCATGTGACATCTGACTTGTTATTATTACTATTAATATATATATATAATCATAATAAAAATAAATTTAATGATAAAAAACTATTCTAAACAGTCTATAAATCTGCAGAAGTACTTTTGGTTAATTTCTTAAACCTGCCTCAACTGCCATGAAATTAAAAAACAAAAAACAAAGGGGAAGCAAACGTCATCAATTCAAATTCCATGAATCCCTTATTTTAATGTTATCAGTTTGTCTATTTATTAAATGCATTTTATTTTTATTTACAAAAATTGCCTCTTTATTTTTTTCTTTTATTATGGTTTCACTCTTCATTAAGAATTTTCACACATTCAAAATCAAATTTAAATTTAATGGCAGTTAAAGCAGGTTTAAGAAATTAACGAAAGTACTTCTGCAGATTTAAAGACTGTTTAGAATAGTTTATTATCGTTAAATTTATTATTTTTATTATGATTACAATTTTGTTTTAATTAACAGACATTTTATTTATAATATATATATATAGTAATATGAATATATAAAACATTCTTATAGATTAAAAATGTATTTGAATCGTTTAAAAAAAAAAAAAAAACAGCACAAAATTAAAATATAACATGGATTTATTTTTGTTTTTACAAATTCAGAGTGAGTTCTTGTTATGAAGCAACTGGGAATTTGCTAAAATATGAATAAAAAAAAGCATGTTAAAATATTGAATATTATAAAAAACATATTAAGAAATAACTTTATATATATATTTAATTTCTCTCATTTATTGATTTATATTTTAATTAATTCATAAAAAATATTTAATTTAGCACACACATTTTATATATTAATCCATAGATTGCCTAAATGTAAATCACATGATAGCATCCAAAGTTGAAATATATAATAAAATCTTCAGTCTGTTGTCAAGACAATTATTTTAACAGTAGATTGTAGATTCTATGGTATATTTAAGCTTTGGCGGTTATCATGTGATTTACATTTAGAAACCTTTTAGATATAGGCAATATATAGATATTATTATTACTATTAAATATTTTCACCTATAATAGGTATGCTTGAAGAATTTATTTGTTTGTTCAATATTTTGTACAGACTTGAAGGGGAATGTTTGTCATGAAATGAGTTACCTGAGGGAGTATTATCTTAATAAATAAACAAACATATATATATATCTGCAATTTCTATGATTTGAAGATTGATTCCACACTAAAAAAATGTATATTGATTTATCATAGATAATCATTGCATAGCAATTCATGTAATTTTTAGTTACTTAGAGGTAAGATGACTTTGAACTATTTTTACCTAGTACATAAAATCAGTAAAAAGAAAACCCCAAAATTTCACAACAGTTAACTGTGCAACATTTTATAATTGTTCATTTTTAGTTAACGGTAAGAAAACCCTTATCTTTTACTTATAGAATGTGTCAAAAAATGTGTGTAATTATCATAATATGCTTCAAAGTTATAAATAATCATAGATACTTTTCAATTATTCAGAAAATACATTTATTTGTCTTGCATTGGTGGTCGAGAAGTCAGCGTGACTGCCTTGCACTTGCAGGCAGTTGCCCGGGTTGCGGGTTCGCATCCCAGCCAATGCTATGACACTTAAAAAATACATTTATTTTTTATTTATTAATTCAAAACCTCACCAAGAAACTTTCATAAACAATAAATTACTTCTGTAATTAATTCAAACATTGTGAATATCTTGATAAATTCAGGGCTGCTAGTAATATACAGTTTTAACTTGAATTAAACATACATTTCATTATTTAGAATTTGTAACACATCTGGAAACAAAGAATTGATTGTCAATGACATAAATTAGATCATTCTTAGCTAATAATAAAATTAATCCAATAAAAAACCTCCAAATAGCTTTTCAATAGATAGATGAGTAGTGTTTCTCTTCTATTGTTTCTCTTTAAAGGGTATAGAACATGTCTGTCTTTCTGAAATGATTTACTTAACAATCAGTCAGCTGTTAATTATATTTAGAAACAGTCCTGTTTTAGATATCATTCATGTTTATTACAGTTACTAAACATAATTTCACCATCTTTCAGCCAATTTAGGTCACATATTTTTCATTTTATGTTTATTTTATAGCAAATTTGAAATTTAAAATTTTAGTTTAAAAAAAATATGCATTTGATGATAATTTTTGAAGAAAAAGTCAATTTTCATTGCCTTGTATTGGTATATACCCCAGCCTCTTTTCTCTGGCTGAACGGCTGTCAACTTTGGCCATTGTTCTCTGGGTGCGTTTAATTGTCAAAGTCAGTAATTAGATTTTGAATGTAAATAAATATATTTATCATATTTTTTTACATTCATAATTAAGATTTTGCATTAATTTACCGGAATATAAAGTTTGATTTGAAAATTTTTTAATTTTACAAGAAAAATAATTGTGGGAAAGTGAACAAGACTTGACTGTTTTTCAAGACAAGTGAATAACGTTTAGCTACTGACCACAATTTGCATATCAATGACATCTGTTGATAAGAATAAAACGCAATTATATTTTATAAATATTTATGGATTTTATGATTATTTTTTACATACTATTGACTAATAATGTGTCTAGATTTAGATTTTTATTTAAAATATTTAATTTTAGACCAAGAAAATACAGCAGAAATGAGTAATCAATGATCGCAATTTCTAAGAAATTGGTTGAAATACAGTTTTTTTATTTTACTGCTGGCTATTTTTCGAATATTTTTCTTATATTTTTCTTCAGTTATTAACATTATTTTTAATTTTTGTTACATTTAATCAATTTTAATCTAAAATTATTCAATTTTTAGAAGCTGAATTGAAACAATTCTCTTTATTTTAGATTAATATTTTATGAATAGAAACGTACTAAAAATGTAATTGAGGAATAAAATTTCTCAGATTTTTACTAATGGACCAGTGCAATTATTAGACAGACTTTATACAAGTTGATGAAATCAGTTAAAGGGTAAAATTAATGAGTAATATATATATATTATTTAAAAAAAAAAAAAAACATTATCTAGATTTATATTTTAAGTCTTTCACAAACGTATATTTTTTAAGAATAAAAATTAAAATGTATAGTGTCATGTATGTAGTTTTGTACCGTTTTATCTAGACTTCCATTTAGAGCATACTTTTGCTTTAGTGTAATTTCTAAATTAAATTAATAAAAGTGGATTTTCAGTGTTCAAAATTGTCTCCATATATTTCAAAAACGATAATTAATGCACACACACACCCCCATTTCTTTTTTCATTTGTCCTTCCATTAAGATTTATACAGAGGAATGCTATAATAAGTAAAGCAAGAAATGTTTTACTATAGTCAATTTTTTTTCTTGTTCAGCCTTTGGCACGATATAACATTTTTAGTTTTTTTTTTTTTCAAAATGCCAGATAATAAAATATAAAATACTTAGATCTCATTTTTAAAATTAGTTTTTTAAAAAAAAATTATTAAATTATTTTTGAACTTAGTACCAGATACAAACCATATTTATTCATAAAAAAAAAATAAACTTTTACAAATGACTCTTTTTTTCTGAAGATATTTTTATAATGTTTAAATCAGGATTAAATCATTAATTTTTTTTTATCAGGAAGTAAGTTATTTAAAATAAAGAAACTCTTGAAGCTACAATAATTATGAAAAGTTAGTAAATTATGTTTAGTAAAAAAGTTATAAATTTAACTCAATTTGAAATGTTATTTAATATGAAAATTGATATATATATATATATTGCAACGGTATGGATAAGAAATATCAGGGGTGTAGTAATGGTTAATGGAAAATCATCATTGAAAGCATTAAAAAAATCAGCTAAACAATTATTACATTTAATGAACATAGAAAGTGAGTCAAAAAATCAGCATCTGAAATCATTTCAAGAAATGATGAGTAATAAGTTCGGCATTGTCAACAATTATCATTAACAATTATTAAGTAATAGCATTGAAAGTCAATCCTTTTGACATCATTTAAAAGAGTTACATTATAACATCTGAAGCTAATAATCTAGCCAAGGCCAAATTTAAGGTGTATTATAAAAACAATCACCAATAGTTCATCTGAATGCACCCCTAAATACTAAAAATGATAGAAAAAAATTCCTATAACCAAATTGTTGAAACCATTATATCCATGCTAATGATTATGAATGCTCTGGGCCATAAGGAATCGTGAATGTATTGCCACAAATAAGTTAACGATCATTCTAATTTATTTTTAATGATTTATTTTATAACTAGATTAGCATACCATGTGAACAATATCATCATTCACGCGGTTGAATATTTAAGCAATTTGATATAGAAGTTCATTTGCTTAGGGCAAATGTAAACATAACTAAAATGTATTAAGTGATTAGTTCACAAAAACTGCTTTACTTTTCATTAGAGTAATTGAAATAATGTTAAAATCAGTAATGATAATAATAAAAGTAAATGAAGCAGGGAATCGTTTCAGTAATAACTGTTTACTTTCACTTTTATCTCGGATGTATGAAGAAAAATGCAGATGTTCTTAAAAGCAGTCCGCTCTTTCATTTTATAGGAGAAAGAATACTTTTATTTTTTATTAGAAAAAATATGGCAACAATAATGTAAAATATAATTATTCTTATTTACAATAGTCACAGAAACATGTTGGAAGAACTCTAAATGTTTCCCAAAGATTTTTACAATAAAGATATGGCTCTGTGAACTCAACTGACATATATTACCAAAATTTTATTTAAGCAGAAAAACCATCGTAGGAGAACAGGTAAACATGAAGTTACCAGGTCACGACAAAATTTTGTAGTTCAATTTTTTTTTACCAGAGTGTTTCTTGTCGAATTATTTAAAAATTTGCTGTGGAATATCAAATACACGCGGCATAAAATTATAATATAAAAAAATAATTAATTAGCAAATTATTATATTATAAAAAATAATTTATTAAAATAATAACAATATATCCTGCCAACATTCAAAATTACTGTCCATTGTAGTTTTCACTTATAATAGCGATAAAATTCGCAAAGCCGGCGTCAGTCGTGTAGAGTCCTAAAAGCAAAATTCCTGTAGGTAGGATTCCAATAAAGTACTGCTGGTACCACATTGTTGTTTGAGCTTGCATTTAGCTCACATATTTTTCACATTTTGTGCGTAGATATTAGGGTCATGAGAATCAACAAAGTTCTCCTGGTGTTTTTCAACAAAGTGCATATATACATCATTACGGATTGTGCTTAAGTTGTTATATGCACCCCATCTGTCCGTAATGATGTGAGTCCCTGGCAAATATATAACAATTTCACACTACCAGCAATACTTTATTCCAGTTGTACCTATAAGAATTTGCTTTGCGAATTTTATCTTTTCTATAAATGAAAACTACAATGTACAGTAATTCGACAAGAAACACTCTGGTGAGAAAAAATTGAAACAAACTTCGAATTTTGTTGAGACCTGGTAACTTCATGTTTACCGGAGAATATATATGCAACAGTGCCTCCCTCACCCTCCTCTCATAAAAACTTTAAGAAGGGATGCTTTATTACAGAATCGCGATCAAAAAGTTAAGCAAGAAAAACAAAACAACACATGATTACTATCTCCCATGCTTGCTCATAACTGTTGTTAAAATAGGCAAAACTCTCTTCATATAGTAGTGCCACTCAAAATAAGACAGAGTAATCAATGTCTGCCAGAAGGCTTGTGCACTAGATAGGGATTTTACACACAAGCCCCCTGGCATCCATTGATTACTCTGTCTTGCTTTGAGTGGCACTACTGTATAGAGAGAGTTTTGCCTATTTTAAAAACAAAACAAACTATTTCTAATTTTGCAAAGACATAACCATTTTATTTTTTTATACCTATCGATCTAATGTATTTTTGTTTAACTACCTTTATTTTTTATTTGAATTTTTTCATGTAAAGACACTTGGGAAAATATAATTTATGTATATATATTCAACACTAACATCCATCAGTGATAAATATTTAAAACAATATTTCCTTTGTTATAAATGTTAAGTACAAGAAAATAAACAAACATTTTATTGCTCATCCTAAATGAAAACAACAAAACTTAATTCGCATTGAAGAAAACCCAGAAGAGATTAACATATCACTCTTAAATAACTATTCATGTTGCAGCAAGAACAGCTCCAATGATGCTAATTTCGCGTTGATTATGACATTTCTGGAAACTGACATAAGTAGCAGCTTCATTAAATATAATCTCAAACATAGCCTTAAAATAATTATTTTTAATTAAAACCTTTAATTAATTGTATTTACATAATAGTTATCAAAATATTGAATGACTTTTATTTTATTGATATTTTCATGCATAAATTTAATAATTCTTTTTTTCTGGGATTGCTGCAGCTGCCATTGATATGCAGACATATTTCAATTATAGATAACTGCTGTAGTAAATAGGTAAAGAAATTGAATATTAGAAGAGAAGTTTCGATGGAGAAATTTTAAAACAACTGCAGTCAAAAGTTAAATTGATATTTACAAATAAAAAAGCTCCTATTCCAAATACATTGATCAGAAAGTTTCAACTTTTGTTCTTTAAAACCAGTTACACCTGCACTTAATTTCCATGGTTTTAAATTTGGATTTTTAAATATATTGTGGCAATGAGACTGTAATTTTTAAGGAAGACATTATAATAACACTCAAGACTGTTTTTTGGTTTAAGAAAAAAAGAATATCCAGACTGGTTTTCAGAAATGATATATTAAATAAGAACTTAATTAATGGAAATAATATGGTATTCTCTGTTTAAATAAAAATATTTAGTATTTAATGAGAAAAGTTTAATGATATATAGTTAAAAATAGAATTTGTAAGAGATTAAAAATAACCGTGCCTGTAAAACAATACCATAATATTTGGAAATCCAAGAATGAAACAGTTTTATTTGATAACAGTAATATTTTATACAGGGAAGAAAATATTTTGATCACATATTGAATAAGAACACAAGAATAACATTTAATGATATATTCATTTTATTTATTATATTCCGTGAATAAAAATTATTTAAATTAAAATAATTTTTTGAGAACTTAAAAATGAAAAAAAAAAAGGAAGTTTTAAAGTATCGATAAAAAATATATGGACCTAATGTTACATTAATCTATCTTATGGAAGCTTTCATTTTCCAATTTATAAAACCAAAAAAGGATAGATAATAATACAATAATTATTGAATAATATCACTGCTATTTGCGAGAATGTATACTGTACATACGTTTTGGGATTTTATTAAATATATTCCTCCTATTGATAGATGAATGATTTTGGCATTCTCAGCATAGAAGTAGAAATTCAAGAATAACTTTTGATATGTGTTTGCTGTTAAATAAATGCAAAGCAATTGTTAAAACAAATAAAATATTTATATGTCGCTTATATGGATTTTTTTAACAACTTGTCTTAATTATCAACAAAACATGTGACAATAATTGAAAGAATTAGTTGATGTCTACCTAAGATTATTATTATTATTATATCTTCTACTTGATAAAATAAGATGTTAGTAAAAATGTGCATTTGAAATGAAAATTATTAATAAATAAGGATATTTATTAACCCCAATATTGTCTTTCATTTTTTACTCTAGCTTCATCAAAGTGTAAATAAATTAGATGATGAAGTTTTTTAAATCTGAAGTGATTAAAAGCAAAAGCAGAAATTTCATCTAATTCGCTTCTAGAAGTAAACAATAGTGAGGATTTTGACAATTATCTAACAATGTATTTGGAAATTTTTATTTTAATAATTAATATTTGGAAACCTTATTTTTATATAAAAATCTGAGCTAGATGTTTTAACAATATAATATAAACTGTTGAAAAAGTATTATTTAAGGATAGATATAATGTTATTAAATTAAACGATGTATAATAATAAGTTCAACAAGTATTTTCTTCAGATTAGTGAATGTGATGCTTTTAAATCTTTTTTGTCAAAACATATATGCTTTCGATTCGACATAAGCAAATAAACTAAAACATATTTGTAAAAAAATATTTTATTATGAACTTGAACTGGGTTCTTTTTGAAAATAGACTTTATTTACGTTATAATGATATTTGAAAGACATAATTAAGATACAAGAAAAAGATTTACATCCGAATGGTATGGACGAGAACATAATTTATTGAAACTTTACAATGTGGATAATGTTTCAAATCATACATTTTTTTGTCCCTTAAATTAAATCATCTTCAAAAGATATCAATGGAAAAGATTCACAGGGCAGACTATGACATATGAAATGATTTGTATAGTTTAGCAAAATTTTTCCTTATTTGCATTCAACTTCAAAGTAATTATCTTTTAAATTTAACAGTAAATGCATTCAAACTACTTGACATATGCATTATTATTACAGATTTTAAGCATTTTTACCATTTGCTCTGACATCGATTTAACGCAAAAGAATATTAATATCTTATATATTTTTTTTCTTTTCATATGTCATAGCATCGGCCGGGACGCGAACCCACAACCGTCTGCAACCAACTACTTGCTTGCATGGCGGCTGCGATACCTCTCGGCTAACAACGCAAGACGAAATATCTTATATTTAATTGAGATATTTATTTATATGGCGATGCATATAAATTGTAATAAACTAAAGATCAGCATTTCAAGCTAATGTACATGCGCTTTTTTATGAATAAATGAATACTTTCATTTCTAACACAAGAATAATTTAAAGTGATTGGCTTATCTTCAAGCTTTCATTTCCAGTGCTTAAGATTTGCCCATACTTAAGCATTTGGGTTGAAAGAATAGGTGGATACATTCTATTCTTTTGCAAAGACTTTTTCTTATGTTGGAAATGAAAGTATTCATTTATTATTAACATTCATAAAAAAGCCATGTACATTAGCTTGAAATGCTGATCTTTAGTTTATCTTATATTTAATAAAAAATAAGAGTTTACAAGCCAGTTTTTAAGAAACGCAAATTCTAATTAGAACACAAGATGATCTAAATTATCTAATAAAAATAAACAAAATATTAAATTTAACCAATCTTAATTTTAAAACTACTTTTATCTAGTTACTCATCTATCTACTTATCTTTCTTTTTTATTTATCTGTCTATCTCTCTATTTATTTTCTATATAACCCTATACTTATTTGTCTAGATATTTATCCACCAATTCACTTATCTATCTATCTATCTATCTATCTATCTATCTATCTATCTATCTATCTATCTATCTATCTGTCTGTCTGTCTGTCTGTCTGTCTGTCTGTCTGTCTGTCTGTCTGTCTGTCTATCTATCTATCTATCTATCTCTCTATCTATCTATCTATCTATCTATCTATCTATCTATCTATCTATCTATCTATCTATTTATCTATCTATCTATCTACCTTTCTATCTATCTTTCTATCTATCTATCAATCTATCTGTCCGTCTGTCTGTGCATCCGTCTGTCCATCCATCTGTCCATCCATTCATCCACCCATCTATCTATCTATCTATCTATCTATCTATCTATCTATCTATCTACCTATCTACCTATCTACCTATCTACCTACCTACCTATCTACCTACCTACCTACCTACCTACCTACCTACCTACCTACCTACCTACCTACCTACCTACCTACCTACCTACCTACCTACCTACCTACCTACCTATCTATCTATCTATCTATCTATCTATCTATCTATCTATCTATCTATCTATCTATCTATCTATCTATCTATCTATCTATCTATCTATCTATCTATCTATCTATCTATCTATCTATCTATCTATCTATCTATCTATCTATCTATCTATCTATCTATCTATCTATCTATCTATCTATCTATCTATCTATCTATCTATCTATCTATCTATCTATCTATCTATCTATCTATCTATCTATCTATCTATCTATCTATCTATCTATCTATCTATCTATCTATCTATCTATCTATCTATCTATCTATCTATCTATCTATCTATCTATCTATCTATCTATCTATCTATCTATCTATCTATCTATCTATCTATCTATCTATCTATCTATCTATCTATAGCTACGATTTGTATATCTAATTATTTATCTTTTTATGTTTCAAAGCAAACTTTATTTATACTTAAGAAAAGTGGTTACATCAGTAAAAAGAAGAAGAAAAATGAGTACATCAAGAAAGAAATGTTATAGTTATTACTAGATGTACACTTCTCCAATTAATTCAATTGTCCATTACTGGATTAAAATGGGATGGCACTTAAATGAGATGAATCCATTGTTGGATTCAATCTCAATTGTTGCGAATGACAGAGTTCCACAAAATGATTATATCCTCATTCAATTAAGATAGTGTGGGTCTGGATGTTGTTTGTGTTTGTCTCATTAAAATATTTGACAATGTAACGCATAATTCTCTAATAGATAAATTGAGAAAGTTGATAACAAAAATAAATATCGTAGTATAACAAAGTAATATCTATTCAACAGAGAAGGCTTTGTTATGAATATGAAAGAAGAAAGCCTCTTATTTAAAAACAATGAATTACTAGCAGAAATGATATTATTCAATGTTTTTCTGTATTATTTTCAATAGGCCATAATCAAATGATCACTACTGTTTTATATAGATGATTACAAAGTTTTCAAACAGATAGATACCTATGAAGATTTTGATAATATGTAGGCAGATATTAATAATGTTTTACAAAACGTGTTTGGGGGTGATTATTAGAGCCTACCATGCATGTTAAATTCTTGGTGGTGAAATGTTCTTGCTAGAAGGAGTTGTGTAGGTTGGTGGATGACAGTTTCTGCTGATTATCCATTCCATGGGTAATACTTTTTTTTAACAAAGAAAAGCTATTTTAATTTGTTGAGTTGTATTTAATATTTATATGTATTTCATTTTTTTTGGAAATAAAGTGTGTTTTGGCGATTTTTTCTGGATTCACAAACGGAAACTTGTGAAACTTTGCTCTAGCTGTTGGAGGATAACTTGGGGTCTGATTTTATTTAGATATTATCAGTGAGAAAATGTTTGTTTTCTGAGAAATTTCCGTTAATTTTTTTGGCAAACAAAAATTATTTTCATTTGTTGAATTGTATTCCATTCTTACTTGGAAAAAAGTGCATGTTGAGGATTTTTCTGGGTTCAAACATGGAGACTTATAAACCTTTGAAGTAGCTCTTCTAGGGTTTACTGAGGGTCACATAATTTGATAGTCGCCATTTTAATAAATTTTCTCGTAGAGAAAATGTTTGTTTTCTGAGATATTTTCATGATTAATTATTTTTGTCAAAGAAAAGCCGTTTTCACTTGTTGAATTGTACTTAATATCTATGTATATTTGATTCATACTTGGAAAAAATGCATTTCGAGGATTTTTCTGGGTTCAAACACGGAGATCTATGAAACCTTGAAGTAACTCTTGTTTATCTTTTTATTATCTATATGTCTATTTATCTATGTATAATATCTTTCTAGTGTATTTAAAAATAAAATAATAAACATTATTATTAAAATAATTAAGAAGAACGCTATTATGTTTAAACTTACTTGAAACACATTCCTCTAACACAAAATCCATTGTTTGCACAAGGTGTACCATCAGGGAATGGAACTCCCCAATTGGTCCAATTATTACCTGCATATTCACACCAAATGCGACAACCGCCAGCTATATATATATAAAACTCATAAGTAATCATTTAAAATAAGTAAATTTATTTTCTAGAGATAATAATTCAGTAAGAAGACATTGTGATAAATATTGAATGATGTGACAAAATCAGATTTTAATTACAGTTTATTTTTTTAAAAATAAATTTGGATAGAAATACCATCTACTCTTAAATACGATCAAAGTAGATAATAATTCACTGTATTTCTGTATTATAAATTTTGCAGGTGAAAAGAATTATTCCTAGCGAAATATATCCTAATAATCTTATGATTTAAGAAAATAAACAGAAAATGAAAATCTATTAGTATATGAATGATCAAAACTGTTTTAATCCCAATTTACTACAAATTGAAATAAATATTTTGAATATTCAATATTTTTATATAATGCAATAATTACGATAGAAAATATTGAAAGTTAGAAAAAATATTTATTTAGAAAAGATAATGAAAATTCTAATTTTTATATATTTAGCATGCAAAACAGCAAAGAAACAATAAGAATATATATTATAAATTAAAAGAATTGTTGAAAATTTAAGACATTTGTAAGTGCCGATAGTTCAATTCAATTATAATATTATTAAATACTAATTCAATAATTTTTACTTTCATATGTAAGCCACAATTAATAGAAAGTCTTACCTTAAAAACACAATTTGAATTTTTTTAATTAAAAAAGATTTATATTAAGTCAAAGAAATATTTTGAGACCATTGATGTTGTTTTTACTTTTCAGCGATGTAAACAAACTATTGAAATAATTCAAGTACACTTTTTGATGTACATTTAATTGAACTTTCTTGTCAAATATGTTTTTTATATTCATAGATTAATCATGTCTATTATTTTCTCTTCACTTTTTCAGCAGTAACTTACTTTAACAATATTAAAAACATCTTATGGTTAATGATAGATGTGTTCTTTATGAAGTTTTTTAAATGTAATTTTTCAACTTTTTGACAACAAAATCAAGTTAAGTAAGAATCATAAATAACAATCGACTTCCATTTTTAGACTTATAATTTAGAAATAAAGTTAGTTTTGTTGACAAGAACAGTATTCTGTAAATAAGAAGGCGTAACATTCCACATATTAAATATAATAAGAAATAACAATTAAACATGCATATATGTATGATAATAAAATGTAATTAGTACTGACAAAATGTAACTATTTGAAATAACAAGTAATAAAGTTAATCAAATTTTGAACACAAACAAATATAGTTTATTAATTTTGATATTAGGTGACATGATATTTTGCAATTATAAAACCAACGATATTTATGGCTTGGCAATTTATATATATATTAGAAGTTGCACTTTAGTTATATTAGATACTTTCCAATTAATAAAATACACAGAAGATTCTATTAAACTTTCAATATTTGTATATATTTGTATTTATTATTTTTTATATCTATTTTTTTAGTTGTTCATTGAGAAAGAATATAAAAGAATATAATCGAAACGTTAGAGTATTATTGTAATTTATAATGGTTCATAAACTAATTTAGAAAATGTTGAAACATTTATCAGCGGAACAGGTTTGATGTATAATAAAGCAATTTATTTAAAACTAAGAGCTTTCAAATACTGAATAGTGTCACAATCATAGCTTTAAAGACTAAAGGCAGTTGAGATTTAGATTTAAAGTTATTTAGAATATTATAGAATAAATTATCATGAAATCGATTTTTTGGAGTAGACTTGTATGTCAATGACAAAAAACATTAGCTACAGCGCCATTTTTTTTTTTTAGAAAGAGGGGTGGTAGAGTCATTTTTATTAATGGCTTGGAAGAAGTTGTATGTGACTTGTTTTACACATTAATTAAAATTAATGACTTATTTTTTAAATAGAAGACTGTGCTATGTTTATTATTAATTTAATTTACATATAAATATAAAGTTGTGAATTTTGTATTACCTTATTAAAAGAAAATTAATCGACATTATGAAGAAAATGGTAAATTATTATTATTTTTATACAGTGGATTATTTGAAATGTTATTCTAACGATTTTATATCAGTTTAAGATGTTTATGAATATTAAAACTCACAAAGAAAGATGTTTTTTTAAGATTTATTTTTGACTTTACAGTTGGTGTGGTGGAAAGAAAAGACAAAAAATTGTTATTGGGGGATATAAAGTTAAGTGTGGTGAATAGATATGTCTATTTAGGAATCGTCTTAATCAATCACAGAAATTGTTTGGATGAATGGAAGCAAAAATTGATAAATGAAGCAAAGAAAGGAAAGGGACTGATAAAGAAATTAACAGTGTTTTTATATAATAAATATAATATAGCTAGAATTATATGAAGGGAGTAGCAGTAGTAGAGTTAACATATGGTAATGATGCGTTATGTTTTAGTAAATGGCTGTTAGATTATTTAGGAAAGTACAACGAGAAGTAGGAAGACATGCATTAAAAATAGATGTGGATGGCAAAGAAGGCAATTTAAGAAGAAATGAGATGGTCAAGTTTTTATATGAGAGATGCAAAATCAAAATGAAAACGTTCGGGTAGATTGCAATTTATGGATAATAAGAGAATAACCAAAATACTACTTAATTTAGTAAAGGACAAGCAACAAGCTGGATGAGAAAGGTAGTATGATATGCAGAAGGTTTGGGTAAAGAATTTATGTCAGTATACTTATAGAAACAGTAGGATGATTGTGTAAAGATAATTGTTGGGTATTATAGTGGCAAGGAATGGGATAAAAGAATAAAGGCATTAATAAAAATAGGGAGTTGGAAAGATGGAGAACTAGTATGAAAAATAGAAAGAGTTTAAGTTATTATAGAAGTAAGCAGAATATTGGGTGTGAGTTAATTTATGATAATAGCAAGGAAAGTATTTTACTGTTTAAGATTCGAACAGGATCGTTAGCAACAAGGGAGTATACACATAAATGGGAAAATGTGGATGATTTAGTTTGCATGTTGTGTAAGGAAGGCATAAAAATATTAGGCATTTGTTAATTGAATGTAAATGCCTGCAAGCAGAAAGGGTACAAATAATGAAGTTTTGAAAGAATAAAAATAAACAAAGTAATTATACAGAAAGTGGGTTCTTGGTTTTTAGGCTGGGTTTGGGAAAAAAATAAGGGGGATTTAGATATAAAGGCCATGTTATTCATAAAAATTATGTTGTGGAAATGGGATGCAGGATAGAGAAGAATATGGGAAAATCTTAGGGTGGGAATGGAAAGGGAAGGTAAAGTGATTAACATGTTTCTCTGGGTATAGTGGCTGAGAAGTTCCTGACTTCAAAAAAGAAATCATAGTCATCGTATAGCATCTTGAATAATTTTTTAAAAACAATTAGTTAATTTTGATTAATACACAATTTCTTTTTCTTTTGAGGCTTTTGATAAGATTAATAATTTTAAAACGGAAAGTTTGTTTATTTGGATATTGAGAATATGTATCAATCTGTTAATAGGTTAAACAGTATCAATGTTCTTATGTCTGGTTTTAAAAACAACAGATCTTCATCGAAGAGTAAAATAATTAAAGATTTGCTTTTATTATTGGAGCATTCTATGTATTTTATTTATAATAATATTTTTTATAAGATTAAGGCAGGGTAGATAGCAAATTATATTATTTCTCCTTTGATTTGTACAGTTTATATTAATTATTTGGAAGAGAAAATTATTAATAAGATTTATATATATTTAACGTTATTTGTTAGATATAATGATGATTGTTTGTAGTTGAAGATGATAAATTGAAAGAGTTGTTAAATAAGTTTAATTATTTTGGTACTTTTATAAAATATATTGATGAATGAGGGAGGTTAGATTTTATTAAATTAAAATTTTATAATTATTGGCGATAAAAAATGTAAAGAATAACTTTTTGGTATGTCGTCATTGTGTTAAGAATAAAAATTTAAAATCTGTGATTAAAACTAGTAGCAATCAATGTATATCTTATAAAGTTGCACCTTCGAGAAATTATTGTTACAGAAATAATAGATTACACAGTTCTAATAAAATAGCTTTGTTTAAAAAGCTCAATTTTATAATGATTATTTGATAAATTTGTTAAAAGTATTTTATCTAATAGCAATTGTGAGGTTCTTATTGATTGTAATAATATAAAAGATAAAGAAAGATATGATTTTATTTCTTTTTCTTTTAAATTATTTTCTTATAGAATTATAAATAACAACTGATAAGTGCTGGTTCAGAGCAAAATATGTATATTGGAGATTATTTATCTTTTTCACATATGTATCAGTTGTATAAGATGGTGAGGATAGCTGTAGGGAGCTGCAAAGTCTGAATTCAAACCCTTTCTAATGTTAATTTATTTGAAAATAAGAAAATTACTTAGAAAAGGGTATTACTTTGAATAATTTATTAAATAATACAAATTAATACATTGTACAGCCTTAAATAATACAAAGTAATTTTTTTATAGGAAGACTATTCCTGGAGTAGAATATATTATCCCTTGTTTTTGTAAGATATTATATATAGGCCAGAATAGTTTGAGCTTAAATGAAAGAAGAAAATTACATAAAAGTAGGGTTAGAAATAAATATCTTAGTTCTGTTTTATATATACATGAAAGAGATATGGGTCACACTATTAATTTTGATGAGGCTAAAGTCATCTTCTGTGATAAAAATTAAATAATCTTCATTATTTAAAAGATATAATTCTGAAGCAAATAACTTGTTTAAGAGTTATTTTAACATTACTAGTGCATGGGATGTAATTGGGAATTGTGGATAATAGTTAGTGTATATTTATTGGTAAGTTTTTAGTTTTTTGCACTTGAGAAGTCTACTTTTAATAGTGAAACCAATGGTTGTGTTATAAGAGTTTATTTTCTATGGCTAGTCTGATTTATTTTGGAAGTTGGGGTAATTTTATATATATATATAATTCGACATTATTGTAGAGATTAATTTTTTTTAATAAAAATTATTATTTATATGCAAAATTAATTTAAGAGACTAAATATAGAATACACTAGTTATTTTTCAGAAAATGATTTGGATAAACACGTCATGTATAAAAAATGTTTTATATGATAACAACAAGGCCAAAAAATATTTATATTCTCTGTTAAAATTTTTACAAATATAAAACTTCCAAATAATACAGAACTTCCAGAGAATTATCATTATAATAATTGACAAAGATCATTTATTGTTTGTTTTTTTAATAGTATATACTTTTATTTATATGATTCTTTAACAAAAATATTTTCTTTATCGATTAAAGTTTAATTAATTTGAGATTTGGTATCAAAATAAATCATAATTAAATTTTATTTTTAAAATACTATATCTTAACTAACATAAACATCTTTTATAGAGTGTAACATCAATATGCTATATTTTCACATTAATGTTGCTCTTTTTAACCTTTATATAAAAAGTTAGACAGATACATTGTTTTCATAAATATTTTTTATATCTCCCATCCTTTTTTTTATTTTTTACTGAATAATAAAGCAGATCAGACATTTGTTTTCATTTTACTTTTTATTTGACTTTGAGATTGTTTATCAAAATGATAGAATATTATATTTAAACATCTAATTCAGAAAATAAAAGATGTTTTATTTATTCTTGGATAGTATTATTTTAAAATCTGAAAATATTATATTGTGTAAATACATCGGATGGAGACTTGCACAAAATTCAGCAAAGGATAGAATTATTATTCACCCAGTTTTTTTTTTTTAATGTGTCAAGCGTCCAAACCGCGGGACAACTGCTTGTAAGGTAGTTGTGCTACCCACTCGGCCATCAACGCTTCAGCCTTTAGTTTCAGTAATGTATTTAGTTTATATCTTGAAATACTAGAAAATAATTTTAGGGTATAAATCTATAAATAATACAAATAATTATAAAGTATTGTTATATTTTTGTTAGTATTTTCTATCTTTATATTTTGTATTACTTTCGAGTGTATATAACTAAAGTGAAAAAAAGTAGCAAAATCATTAAATATATGTTCTAGATTTAAAAAAGATTCATAATATACATATGTTCTTACTTTCATCTTCTATACTTTGTCCTCCACGTCCAGTTAAATTTGAAGTCCAAGATGGAACATTAGTTCTGCAAGCTTTTGAGGTCACTTGTTCAATAGAATTTTTCACCCTACAAAACTACAAAATACATTTCAGGAAGATATTAAATATATTATGTTCAATTTAATTTTAAATGAAAATATTCTTTTATTTGTATTATTTTAAGAACATAAGTGTTGCTTTTTAAAAAAATAACATCAACAAAATATTTTATATATGGTTGCAAGAAGAATTTTGTTATTAAATAAAATGAATAGTTTCATATATTGTTTAAAGAACCACCATACATTCTTTTTATGGTCTAATACTACCATATGAATATTTTCATAGTAAATAAAATGAATGAACTATTTTCATTAACGATTTGGCCATTCAATCGAGCTTACTGGAATTTATTGTTTAAAATATACTGGGATGGGTGGGTTACTAACTGTCTTCCTGAAGAACTTAACAAAACAGCACTGCAGTTGAAATTACTAATAGAGTTTTCGGGTTCAGGTTCCTTTAAGATATGATCAGAAGTGGATAATCTTTTAACTGATGCGTTCATTTGCACTTTCTCTTTTTAAATGAAAGCCATAACTTTTTTATGAACATAAAATAAAATAATGTATAATTTATCTATTAATCTGTGCTAGTTTTGTATGTTATTACACACAGTTGTTTGTATTTGGAATAGATGAAGTTTAATTTTTTTGGCCATTC
The DNA here is from genome assembly GCA_028023455.1 of Epiperipatus broadwayi. Classification (NCBI taxonomy): domain Eukaryota; kingdom Metazoa; phylum Onychophora; class Udeonychophora; order Euonychophora; family Peripatidae; genus Epiperipatus; species Epiperipatus broadwayi. Next base: position 3,455,393 of record JAQFVV010000016.1, read on the forward strand.
AACATTTAAAGATAGATGATGGAAATAGTCCAACATATTATCACTTCTAAAATACTATTATCCCAAACCTTCGAGAAATATTATGTATTTATTTTTTACTATTACATATTACAATATTAATTAATAAATATAAATCATTGTTCAGTAATACTACAAAAATATATTAATTAGATAAAAAGTAAATTGTCATTTGCATTTCTTGATCAACAATTTATATCCAGTTCATGTTTAGCAGAAGCGATAGGCAAGGCGTGCTCAAGTTATTTTTCCATTGCACAATATTTTTGTTTTTAATTTTGTAAATATAATTTTCAAGGGGAAATAAAATGTTCCTCTTATATGTACTCCTGAGTAAACATATTATTTTCTTCTGAGAAACAAGTTTGGAAATTCTTGAGAATTCAAATGAAAAAAAAATCAATATTAAATAATTCCATAAATTTCATTTTTAAATTTGTTTCTATTGATGTTCTATAATCTCAATTTGATATTTTCAGGAATTTTATTTATATTGGATGTCGTGAAAAAATACAAAAACATTTCTAAATATTTTTTTTTTTTTTGGTTTGAAACCAAAAAAAGCTTTTCTTGAAATTTATTGTGCTATTTTATTAAAATTACATCAATGTATATTTGTTTAGGGTATTATGACTTCATTTTATTCATAATTTTTTCTTTACACCGCTATGCCACCTATGATAAACATTAGTAATTAATAGATGTCTGATAATAGTACTCAATAAATCCCAATCTAGTGCAGTACTATCCAATATTTTGGACTAGTGTCAACCTTATGGCTTTTATTAGTGTGACATTTTGGATCTTGGAACAGTGCAAATAAACTATTAGGATTTAATGAATCTCCTGTTTACAAGCCATTTTATCTTCCTTTTCAATTATCATGATATCTTCCCAAATTGATAAGCTTATAAATGTTTTCATTCTAAACAAATTTGTTAATATCATCATCATCATCATCATCAACCATTATCAATCCACTGCAGGATGAAGGTCTCTCCAAGTTTAATCCATCTTCTCCGATCTTTAGCTTCTCTTCTCCACAACACCCCTGCACATTTTCTTATTTCATCCATCCATCTCACATGTGGTCTCTTTCTGGGTCTTTTACAATCTCTTGGAATCCAGTTTTAAATTTCAATTGTCCATCTATTATCATCTCTTCTAGCAATATGTCCAGCCCAACTCCATTTCAATCTTTTAATTTTTTCAATAAGGTCAGTAACACCTGTTTGTTGTCTTACCCATACATTGCGTTTTCGATCTCTTCTTGTTACTCCCAACATACACCTCTCCATACTTCTTTGAGTGGTCTGAAGTCTCTGTATTGCTCTTCTATTAAGTGTCCAAGTCTCAGAACCATAAGTAAGAACTGGTAAAACACATTTGTTAAAAACCATCCTTTTCAAACACATAGGCATATTTCCTTTTAGTATCAAGTTATTTCTACCAAAAGCACTCCAAACAAGTTTAATTCTATGATTAATTTCCTCCATTATGTTTCCATCTGTATTAATAATCTGACCAAGGTATTTGTAACTGTTAACTTCTTCTAATTCTTCATAATCAATCTTTATTTTCATATTTTGAGCAAATCAATTAAACATTACTTTAGTCTTTTTAACATTTATCTTTAGTCCTACTTTTCTACTTTCATCTGTTAACTCCTGCAACATTTCCTGCAGCTCTGAAGCATTATTTGCAAAAACAACTACATCATCTGCGAAATCTAAATGATTTAAATACTCTCCATTTACTTTCACTCCTTTAGTTTCCCATTTTAATCCACAAAATACTTCTTGCAGCACTGCTGTAAAGAGTTTTGGAGATATGGAGTCACCTTGTCTTACACCTTTCTCAATGTTGATTTTTCCAGTATCATTATGTAATCTAATTGTTGCTGTTGCATTTTTATAAATATTCTTTAAAATATGACAATATCCTGGATCTATACCTTGATGATCCAATGCTTTAATCACTGAAGAAATGTGTATAGAATCAAATGCCTTTTCATAATCTATAAATCCAAAACATAAAGACAACTCATATTCGTTTGTCCTTTCTATGACTTCTCTCAATACCTGGATATGATCTATTGTACTAAAACCACTTTTAAATCCAGCTTGTTCTCTTGGTTGGTGGAAATCCAAAGTTCTCTGTAGACGAGTTGTAATTATCTTGGTAAAAATTTTATATAAAACTGATAAAAGGCTGATAGGTCTGTAATTTCTAATATCTACTTTATCACCTTTTTTAAATATTAATATTATTACTGCATTCTTCCAATCTTCCGGTACATCTTTATCATTTAGACATTTGGTATATAACTTTGCTAAAATTGTTTCTATTTCTTCACCTGCTTCTTTTAATATATCAATTATAATTCCATCATTTCCTGGAGCCTTTCCTTTCTTTATACACTTAATTGCATGTGTCACTTCTTCATTTAAGATTCTGGGCAATTGGGAAGATGTAATAGATATAGGAGGTACTTGTTCTTTATTACTATATAATTCTTGATAAAAATCTTCTACCAATTTCATGATGTCATCTCTCTTTTTAGTAATAATTCCATCTTTTTTTCTTATTGCAGATATAAATTTCCTACCAATACCAAAATGTTGTTTAACATTTTTGAGACTTTTATTTTCTTCTACAGCTTTCCTTGCTATTTCACAGTTATACTTTCTTATATCATTTTCAACTCTTTTCCGTACCATTTTACAAAATTCGAGATATTCAATTCTTTTTAATACATCATTTTTGTATATCTTCATATTCCTTCTTTTCTTCATAAATTCTCTAGTCTCAGTAGAAATTTTATTAGTCAATTGCTGCTTTTTTCTACCAGCTATGTTTGTTGCAGTTTTTAAAAGTGTATCAGTTATTTTCATATTAATTTCATTCAAATCTGTATCATGTTCAAAATCTCCTAACACTTGAAACCTATTTGTAAGTTCTAATTTAAATTCATTAGAATGTTTCTGAATATTAGGAATATCAACTGTAAATATTGTTTTTCTTAATAATTGTTGTCTCTCTAGTTTTACATTAACACGTAACTTACATCTTACTAATCGATGATCACTTCCTGTGTTAAATTTATTAAGAACATTACAATCTTGAAATATGTATTTTCTGTTAGTCAAAATATAATCCAATTCTGCTGTACCTTCATTTGGATGCTTCCATGTCCATTTCCTTTTAACATTTTTCTCAAAAAATGAATTCATAATATAAAGTTTTTCTTTTTCTGCAAACTCCACAAGTCTATGTCCTCTCTCATTTCTATTACCATAACCAAAATTACCTACAGCAATTTCATCTTTCATTTGTCTACCAATTCTAGCATTAAAGTCTCCCATAACAATTTTAAAATGTTGTTTACTCTGATCAAAAGCCTTTTGTATATCCATATAAAAATCTTCTACTACTTCATCACTATGAGAACTTGTTGGGGCATAAACCTGAATTATCTGCATTTGGTATTTGCTATTAAGTTGTATAACTAATCTTGCCACTCTGTCCGATACACCATCAATCTCCACAATATTGTTCTTCCACTTTTTATTTATAATGAATCCTACTCCACTTGTATTTCCAATATGTGTGCCTTTATAATAGAGTATATGTCCACTTTTTAAATCAATTGTTTCTTCTCCTTTTCTTCTAACTTCACAAAGTCCAATAATGTCCCATTTAATATAAGACAGTTCTTCTTCTAATTCTTGCAATCTTCCTTCACTTGAAAATGATCTGCAGTTGTAAGTACCTAAATAAAAAGTCATCATCAAATGGCAGCCTGGGTCCACAATCAGGGGATTCTTAGCACCCTCCGCCTTCGGCCACCAACCGCTGCCTTGGTTGGTGACTTTACAGCCTCCTGGGAATAAGGGCCATGCTTTATTTTTATCTGTCATAATTGTATATATGTATTGGAAAAATATTTATCATTTACACAAACATTCATTCTGCCTTATCAGGCACTGAGAAGAAAGACCATGGTGTTTCTTGATCTTAAACTCAGAGGTAAAAAGCCAATAAACTCGCCACGCTGGCTAATGCGTGTTGGTGAGCAGCCCATCCATGTTCATATACTATATGAATAATCACATAGTAATAACAGCTGCAACGACAAGAACGTATGGAGTGGACATTAGGGATTTGCCCTGCTCGATTCCTTTAAGGCCTCCAAGAGGAATCAAAGGGTCTCCTTTCAGTTAATAGCAAACTCCTTTTCTATATATTAGAGTTTTAAAATCTAAGGAAACTATCATATGATACTAACTCGTTTCAGAAAACAAAATAGGAAAATGACAAATCACACAACTATTCTAAATTAGACAGTTCTGGTATGGATTTTTCTTTAATTTCTATGAAGAGCTTCAGCTCTCAATCTACAGGACGAATGCAGTTTTATGACATTTGTTTATTTTGAATTATATGATAATTATCCTACATTCTTTCAAGTTTCAATTTACAATAGTAGTACATCCTGTAATTTATTTCCTCGAAGAGAGATTTGTGGCAATATTTCTTATATTAAGCTTGAAATATTTATATATTCATTTTATCCATAGTTTATATAAATGATAATTTATTATTTTAAAACTTAAAACTTTATTCAATGGCACCTTTTTATTAAATTATGTTTTATTTTAATAGAATACTAACCAAATATATAAGTAAAAAGTTGGAAATTATCGGAGCTGCAGATAATAATCTTGTTTAACCAAAGGTTTTTTTCCATGATCCATAATTTTGTGAATACTGTATTCCAAAAAATGTGGAAGGTTAGTTAATAGTATTCTTGCTTCAAAAAGTATTACACTGCCGTGGTTCTCTATATAAATACTTATTGAGTGGATATATTATTTAAATGCATGCAGAACCCTTTTCAAAAGCGAATGGTAGAATAGTAATAAACAATAACATTAATTATACTGCAAAAAATTCAAATTTACATGTACCTATTCCAAATCGCATTAAATTAAATGCTATTAGATGTTACATCCATAATATTTGTAAGAATAAAAGGGATATAAAGAAATGGTTGTAAATAATATGTTATTAAATATTTAGAACCATTCTGCTCTTATGTTCTTATAGAGAACCAATATCAAAAATTAATAAAAAAGTCATTCAGCAAATAATAAAAACAACAAAAATTATCCAATATCTTCCAGGTAGTTGAACATAAAAGAGTTTAGGATCACATTTTTGATTGAACATTTGTAATAATGTTTTGCAATGAACAGAACACATACATTAAAAATGCATGTTTATTAACATTGAAGCTCTGTTATAGATTAAAAATACAATAGCTTTTAATTAAATACAGTTGAAGTAATCACATATGAATTCGAATTATTTACTGCAACATAATTAATAGTTCTCTGAATTCACATTACATTTAAGGATTTAATAGATATATATATTAATGGAAAAATTAAATTATAATTAGGAATTTTATACACACACACACACACACACATATATATATATATTGAAGCTGTGCATATATATACAAATATATATATGCTGGCTTCACCATTCACTGTGGACTAACTAAGACTTTAAGTCGAACCACAGTGAATGTATGTTTCTTTTTCAAACTAAATTTATCATTTTTTCAAATAGTTGCCTAAATTAAAGAAGGAATTGAGTTAAAGAGAAAAGATTTAATAAAATAAAATATAGAAAGTTAAAATTATAATTGCAATTATTTTTAAAATATATTTGGTAGAATTCGATAAGATAAATTTTCTTAATTAAATAGAATCCATTAAGAAAGGGAATTAATTAATAAAACATTTTCTGAATTAGATAAAATAATAGATAACAGAAAAAATTTGAAACAACGGGCATGATTCACCACTAATTAGCAGATTAAAAACATAATGGAAAAAAGGGTATAAATAACGAACTTTTCTTTTGTTCTTGGTCTTATGCTTGCGGGTAACCTGTGCTGAAGGTCAGAGAGAAATATTAAGAATTTTGTTGGAAGAAATTTTGCTGAAAGATTGGACAATATAGCGAACTCTTGCTTGCTGTACTTACTTCAAACTGCACTCTATTCTTTCAGCATATACATAAAAATCCAGAAATGTGTTGCTCTGCAAAAATGTGGGGGCAACCTCTTTGCCTTCGCTCTCCTGAGCTGTTTCTGAGGCTGGAGTCATAATCATGTAAGCCAGCCAGAGAACTAAAGTGTATGCCCTGTATCCATGAATACCTGCCCTCAAACATGGAAAAACAAAGTTGAAGAACCGAGAAGACTTGCGGTAAACCTCTAATGAACTCATCTTGACCCACCTCATTGAGTTACTGGTAACGTTACCATAAATTCACATAAAAAAATCTCTTTGTAATTTACAAATACACTCTAGAGCAGTGGTCTTCAACCTTTTCACACCTGCAGACTCGTAAAAATAATGATAAGGTTCTGCGGACCAGCAAAAATAAGGATAAGATTTCGCAGCCAGCAGAAGTCTATAAATAAATTTTCTTAAAGATAAGCATAATTGTTATAACTGATCAAAACAACAATGTTAAATATATAAGATAAAGTTTTATATATATATATATATGGAGTTTATATAATAAAAAAACTTTTTTAAAATTTTTTTTAGAAAAGTAATAAAAAATTTAATTCTACCCCCCCCCCCCCATAAACATCTGTGACAACTAGAAAAACAAATTAATTTATGAATGATTGATTAGATTTTGTTTTTGTTCTATTTTCTTTTTTTTTTTAATTGGGTAAAAATGAGATGAAAAAATAAAAATTGGCTATATTAGTTAAAAGTTTAAACTCTTATTATTTATTATTACAAACTTTTTACTGCCCATTTAACACACGGACCTGCAGAAAAGTTCCATGGCCCGGCACCGGACCGCGGACCAAGGGTTGAAGAACACTGCTCTAGAGTTGTTGTTTTTTTTTATTTACGTTCTTTTTTTAAATCTACGTATTCATATCTTGTAAAATGGTATTTCATTAATTGCTTTCTTTTCTTCTTTTTTATATCATAATGGGTGGGGTTTATTATATATATATAATGGTGGTGATAGCTTTTATAAATTTAATTGAAAATTACTTCGTTTAACTTTCCGCCATTATACTCCAGTAATTAAGTTATTTATTTTATGTAGATGTTTTGGAAAGAAAAGGAAGCAAATCATAGAAAATGCAAAACCCTATTTTTAAAAACCAAGATTTAATTGCTAAATATTCTATTATAAAACTTTCAAGATTTTAATTTGATTTTTTATATATATAAAAGAAAGATCCTTATCAAATGCCATTATATTTTAGTCAATGAAGGGTTACAAATTTAAAGTTATATTTTAAAGAGCATGAAATAAGATGTTCGCATTTATATTTTAGTAATAAGAGAGAGTACATTTTGACAATATGTATTAAAAATTATTAAATAGCATTGGCTCAGGGGTGGGTCAGTTAAATTTCAACTAAATAAATAAAATATCTGCCCACTTGTTTTTTTTAGTAATTCAAATTTTATAAAGGTGAAGTTACTATTTTTCTGCGAATTTTCAGTGATAGTTGAGCTTTCCTAATATATATATATTGCAGAGGGTTTCTTTTTTAAATTTAAAGGTCGTTGACCATATTTATATGGCATCATGCCTCAGGTGATCTACTGGGCCACTCAGCATATATTATAGTGCTTCTTTTGCCAAGTTTGCTTAGGTTAACATACCTACATTCGGACCTTCTGAAAAATAAATAAATTGTTCTGGATCTCATGTCGATCTCAGTCCCTTCAATGTACGTAACTGGACATAAGCAACAAAAACTCCAATACTGAATCTGGGTCATGTGTTTAGTGAACGGATTCCATTTTTCTCTCTAACCTAGTTTAGAGATGGAGAGCTATCCAGTCTTGTGTTAACATCTTGGTAACTGTTATGTCTCGAGCCTCACAGCCCACTATATGCTATCGCCTTTGTGCATGGTCTTGTATATTTATATTTATTAGGAAATCTTTCTCAAAATCTCATAGAAATGTTTCAATTATGGCTGGAAATTTCTGCTGGGGTCACTTTATTATTCTTCTTAAATCATAAGTAGGGCTGTGATTTAAACCTGTTCAAAGTATTTAGTTGAGTTTGACCACCTATTTATTTCTATGTTCTCCAACCACAGAGTTAATGAATCATGTCTCTCTCTCTCTTGATTTCTTTTATGCAACACTTCCATTGGCTGAAATATTTTAAAGAAGAAATTATAACGTAAAATTTTGTCTGTTCTTATCATTACGATCAATGGATCTTTCATATATGTCTATCTGGTTGCAGTGAAAATAGCCTGCGACACTATTAATAAAGCATTGTATGAATTCTTTTAATGTAAATAATAAAAGTTTCTGTTATCTTTCATTCACTATAAATAAAACCACTTAGTATTGTTTTTTTTGTGACATACGTATGTACATCTGATCATTATATATGTACAAATTCCTTTTCATGGTCTCTTCTCTCCCTGACCACCAGTCATACATTAAGATTAAATTCTAGTGAGGTTTGGGGAGTAAGTCGCTTAGTAGCAATCTAGAGAAGTAGGTGAGGTTCGAACCCCCTCTATCTGCATCTCTAGGTTAGGTTAAAGCAGCTCTACTTTTCTTACCATTACAGTTTTTTTTGTATAATCTAGCGTCTCAAGTGTGGACTTACTTTTTAGAGATAGACCCTGAGATATGATAATAGAATTTTCATGATCAGAATAAATTTTTTTTTGTGTGTGTTTTTTTTTTTTTTGAAAAGAAATATAGTGAATGACAGAAGTTTATATATTTTTCTTTTGCACTTTCTGTGTTTACTATCAGTTGTACAGTTTACAAGATGTAAAATCAATCAGTTCAGTTGAAAATTAAAACCAAATCAGATATTAATGTATTTTTCTTTCTTTTGCTAGGAAGGGAGACAGAGTCATCAAACAAGGAGCAGAGAAAAGATAGGCTCAAGTAGATTTTTACCCCCCCCCTGGCAGTAGTAATCATATTTTATTGAAGTGTATATCAAATACACATAGTTATAGTCACATATATAACACACAGAACAGTGTAGTAAATAAGTAAATAAACACGGATAGGGCAGGAACTATGTATAGGATAAGAGATAGATAGAAAGCTGGCAGGTTAAAAAAAAGGACGACAGTTGCAGGAATGATTGGGAGAGTGAAGCAAATTTTTGAAAAGTAAAAGTAGAAAAATAAGACAAAATTTAAAAATAATATTAGTACAAAGATTAAAAACAACAGCAGACCAAATATTTTTTTCTTATATATTTTTTTTAGCTATTCGTATTTCTTTAGAAAATATGTATAGTCCAGAAGGAGACATAGATTCACCGGAACCAAAATGAATATGGAAATTGATGGGAACTATGTTACAAAAAGTAGAAGAATGTAGACATATAGAGCAGAAATCATCAGGATGAAAGAGGAGAGAAACAATGAAGCAAAAATGACACAAGAGAATCAGCCAAGAAATGAGAATCTCCAACATGAAAATAAAGAAAGCATAAAGGTCATGGAAAGAATAGACAACCCAATGGTGGTAAGATTTATCCACATCAAAACATTTCAGGGTGACATAGGAGAAAACCCTATGGAACACTTGCAAAGTTTACAAGAGCTGTTCATGTTCCAGGAACTCAGAGAAGCTGAAAAGTTATCAGTTGCAGTTAATCATTTACATGGATCTTCCCAGAATTGGTGGGAATGTATAAGTAACAACAGTAACATTTGCAGATTACCACATTGCCTTACTTAAAAGTTTTTGGAGTGAAGAGAGGCAAGATGGAATAATGCACCATATATCTCAAGAAAAGTATTGCACTTCAAAAGGAGAAACTCACACCCCATTTTTCTTGCGGCAAGTGTCTTTGTTAAAATCATTGACTGCTTTCCAACTTATCGGAGGGGCAGATTATTCAGACAATAAGGTACAATATGCCTCTCCATGTACAACAATTGATGATGGGCTGCCACGACTGTGGAATTGATGAGATGGTAGACTTACTAACTGCTACAGATTTTGGCAACCTAAATAAAGATCATGCAGACAAAGAAAAAAGTATTGACACAACCAAAATACAGATGGTGACTGTCAGGGACTGCTATGATATTGATCAAAACACACAGCAATTCCAGAAAAATATGGGTCCTATAATTTATATACCCCAGATAGAATTCCAGGATGAAACAGAAGAAATTATTGAGGGAAATGAAAGAGTGGTATCAGTGTTCATGTGTGAACTGGAGGATGTTCACAGACCACCACTCTTGGAGTGCCCCACAATTAAAGAACTGTTAGAAGATGTCCCAATTACAGCTTTAATAGACACTGGCAGTCAAGTGTCACTGGTGTCAAAAGAATGGTGGGATGCAACAGTAGAAACTCATGTACTACCGATCTCACCGAGAAAATCTTATGCTATATTGGCCAACGGAGAAAAAGCCAACATAGGAACACATCATTTGGGACTGGACATTAAGATAGGAGCAACAAATGTAAAACATATATTTCAGATAATGCCAGGCTTGATTTAGGATGTACTGTTAGGTTCGGACTTCTTAGAAAAACATGACTCAGGAATAAACTATAGGGAAAATAAGTTTACATTTTACAACAACAAGTTAGATTTTCACAAATAGAAAACCCAAGAGACAACCAATATAAGCTGCATACAGAAACCAACTAATCTTGAATGAACAGAAAATGAAACAAAAGGCCAGATGGAATTAGAGATAGAAGGACAGAGCACACCTCACCTTGCCTTCAAGCGTTTTACTCATCAATTTAATGATCACGAGAGATTTTCAAAACGCACCATGGCAGGTCAGGCAAAACAAACTACTTTATCAAGTGGCAGCACAGTTCTATATTTGAAACCACATTTACCCATACCAAAAGCACCAACCAAGGGATCTAACCATGAGCCAATTTCATCATCAGAACACATAAGAGGAAAACAGCTAAAGAACAGATCACCATTAATAAGGAATTTCAACTTGACTTCTAGCAAAAGAATTGATAGAAGACTTGGTAATAAAGTGGGCACAGCTCAGAGAGCTAATAACAAGGCCCAGAAAGGAAGGTCCATTGGAAAAAAATAGTGTAAATAGAGTGCTCCATTCAAAAGTATTTTTTTTTACAAGAACCCCAAGGAACGACCATGACACATCATATGGACAATGAAATCATATTATAGGCTTTCAGTTTTTTTTGTGTGTATGTTTTGTAAATATTGGCATTGTTATAGTATATTAAGTAACATTATTATATACTTCTCTTTTAATATATATAATTTATGTATCAATATTATGATAAACTTTCCGTTTTTTTATTAATATAATCTATTTATCAGTATTATTATAAACTTTCAGTTTGTCTTTATATAATGCACATATCAGCATTATGATAAATATTTAGGTTTTTTTATTAATATAATCTATTTATCAATATTATTATAAACTTTCAGTTTGTCTTTATAAACTGCACATATCAGTATTATTTCATGTAAATACACTAATATTCTGTATAATATGAGCGCTCTTTCCAGATCACTCTGCTTCTCTCTGCAAAACTGTAGCTTTAGTCATTTTTTTTTACTTGTTTTTTTAATGGGTTCTAGAAATATGAAGCTGTGCATATATATACAAATATATATATATATGCTGGCTTTGCCATTCACTGTGGACTAACTAAGACCCTAAGTCCAACCACAGTGAATGTATGTTTCTTTTTCAAACTAAATTTATCGTTTTCTCAAATAGTTGCCTAAATTAAAGAAGGAATTGTGTTAAAGAGAAAAGATTTAATAAAATAAAATATAAAAAGTTAAAATTATAATTGCAATTATTTTTAAAATATATTTGGTAGAATTCGATAAGATAAATTTTCTTAATTAAATAGAATCCATTAAGAAAGAGAATTAATTAATAAAACATTTTCTGAATTAGATAAAATAATAAATAACAGGAAAAATTTGAAACAACGGGCATGATTTGCCACTAATTAGCAGATTAAAAACATAATGGAAAAAAGGGTATAAATAAAGAACTTTTCTTTTGTTCTTGGTCTTATGCTTGCGGGTAACCTGTGCTGAAGGTCAGAAAGAAATATTAAGAATTTTGTTGGAAGAAATTTTGCTGAAAGATTGGACAATATAGCAAACTCTTGCTTGCTGTACTTACTTTAAACCACTCTATTCTTTCAGCATATAAATAAAAATCCAGAAATGTGTTGCTCTGCAAAATTGCAGGGGTAACCTCTTTGCCTTCATTCTCCTGGACTGTTCCTGAGGCTGGAGTCGTAATCATGTAAGCCAGCCAGAGAACTAAAGTGTTTGCCCTGTATCCGTGAATATCTGCACTCAAACATGGAAAAACAAAGTTGAAGAACTGAGAAGACTTGCGATAAACCTCTAATGAACTCATCTTGACCCACTCCATCGAGTTACCGATAACGTTACCATAAATTCACATAAAAATCTCTTTGTAATTTACAAATACACTCTAGAGTTATGTTTTTTTTATATTTATGTTCTTTTTTTAAATCTAGGTATTCATATCTTGTAAAATGGTATTTCATTAATTGCTTTCTTTTCTTTTTTTTTTTATATCATAATGGGTGGGGTTTATTATATATATAATGGTGGTGATAGCTTTTATAAATTTAATTAAAAATTACTTCGTTTAACTTTCCGCCATTATACTCCAGTAATTAAGTTATTTATTTTATATAGATGTTCTGGAAAGAAAAGGAAGCAAATCATAGAAAGTGCAAAACCCTATTTTTAAAAACCAAGATTTAATTGCTAAATATTCTATTATAAAACTTTCAAGATTTTAATTTGATTTTTTATATATATATATATAAAAGATCCTTATCAAATGCCATTATATTTTAGTCAATGAAGGGTTACAAATTTAAAGTTATATTTTAAAGAGCATGAAATAAGACATTCACATTTATATTTTAGTAATAAGAGAGTACATTTTGACAATATGTATTAAAAATTATTAAATAGCATTGGCTCAGGGGTGGGTCAGTTAAATTTCAATTAATAAATAAAATATCGCCCACTTGTTTTATTTTTAGTAATTCAAATTTTATAAAGGTGAAGTTACTATTTTTCTGCGGATTTTCAGTGATAGTTGAGCTTTCCTAATATATATATATATATTGCAGAGGGTTTCTTTTTTAAATTTAAAGGTCGTTGACTGTATTTATATGGCATTGTGCCTCGGGTGATCTACTGGGCCACTCAGCATATATTACAGTGCTTTTTTTGCCAAGTTTGCTTAGGTTAACATACCTACATTCGGACCTTCTGAAAAATAAATAAATTGTTCTGGATCTCATGTCGATCTCAGTCCCTTCAATGTACGTAACTGGACATAAGCAACAAAAACTCTGATCCTGAATCTGGGTCACGCGTTTAGTGAACCGATTCCATTTTTCTCTCTAACCTAGTTTAGAGATGGAGAGCTATCTGATCTTGTGTTAACCTCTTGGTAACTGTTATGTCTCAAACCTCACAGCCCACTATATGCTATCGCCTTTGTGCATGGTCTTGTATATTTATCTTTATTAGGAAATTTTTCTCAAAATCTCATAGAAATGTTTCAATTATGGCTGGAAATTCCTGCTGGGGTCACTTTATCATTCTTCTTAAATCATAAGTAGAGCTGTAATTTAAACCTATCCAAAGTGTTTAGTTGAGTTTGACCACCTATTTATTTCTATGTTCTCCAACCACAGAGTTAATGAATCATGTCTCTCTCTCTTGATTTCTTTTATGTAACACTTCCATTGGCTGAAATATTTTAAAGAAGAAATTATAACGTAAAATTTTGTCTGTTCTTATCATTACGATCAATGGATCTTTCATATATGTCTATTGGTTGCAGTGAAAATAGCCTGCGACACTATTAATAAAGCATTGTATGAATTCTTTTAATGTAAATAATAAAAGTTTCTGTTATCTTTAATTCACTATAAATAAAACCACTTAGTAATGTTTTTTTTTGTGACATATGTATGTACATCTGATCATTATATATGTACAAATTCCTTTTCGTGGTCTCTTTTCTCCCTGACCACGGGGCCTACATTAAGATCAAATTCTAGTGAGGTTTGGGGAGTAATTCACTTAGTAGCAATCTAGAGGAGTAGGTGAGGTTCAAACCTCCTCTATCTGCATCTCTAGGTTAGGTTAAAGCAGCTCTACTTTTCTTACCATTACAATATATATATATTAACAAATGTAGTGATAGCACATTAATTTTTTTGGTGATACAGTTCTAATTTCACATGGGGATTTTTTTTTTTTGGGGGGGTAGCCATTTATATCCAATCAGTCTAATCATTCAATATTGTTTGATGTATTAGTTTGTATAAATTATTAACTAGATAGTAACCCAAGAAGAAAAATTCTTAAACTTTAATCAACCTGATAAATATTATTTTTTCGTTTATTCTTTAAGGTGATTATTGGAGAGCCTTTGCTTGCATATTGGATCAGAAATAAAGATAGATTCCACATTTATTGTTAAATGGAAGTTACCTTGACAACATATTGAAATTGTTGATTGTTATTAATATAGGGATTGTCTAAGTGTTGACTGATTTGGATAGATGGCAAAATGTCTTAATAAATGGGAATTCTATTTTTAAAATCTAGTTAAAATTTGCACCCATAACGTTTCCAAGGAAACCATAAATTATAACCAGTCGTTCAAGATGAGATAATATAACACTAAGATATTCATTAACCAAAAGTCGAATTTGCTTTATATTCAGTAGAATATAGGCTTAAAAGTAATTTAGCTAAAGCAGTTATATTGGCTTAATATCAATAGTATAACGGAGTTTTTAATAGAGTTTATTATTAAATAGGTTGTTTTCAAATAAATATTTAAATATGTAAATAATTAGCAAATATAAAATGGTATCACTAATAATTTTACCTTCTGCCCACTAAAAATGTTCAACATTAAGAAGCATATTTAATAAAAAAACAACCTAATCTAGATTGACCTGATGTTTCTGTCTTAAATAATATCATCAGTAATTAGGAAACACTTGACACAGATAGAACACAGCAACTCCATCTTTACAACATTCAATTTGATATTAAAATTGAATGTAAATTTAGTTAACATTTATATTGTATTTATTTAATATTTATATGTTCTAAATGTGTGTTTGAAGCATGTTCTAAAATGAGTTTTATTGAAATGTCTGTTTTAAATATTAATATTAAGCCAATAAAATAAGTCATTAGTCATATAACCAGTTAAATTTACATTCCATGTGTATTATTAAATTAAATGTTGCAATAGTGTTTAAATACATATTGAAATGATGTGTTTTATAGAATATCATTTGGTTTCCCAGATGCTGATGATATTAATTTATGAGAAAAACTTTTTTTTAGCAATGATTGGTTAATTTCTTCTCAAACTCTAATGCTTAAAAGGTAGTGGAAAATTTATATTGATGGAATAAGTTAAAATTAATGTTAATAATAATATATAATTATCATTATTATATCAACAGTCACCTCAAGAGGTTAGTCTCAAGTGTTATATATATATATGTAAAATAAATAAAATATCCGTTAATTAAAAACAATATTGTAATTATAATTGAAATAATATTTTTAACGGTTTACAAACAATTACAAACAATCTTTAAATCCGCAGAAGTACTTTCGGTTACTTTCTAACCTGCCTCAACTGCCATTAAATTCAAAAACTAAAAGCGGAAGCAAACGTCATCAATTCAAATTCCACGTATCTCGTATTTTAATGTTAGAAGCTTGTCGATTTATTAAATGCGTTTTATTTCTGTTTATAAAAATTGCCTCTTTAATTTTTCTTTTACTATGGTTTCTCTCTTCATGAAGCATTTTCACATATATATATATAATGCTTAAATTATTATAATAATTTAAACAAAATACATAAAATTAATTAATAAATGTAAATAAAAAAATTCCAATATAAGTTCACAATCTTTAAAATTATTTATAAGATAAAATAATAATTATAAAGATGACTAAATGAAAAAATGAAATTGTTATTAAAATGTATAGTCGCAAAATAAAAGTGATAAAATTACAAATGGGTCATGTTTCTAACAATAAAATGATTTTAATATTCTATCTTAGTAAGAGTAATTGACAAATTTTATAATTGGGGTAGGTATTTTTTTTATTTTATATTAAATTTTTTTATATAAAAAATGTTATTCTGTTATAAATTACATAAAAATCATACCGAACTAATTGGGTATCTACATTCCATTTTCTCTTTAAGTGTTCATTTAAAACACTGCTTTGACATCATGAAAGAATACTGGAATGAATAATCAATCAATTAAAGATTTTTTTGGATTTGGAAAAGGGATTTATAATAACCTCAATACTAACCCATCTTCTTTTAAATTCATATAAAGAAAAATACAATAAAAGACTAATGATTCCCAAGATGTAATTTATAAATTCAAGATGAAATTTAAAATCTCTTATTACTTCTTATTAATAGGGCTTTTTTCTGAACTCTTAGTATTATTTGTCTCTTCAATTTCTTTCTGGTTTTGAAAAAATGGGAGAGTGTGGGGTAATAGAAGAGAGAAAGAAAAGTACAGTCAATTCTAAGCTTTCAAGGTTTTTTTTGGATTTTACATCTTATGCTACCTAATATTAACTTACACAATTAATTGATGTATAATTTCAAGAAACATCTTTTAGTATTTGTAGCTGATATTTTTTTTGAAAATTTTCATTCTTATTATTTGTCTTTAATATAAATTTAAAAGTTGTTTGGTTAATATTCTGTAATTCAATACTTGCTATTTATGCATAAACACATAGCGCTAGTATTGAAATACAGAATATTTATTTTACATTTTTTAATTTTGTTTTTTCTTATTTCTTTTAATAAGTGAGGAGAAGGAGAGAGGAAAGTAGGGGGAGGACTGACATTCATAGAAATATTGTTGATTTGGATGGAAACAATACTTGTTAGCAACATTCAATACAAAGTACAAATCAAAACAATAATCCAAACAAAAATTAACTGGCTGGCTTTGAAACAACAACAAATTAACAAAAAATAGCTTTCTAGTTTCTGATAGTTGTTTACTTTTATACTTCAGAAAAATTTAAAAAATAAAAGGCATTGTCACTTTCATTTTGAACCAAGTAATTTATTAACAACATACATGGACCCATGCAAAATAGCTTTAAACTCCTTTCCCCCTTTCTTATCTCCAGGTAAAAAAGTAAATAAAACAATTTGCTTTTCAAATAAAACATTTTATCAATATGATCAATA